>CALSFV010000285.1:0-506253 GCA_943737045.1 Parapristionchus giblindavisi | reverse complement strand
ACTTTCCGCTCTGGCCACACTCTCTCGCTTTCTTTGTCTGCGAGAGAATGAGGAGAGTAAAATTAGCTTGGGGTGTGTCTTTAATACCAATTCGTTCTTGTTCTGACAAGTCATGAATTGATCAATCCAAAGTCCAACACATGGGACTGATTACTACTCAGTCAGTAAGAAACTCTCCCTTCTCCCTCTCTCTCTCTCTCTCTCTCTCTCTCTCTCTCTCTCTCTCTCTCTCTCTCTCTCTCTCTCTCTCTCTTCTCTCTCTTTCTCTCTCTTTCTCTCTCTTTCTCTCTCTTCCTCTCTCTCTTTCTCTCTCTCTCTCTCTCTCTCTCTCTCTCTCTTTCTCTTTCTCTCTCTCTCTCTTTCTCTCTCTCTCCCTCTCTCTTCCTCTCCTCTCTCCCAAAAGTTATGCTATGACAAGTCGAGAATATTGTAGATTTTCCATCGATTCCGTGAAAATTTTCTGTTAGACAGTAATACTTTTGTATTTACCCAAGCAATACTAGAACAATTCACTTCTCCTGAATCACATTTCTATAGGAGTTCAAAGCCTATTCACTTGACGGACGAGATAGCACGCAGTTTTGAGAGAGTCATAGAGTGAGAAAGTCAGACTAAGCTTCAGTATCCTTCCCTAGTTCTGGGTATAAAAGTAGTTCATAGGATCACGGGTTAAACCATAGTGGTTACCAGTTTTCGCGGAGTTAACCACTTCCCACTTCTCAACTGACGTTAGAATCATGTATTGTGCACGTTGTGGCAAAGAACGAAGAGGCTTTTTCCATCGACAGGTACGATAATGACCGGGAGTTATCATATTGATTGTTGAGGGAGAGGGAGAGGGAGAGGGAGAGGGAGAGGGAGTATCATCTTGTTCTTCAAAACTACTCAGACGTCATCATCTCTTCACTTGTTCTCAATATTGTTTGAGTACAGGATTGTATTAGTATCTTCTCTCGAATACTTCATCTTCATAGTTTTTCCTCAACTTTCGACTTATATTTCATTATCTACGACTCATTTCACATTTCACTAATATCTTTGACTTTCCGTTCATGAAAACATAACTCCACCCATGACATTTCATAGTTTCGAAATGAGAAAAATCCAAAACTTAAATTCTACCTGTAAAATATTTTCGAGTATCTCGCAAAACGAGAAATGTATATGTATATGGAAAATGTATATAGAAAAAATTGTATATATTGTATATCCAGTTGGTGCTATATCGATATTATCTATATATCTGTATATCTATGGAGCCTTTGTTTGCGGAAAGATGACTCTATCATATCTAATAATAGGCACACGCGTTTGTCTTCCATAAAACTCTGTTCCTGTCATATTGACTCAGCTTTTGTCTCTCTCTCCCTCTCCCTACCTCTAGAGGGCTCAAGAGTCATGGGAAACGCTGGAGGAGAGGGAGAGGGAGAGGGAGAGGGAGAGGGAGAGGGAGAGGGAGAGAGTGTATGCACAGAAAACTACGTGCCCTCTGGGCTTACACATATGCCGTGGCATTTGCCCTCTCCAATTTTGAATTCGTTTCGAATTCTACAGAACTGCGCTCGTTTATACTTAGACTTCTTTGTTCTCCTCCAATAAATCCGTAAAAATCTATATCATATATCGAGATCCACCTTCCATATTTCGAAAATCCTTTTTTAATTGTTTAAAAAATTAAATTTTGATTTTTTCAGATGTTGCGTGGCTGTTTCTGCGATTGCTTCGGACCATTCAAGTGGCCTGGAACTACAGATGATCTTGGTATGTCATATTTAGATTTTGATCTTTGATCTTTATTAGAGACTGATTCAGAAAGACACAGTTATGTCTCGTATTAATAGCCCGAAAAAATCCAAAACATAGAGCAGTCACTCCGTGATCATCGAAGATCAAAAGATCAAGGATCAAAGATCAAAGATCAAAGATCAAAGTTTGTTTTCTTCAGACAAAGAAGCGGATCCAGAAGATGTTCGACGAGCTCTCTCCAAGGTTCGAGCATACGAGGAGAGACAGAGGATGAATGCTACCATGGTTAGTCGTGAATATTCGTTAAGATTGTTATTGAAAGCCACAGTGCCAAATTGAAATTATAAATGATAGGTGCTTTTGAAATTCTGTAGTTGAGTTTTTGCCCCTATTTACACTGCGGAGGCTCGTCAAGATCGAAATAATTATTTGAAAAATACTTGAAACAATTAGACATTAAAGGCAGCTATGCAAAAAAAAAGATATTAAATTTTTCTGTAGTGCACTGTAGACCTTTAATGCTGCATGAAAATCACTGGACCTTCTTCAACCTTCACGTATAATAGCTTTGTCATATGTCCATCATCTATCATTCTATAATTTAATTTATTTATCTCTTCTGTACCGTGTTTTCTTGTAAAACGCATAAATATTATTATTATTATTATTATTAGTACACGTGTACCATTTCAGTCATCCGATGTATATCGTCCATTAGTAGTACCATCCGTATCCTCGGGATGTGCAGCACCCTATGATCAGGTATAGTTTAATAATAATAATTTATTATTTACTCATGTGCTGCTCAAAAGAGACGAAAAGAAGCGGAAAGAGCGTAAAACTACCCGCGTTTTACTCTTTTTTTAGCTAAATCATTTGCTAATAATAATAACATTATTATTATTATTAAATGATTATCGAACATTGCCATTCTAAACCCATTTCTCTAAAGCGCGAAAATATTAGTTGCACTTTTTTGAAGAATGTATTATATTTAATTAATCACAGTCCAGTTTTTTTCGTTAATACACATAGATAGTACTATATCTTTATATGAAATACAGTGTGAACCTGACAGATATTGATTGACTGATATGAAATATGAAGAGCAGCATTTATCACTGAACTGAAACATAACTCGCAGAATATTATAATACAAGAACATCATTCGTGATTTGCATAGTAGAAAATAGAGATACAGTCGATTTAACCAGTGGCCGTATGCAAGAACAACGGGAAAACCGTTTTCCCGGAAAATGTGACGTTATTAGCGTAGGCGGAGGATTTTTGAAAAACGCTTCCGCCAATGCTAATGACATCATATTTTCCGGGAAAACGGTTTTCCCGTTGTTCATGCATATGTACATCCACAGAAATTGAATCTTTCTGAAACTCTTAGCAAAATCTCAAAATCACTCCATTTTTCTCATTTCAGGTCATACCTCCAGCCATGCCGCACAATCACGCTCCCATTCATCATCCTCTACCCTCCGCTCCTCCTCATCCTACTGTCGTTCATCAGCAGGCTCCGCCCCCTCCGCCCCGCCCCTCATCACCGCCACCTGCGTACTCCTCTCATGACAACCTCAATCGATTGACCACTAACATCTAGACCACGCCCCCTTTTAAACAATTATCATACTCTCATTAGAATTTGTTAGTTGCATTTCACTTTGCTATATCTCTGGTATTTTCAAACTAGTAGTTTACTTATCATTCCCTCTAGCCGAGTCTACGGCTAGTTAAGCGTAAGTTTACTGCTAGTGGTGTATTATACTATAATGCATTTCGTCAAAAGTTCTTTCACTAGTAGTAAACTAACAGCAAACTGCTAGTCTGTGACGTAACGTAAGTAAACTACTAGTTTGGAAATACCAGAGAGTCTTTGTATGTATACCGTAGTGACCTCTCGCCTTATGTTGAACATATTTTCAGTAACAGTGTCTGTCCTCCCCCTTTTATAACCAATCAACCCTGTATCGAATCATCCTCTTCACCCAGTACTTCCGGAACAATCTAAGTCTTCACTAAACGGGCGATCTCTCGTATTTTCATCATTGTCAAACTTTTATCTGTTCAAATTTCCCGCCATGTATGCCTCTGAATCTCGACGCGCCTCCTACAGTATCCCGTGTCTATCGAACGAAATCCAATCAAGTCTCTCTACGCATTGCTATGACTCTACAACCATATGATGTGTGCAATTTAAACAAAATCTAATTTTGGTCTCTCAAAATGTATGAATACAACGCGATAAAATTTGGAACTTATCAGTTTAAGTACCTTATATCTTATCACATTGCATACGATACACTATTATCACAAAATGAGAGAAAATAACTAAAATTTTTTGGGGCACTTCGATTTTTCGTTCATACAATATTTCATCTTCATCGGATTCCTCGATGGAGTTACTCAGGTATCAAAGAAGCTTTTACTGTTTAGTGCATGCTTTATATCACATATATCAGAGCTATATGTCACATACACATTTATATCACATATATCACATATTTATATAACGTATATCATATATTTATTTATATCAGAGTTCGCGTTTGACAAAAATCCATCCACGCAAGCAATGCCGCGTTTCTCGATAAACAATTTGTCGTGTTTCATGGATTCGACCCCAGAGTCCGTATCCATGAAAGTTGGCAAAACATTTGCCGGCAAATGTGACGTCACAACCGTAGGTGGAGGCGTTTGCCAGAGATCCTCCCCCCCCTACGCTTGTGACGTCACGTTTGTCGGCTAACGGTTCGCCAACATTCATGAATACCTATACAGAAATCGCCATCGATGCCCTCTCCAATCCATATTCCGGTTTTCGGCTCTTAAAGGTAGGAAGCATCATTGCACTGTCCAGCTCTGACTCATGATTTGATCAATCATTCAATCTATGCTAGTCTCTTACAGTTCATCGCCCTCGTCGATGACGTCATCCGAGTAGTATCGACCTCGGTCACTACTTAGCATAGTGTAAAAGTAAGTCTAGCATAAAAGACCCTTTTCATCGTGTTTATATATTTTCCGTATCTTTTTGAACTGGTCCGGTGTTCTGGCACCGTGTTCTGAAGTAGTGCCCGACCGCGCCGTGACTTTTCTGGAGAATACTTTAGAACTAGGATGCGACGCTGCTGTCTCCATCTTCGCTGTTCTCTCCAGAGGCTGCTAAACCCTTTTCAGGCAGAATAAAGATATTTGAGTGTCTTAGAGTTTGTAACGGGTGTCCAAGCCCGCGCAGTTAAAAGGGCGGGGCCAAAATCACTATATATAAGGGTAACACTGAAATGGACCGGTAAAGTATATCTAGACAATTTCAAATGTCTGTTAACGAGGAGCTAAGGTCTAGTGGATAGCAGGTCGGACAATTAATCCGCACTGTCGGTCGGCAAGAAAGTTTGATTCAAAGAGGAGGTTCAGCGAAAGATAAACTTTCCGAAATGATGAACTGAACTCATTTTGCTCTTTTTTTTCTTGACGAATTCTCGATTTCTCTTTGTCAACGTGTGTTCCAGAAGATTGCCATAAAGTGCACTTGAATATAATTCTGACGCCACTGGACTAACAAGTGCAACGTTTTAGATACAGTCCAAAAGTATACCAAAAAGTACATTTCTCATCATAACTTTTTTCAAACTCAACCGATCCTGTCCAGCTTTTCAGGGATTATTTTGAGATTGTTTTTACGTGTTTTGCACAAACAAACACCCCGGTTGAACTCGTACGGTAAAATTAATTTCGAATTTATCAAAAGTCACAAAAGTGAGATTTTCGTTTTCTTCGTTTTCTTCAGAGTTTTTCACTCATTTCGTTACCAATGTGTGCTATATCATTTTAAAACCATGTCACGGCCTCTTGGGAGCAATATTCCACCGATATCTGCACTAGACTCCTTTCGTCGTGAACGTCAGATGGCTCCGTCCGCAGCCCCCTGTCGCAGCTGTTCCGGATGTCTGTTTCGACCATCCACTAGGTCATCATAGCTCCAATCGATATTCAAACAATGAAGAAGATTAATATACGACCTCGCAAGACGACTACGACCTCTGATCGTCTGATTGCCCGCTCCCAGAAGGAGATTATGACGCTCAATGCAACGGACACCAAGCATGAAACGCCTGAATTTCAACAAATTTGGATACCTAAGAGGCCGTTTGTGTAAGAGTCGAACAATGGTTGGCACAGGCCAAAAATTTTGATACCCTCAAAACTTGTTTATAGGGGTTATCGACCATGCTGATGAAGATAGGCATAGTCATTTTGGCTCCAGTGGTCCCGCAACGCCTGGGCGGGATTACGGTAAGATCACGTTTTCAGGCCATTCTCGGTCCATGGTAGTGCTAGAGGTATAAAAATTGGGCTCCTAGGACAGAATTCGATGGCGATGATGTCTGTCTACATCATTTGTTTTGAAAATTTTCCAAAAGGTCACAACTGGAAATTTTGATGGAGACGTTTGCGCCCCAGACGAGTATGACAGTTCGAACCGGCGTGACGAGAGGATCACAACGATGTATTATGAGCCCATATCTCCATTGCCATCTCAATATTGCCTCGATATAGTGAGCTGCAAAATCACGAGGAGTTGTCTGCGTCTCTCTATTCCGCGCGCTCTCTCGGCACTCTCTCATTTCGCCGCGCTCTCTCGAGAGTGCGAGAGAGCGCGCGGAATTGAGAGAGTCCTCTTGTTTACCTCTTTCGCATATCACTATATCGAGGCAATATTGAGATGGCAATGGTGATATGGGCTCATAATACATCGTTGTGATCCTCTCGTCACGCCGGTTCGAACTGTCATACTCGTCTGGGGCGCAAACGTCTCCATCAAAATTTCCAGTTGTGACCTTTTGGAAAATTCATCGCCATCGAATTCTGTCCTAGGAGCCCAATTTTCATACCTCTAGCACTACCATGGACCGAGAAAGGCCTGAAAACGTGATCTTACCGTAATCCCGCCCAGGCGTTGCGGGACCACTGGAGCCAAAATGGCTATGCCTATCTTCATCAGCATGGTCGATAACGCCTATACACAAGTTTTGAGGGTATCAAAATTTTTGGCCTGTGCCAACCCTCTCCCAGATTTGCCCGACTCTTACACAAACGGCCTCCTAAAGCTCCTAAACTTGGCTGAAACGATGTTTGAGGGAAGGAAATGGGTCTCCAGGATATTGGCGTAGTCCTCCTTCTTCACAATTCCCTTCATATTGTACAGGGGACCAACCCCATCAACAGAGAAACAGCCCCACAACATCGACGATCTGAATTGGACCCCACAACAGTGGTAGTAGGTCGTATTCTCAGACGAAAACAAGTTTCTGATGATTGGTACGGTGGGAATAGATCATTTTCGTCATCCGGTTAACACTAGATTTGATGAGAACTACCAGCTGCTCACCTTGAAGCTTGGAAGAGTATCGTCGATTTTGTGGGGTTATTTCTCGGCATTTGGGGTTGGTCCCTTGGACCATGTGAAGGAAATTATGGGGAAGTAGGACTACACTGATATCTTACAGACCTATTTCCTTCCCTCAAACGTCTTTTCACTCAAGTTAGAAGCTTCACATATCTCAATTTGGTGAAATTCCGCAAGTTCTTGCTTGGTGTCCATTGCAGTGAGCCACGAGTTCTCCTCGACGCGTGTAATAATATGATGAGATGTCGTGGTCGTCTTGAGAGGTCGTCCATTAATCCTTTTCGTTGTTTGGGCACGGATTGTAGTTATAATGACCTTGGGGATGGTCGAAACAAACATCCGGAACAGCTGCGACAATGGGCTGCGGACAAAGCCATCTGATGTTCACGACGAAAGGAGTCTAGTGCAGATATCGGTGGAATATTGCTCCCAAGAGGCCGTGACATGGTTTTAAAATGATATAGCACACATTGGTAACGAAATGAGTGAAAAACTCTGAAGAAAACGAAGAAAACGAAAATCTCACTTTTGTGACTTTTGATAAATTCGAAATTAATTTTACCGTACGAGTTCAACCGGGGTGTTTGTTTGTGCAAAACACGTAAAAACAATCTCAAAATAATCCCTGAAAAGCTGGACAGGATCGGTTGAGTTTGAAAAAAGTTATGATGAGAAATGTACTTTTTGGTATACTTTTGGACGGTACTGTACAGTACATATATAATTTGAAATATATATATCATTGGTCCCTATTATGGGCCCTATGGTCAAGAGGGAGGCGTGACCACGGTGTCTCACCAGCAGTCTCGCACCTCCAACTCCTCCTGCTAGTGATTTTTGTACATTATTTCCGATATTTTTGGTAGAGATATCGCGTTGGGGAACACTGGCGGGCATTCAAACACTGAAATTAAGAGGGGTAACTATCCCTTTAATAATAACCGAGATCATGATAATTTTTTTAAAAAAACTCAAAGTAATCACACGAACGTTCGTTGATAGTTACAGAATGTTTTTGTAGGAACTATTCTGTAACTATCACTGGAATTCCCTTTCATGGGAGTGTTTCCAACAAAAACATTTGGATTTAGCACAAGCTCTTTATTGTTTGGCGTAGTCTATAAGACATTGTCTCAAGGGATATCACATTTAACAATCAACACCAGCATATTGATTTCATGCCAGTGTTCAGACTAAATTGTATCTACTTCTATGGAATGAGTTCTGTGAGGAGACTATTCACCAAATGAGGTTAGTTGAAAGATTTATCTTATAGATATTTGCAAAAATAATATTTAAAAAAAAATAAATCAGCTCGTTAAATTTGATTTTTTTCACGAAGTATATTTTTCGGATAACACTTTTATCAAGATTAGCTAGGCAGTAGTGAATCACTACTAGTGATTAGTTATTCTTATTATGCATTATTCTTTATTTCTGATAACAGTATAAATTAAAGGAGGCCTATGAATAAATTTGGAGGGACACCCGCGTTACATTTAACAACGTATTCTTCGGCGTAAATTTTGGAGTGTGTTGGGTCTCGAGTGGAAAACAATGAGGTTCCATAAAATTACTGTAAAATTCTACGGTAGTCAACCATTATTGATCTATGTTACGGTATCTACTTACCGCGTATCAAATGATCTTCAGTATTTTCCGCGCGAAAGGCAAATGTAACGACGCATAACAATCGATTGAGTGTGCCAAGATGAATATAAATAGAGCCATGAAACAAAAAGAATGAGAAATCAGAGAAATCCAAGTTGTAGAGCTTATGCAATAACAATCGACTATACGACTGAATCTGAAGTTTCATGAGAAGTATTCATTCTTTGCTGTCCCTTGCAACGTTTAAAATTTTGGTTATGCTGCATTCAAAAATTTGTCCTAGCAACGCACTACAGGTGTTCATCATTACACGACGCAATTTACACGACTTTTTCATATTTTGTACCGTGCACTCAACGCAAATCCTAACCCTAGGTAATAATATCTTTACGTGGGTTTAAGGCAAGCAAGATAATGAGATACATAGAGAAGTAACATTAGGAATTACATAGAGAAGAACACTAACCCTTATTCCTTTTGTACTGAACTCTACATGCGACCCAGCTGACTCTAATCGGCTATTAAGTTATTTTAAAGTAAAAAACGTTTAAAAATGTACCAAGTTTATAAATAAGCAATGATCTCTCGTTCATCATTCACTTCATTGTCAGCTGCTGACGGGGTCACTCATATATCAACCACTTCTTGCTTCATATCAGTCTTCATTCAATAGATCATCAAGACTCACTAGAGACTAGAGAGTGTAACATTTCGATTGATGTATAATCCAGCGTATTTTAGACCTTCATGAATTGCGTCTGGACTATTGGACACTTGCTGTTGAATTATAGCATTTCACCTAATTGTGTGGCCCTTACGACTTTGATCCCTCACTAATCATCTTTGAAATGACCGATATGTAGCAAATAATTATCCCAAAATATTTAAGCTAAGCAATATCTTGTTCAAACTTCGTACTTAAAGGTAGCCATATTCATTGGTGCAACGCTTGCAACTGCTTGTTTGACCGGCCTTCATACACTGGCAGCAAACTGTCTCATATTTGAGATATAGGTTATCTAAGATACGACAATTAGAAAGACGTTGTCTCAAATGTGAGATAACTTAGTTAGCTTACTCCAGTCCCCGATACAATCTCGAGCGAGAGAAGTATTATCTAACGTGTCTTTTTGAAAGAGTTTGGAGTAAGCTAACCTATCTCTATAGCTGAATAGTTAAACAACCTATATCTAAGAGAATTTGCCGTGAGTGTATAAAGTTTCTACGTGCAACTGTAACGAATATCCATAGTGTCATTTGGCGCCACCAGGCCAATTATTCGTATTGTTAAAGGCTCTGGCAATACTCTCTCTCGAAGGGTGGGGGGGGGCAAAGCGCAGAGTTTCAAATTTGCTTGGGGGTACCGCTGTTATATTGTGATTATTTTCCATCATAGTATAAATAACATGAAATGGGGAATCGCCCGTCGTAAAGATGAAGACATCGCTTTTGGTTTTGGGTGCAGTGTGTGTTATTCCGGGAGGTATTATGACAGATTAGCTTTATTACTCTCGAAGGTGTCGCGTTTTCGAGACACCCTACAAGCGGCTCTCTCCTTTATTCTCACATGGTTGACTGAACTCGGATATCCCCCACTGCTTCTCTATATCTTTGGTCCGAGTCCAACCCTCCCTCTTCGTTTTATTCGCTATTTTGCTCCGTCCGTTCCCACTTTTACTTTACTGCTCTTTTGTCACCTTTATATCTATATGTCGCTAGATGGTAATAGGTTGAATGTGAACCGATGAATAATATCCGACTGAATGATAACTATTTGCATATGAGAGACAATGAATAGGCAAAATATGCAAATGGTTATCATACAGTCGGTTATCATCCGGCCTAGTGCCCTCTAGATGGGAGAGGACCAATATTCTGAAGGCTTTGTCTAGTCGCCGATCGATGGTCAACAAAGGTGTTGCTATATTCTTTTCTGAGCTCACTTTTAGTCATTCTGAACTTTCTGTCACTTCGATATTCATGGCGTTCATCTATTTTTGCGCGCACTATGATCTCCTCAGTTTTTATTGATACATGCATGATTTGATGACATCGATGACTATATATTTGTTTATTTATGGTGAGTATTTTTTATTTGCATAAAGTATAAGACGCAAGTTTAATTTAGCAAAAAAAAATCCATCTAATGAGGGAAAGAAATGAGGGCACTTCTTCGGTTTCTGGCCACCCCACGGGGAGAATTTCGCCCCCGTGGACATCGTCAAACCGAAGAAGCTCAGAAAAGAGCTGATTCATATTTTTAAAAGAAGTTAGTCCTCTTTTAATTTTTGTGATCAGTTTCAACACGACGAGGAAGTATCTCGAATATGATATAGTATTCGATATTTATGCATTTCTTTCGTTGAGAAGTAATACGATACTGGAACCGAAGGTGCATCGAGAAACACAGAGTTTCAATGAAAAAAGTGAGGGAGATGAATAGGTGTAGATAGATTTAGAGAAACAGGGAAAAAGTGACTGAGATAGAAGGAGAAACAGAGCATCACAGGTGGAGGTTGGGGTTTGTGAGAACAGCAGGGGTGTGGAGTCATCGCCTCACAAGAACCCAAAAAATTGGTATCACTTGCGCTTTGCAGTCACTCTTACTTGAAATACCTCACGTGGATTCTTTTTTTTCATATAATAGGTATGTTCGAAAAGTTTCAACCACTTCGAGCACGTTCACACATTTCCCAATTTTGTATTTATTTTGTTCTTTTCTTTCATATATTTATTTACCGTTCCTTATGCGATATATTGAGCAGAAATCAACGAAATTTGATTGGAGGGACTAGACATTAACTTATAAGGGAAGTCTTAAAGCGGCAATTACCGGATTATTTTCTCTTGGAATTCAATTTGTCGAACACTCCAGTAGGTTCACAATTATTTGTTGTTCCTCACCTGGGTTAACTTCATCCCACCAATAAACTCACCCAATGTGTTTTGCTGTCTATTCTCGTTGTAATAGCGAAGATCATTTTTTCAGAGTAACACTCTTGAGAACATGATCAATCACTTTAGAATTAGTTCCTTTCCAAACACTAATAATTTTAGGGTAAAATATGATTTAAAGACACACGCTACTATTTTATAAATAAATTTTATTTGTTTTTAAAAAAAATTATACTATTGTGTGTCTTCACACATACAAAGAAAGATCTTTATTTTATTTATTTATTATAACTAAATAAATAAAATAAAGATCGCGAACAAAGAATTCAATATCTTCAAAGACACGTGAAGACAACGAAGTGCAAATGATATTTTTCCCATGTGATCCTGTTGAAACATCCATCTGTTCGTATCCTAAAGAGCAGAATTTTTTTAAATGAAAAGGCAAACAATTTTTAAATTATATTAGAATTGTATTTTATTAGGAAAAGAAAAAAAATCTAGCTATTAAATGAACATGACTTTACACTTTACCAGACTAAGCTTAACTGTTATTGACAAAAGTGACTGACTAATACCTGTAGCGGCCATTTTTTGTGGTTTTGTTGTTATCTCGTACAATCTAATCTGGTTTCGTTCATAAACGTGCTAGAACAAATTGGTGAAAAATAATTTTCGCCGAAGCGTGCCTAAAAATTGTAGGAAAGCTACAAAAACTCATGCACATAGTTAAATTAATAAATAAATAAATAAATTGTTTAAATAGTTAGTAAGTTTGGTTTCGTTATAGTTTAAATAAATAGTTAGTTTAATAAATAAATAAATAAATAAATTAGTTGTAATACGCTGCTTGTTCAATGTTTTCTCACTGCAGCAGTTGACCCATCGTTCAGTTGTCTTTAGGATATCTATCTCTCCCTCTCTTCTCTCTCTCCCTCCCTTCATCTCCCCTTCTCCTCTATCTCTCTCTCTCTCTCCCTTCCTCTCCCTCCTTTCCTCTCCCCTCACTATCTCTCTCTCTCCCTCTCTCCCTCTCTCTCCTCTCTCTCTCCCTTCCTCTCCCCTTTCCCTCTTTCTCTCTCTGATCTTTTCATCCAATCATTTCTCATGTTCTGTCCTCTGTTTCGCTACGTTGATCTTCATCCCTACCTTTGCTTCAATCACTCTGCACTTACTGTAAGATTCAGCATCACGTGTCACTTTGAACCACTCCAACCAAATATGAAATTTAAAAAAAAGAGCGGATACCGGAATATAATACCACACCTAGATAGTAGGATTGAATAATAGCTGAAGAATAATATTTACTTACCCTTGTAGCATGGTCAATTTGTCAATTTACCTGTGTTCCGCTTGCTTTGCAATAATCCCATGCATAGCCAATCATACTATCCATATTCCGGCCCTGTCCTACTCCTATAAATGCAATAATACGATTTGAGAGCGATGGAGGTCGTGATATTAATCGGCATATCGCACATGCATGCATTTTGTAAAGATTGAATTATGGTTCTCTGACCATGCTTTATATTGCATAGAGAAGGTGTAAACGACGAAGAAGAAGCGGTACATGTATCCCGTTCTAAAAAAATATACTCCTCAGTTGTCGTTGACATTCCAATCACAAAGTTTTTGATGCATTGACAACAAATTAGTTCAGAAGCTTAGATTTATTAAATTTGAGACTATTACTTTCCCTTCTGTAATGTTGCTGTAACGACCATTCTATGTTGGAATTCATTGATAGTTAGAAATTTCTCTGATACTCTTCGCTCTACCAGACTGTTTCGTAGGATCGGAAAGTGCAAGAGTATGGATACACTGAGCTTTTACCTAGCCGTTCCATTGTACTTCGATTTCGTGCAACGAAATGAACTTGTTATTCGTCGTCAATTGATATCTTCTTCTTCCAAGAGTCTGATCAACGATTCACCCAATCTCACTTACTCCATCCTGTTTTCGTGATGGTTCCAATCGTAGTGTGTTATTTATCCATCACCCCCCCCCCAACCCTCCCGGTGTCGTTTGGAATAATAGACAAATAGAATGAATGAGTGGAGGAGGGATGAACAAAAGTCGAGAAAGCCCTCCTATTCATTCATTCTCAGCAGCTATTGTGTATTTAACGACACAACGGTATTTGTTACTTTGTCTTCTTTTTCGGTAGTTGTCACACTAGTATATGTATGGTTTCTGGAACATTCAGGCAGTATTTAGTTATAATAATAGTATATCAAAATATCACAGTATCCTCATTCCCTCGATAGCAATCTCGATATGATTCATGTTATTATTGTTGAGTGCATTGTTATTCAGTTTATGGGGATTTTTGCTGAAAATATATCATTGGTAGCTTGGGTAAAGCACAAAAACGACTCTTAAGTAATGAATCCCATGCTTGTTTTGCAAATTATGCACAGGGTACTGTCACTTTCACTGATCACATCGAAGCTCTAGTAGACAAAACGAGCCTGCTGTCAAGTAAAAAATTTTCAATGCTTGCTTTACTACCGAACTCCGATTCTTCAGTAGCAATTGCAAGGTATGTGAACTTTGCGTTTATTTAATAGTTTTCTGTGGCTTGCTGATAGAAACGCTATTTTGAGGAATAGTTCTTGTAAAGTCCTATGTGTCGCAAGGTGTCCTCATTTCCCGTTGAACTATTGTCATTGATGTTTACATCAAAGAACCTGCAGCTTTTCCACGTACTTTTTCTTCCACATCTATTTTTCTGGATTCTTCTATTTACAGACCATGCCTCCCATGATACATGTAATATTACTCTTTGAACCCTAAAAAACGTTCGTTTGCTTTTCTGGCATTTATAATCTAACAATAGCTCATCGTCGGTGGAGTGAATACTTTGGCCCCTCCCTCAACCCTCTCCATCACTCCATCTAATCTCTAAGAAGAATGAAAGCCTCGATTCCATTCTCCTCCATTTTCCTCGAATTGTCGCTTATATTTAATACTTCATAAGAGCCCCTCCTCAAGGGTTGTCACGAAAGGCTCGCTTCAAGTTCGTATCAGTCTACAAAAAGCATTACTAGTGCAGTCTGTGTCTACAGAGGGGAAAGACAAACGTGGTCCATGAACTATGAATCCCTTTCAAGTAATACTCTTTGAGAACTGATCTCTAGAAAATAATGCTCTCTCGATCAGTAAGATTTTCGGAGAGAGTAAATTTTCCTTAAAGGGATAAGGAAGACCAAATCAAGTTGAGTTCAGATTGTAGCTTTAACTACTACGCAATCAAAAATCATCATCAAAAATATTTATAAAAATTTGTAAACATGTATAGACCAACCAAATATTTCGTGGTGTAACTCAATGGACAGTTGAGTGGTGCACGTGGTGTGGCCGATGGGTCAATTTCCCAATCCGGCTCCCGTTAATTTTTTCGATTTTCAAAGAAATTTTGTATGTTTTTATGACATCTATTTAATGTTTTGACATTCCTATCGTCAATTACAACTCAATTTATCACATATATGCCAAAAAAGCGTTGGTGTATGGTTTGTCCTAAAAAGTTGTGATACTGGTGCGTTCCTGGGTAACACTCAGCCTTCATCAAGTAGAATGGGCTACTGCATAAAATCAAATAAAGATTCATGTATATATACACTGTTTATCTTCGATTAATTATTACATAATAAATACAAATTAATCAATCATCTTATGAATGGAGGATGTCGAGGAAGAGATCTTCAATGTAGGCTTGCTCGTGGAGTCACGATGACTGCATCCGATTGTCCTGGAGATAATCAAAATGATTCAATCTTTATCGCAGTCATTCAAGTCTTAGTGGGTGGCAGTCGCTAACGACAAAACACACCCTGTTTTCACGACGGTGTATACGTGCGCTACCTACTACTGTATTAGCAGTGCTCACTGAGCCAGCATTAAAACTTGCCAACCAATAATATCTTCCTCTTACCTTATTTCATTATCCGTTTCACTTTCGGCAGGAACAGGCCTCGTCGTATCAGTGCTCACTTTTACCGTTGCCCGTCTCGAAGCGCTCGAGGAGATTGCCTAATATAGATTGATTTGATGGCGTTATGGATTGATTCAATGACATCAGTTACAACAGAGTCATCACTAAGATACTTATACGACACCTAAACTAGCTCATCAAAATCATATGTGCCCTTGTAAAAGACAAAAACCAAAACGACAAAGAACCAGTGAATTCAATGTTTCAACTAGAGCTGGCTGCGGGCTCGAAGGTAGGGGGGTGGCAGTGATGGGAAGGGAAAGGAGAGAGAGGGGAGGAAAAGGACGCTACCGCAATCCCATTGCGGGCCCACAACTCCCGAATAGCCAACTCTAGTTGCAAATATTAAGCAAAGGAGAGTCCTCTAATGGAAACAAAATTATGTGATGAATAGAAAATATAATGTATTGATCAAATAAAAATTAAGCCACGTTACCGTTCGCCCTTGTTGAATAGTTCAGCGTGCCCATCGCAAGAGCCGACATAGGTGAACCTGAATGGGATACAGTACGGTAAAGAGCAAGGATAACGTAAGGGTAAATATATAGTACGGTCTCCAGCAATTTTCCTCTATTATAGATACATCATTTATTATTATGTTATTATTAATTACCGAGTATCGATTGACCGACCGTGGCTAATATCGGTAATGCCCAGTTTGCAAAAAGAAAAAAAGGTGAAAGTATGTATGTATAAAAAGAGGAGAGATTACGGTTTCCCTTTCCTTTCGTCACTTTGTAACATCAAATGATTAATCAATCGCAATCAATAAACCACTTACTCACTCATCGCTGACAGCAATTCTCAGCAGCCCGCTGTGCTTGAGCTCACTGCACATAAACTGCTTGCGTTTCCTGCAAATTATTACACATAATTCGGGGAAACCAATCAAATATCTTTAACACATGAAAAGATCAGTAAGCCTATACCTTTTACCATACGTACAAAGCGTCTTCCTCGTCCTCTTCCGCCTCTTCCGTCGGATGAGGCCGCCAACAGGGGGTCCATAGCGAATGCGTTGATCGACTACAATTGATTGATAAATCGATAAATGAAGATTTCTATCGACAATTCGACCGTAATATATCATGTGCGCATACCCTAGAACATGTGTAACTACGATCGGCTCCTTCACACGCCAATCCCACGATCGAATTTACAACAATAATCGTGCAATCGACAAAAAATGATTCCAACGCAGATATCTCAAAAACACGCAGTCACAAGGTCTAGATATTATCATATTACATTTCCGGAGCTGTGAATAAAGATGTTTCACTTTCTATTTTGCAACAAAACAGAGCAAAAGTTGAATAAATTACTCTCGCACACTATTTCCACGAAAGAAAGAGAGAAAAAAGACGCAATATGAGTGATTGTGAGTTCAAACAAGAGTAACTAAACAGTTTAAACGTTCAAGAATAGAACAACAATGGACTAACAACAACAAACAACGAAACGAAGTAAAAATATAGTCGATGGACGCTCATCCATTGAGCGTCCATTGCGGAGCTGTGTTATCGTATAGATAGTAATCTAAGAGGTCATTGTCGGAACGATTTAATAAATACAAAATTTTGAAATTGCAAAAATCGTTCAATTATTTTTTCTAATTTTTTATTTCTTGAAGAATATGTCAAACATAACGTAATTGACTGATACACATACACTTGTTTTGATCTGCACCTTCCCTTTAAGGGCACACCCCAAGCTAATTTTAATCTCTGCATTAGCAATAGACTCTCGTTCGCAAAGAAAGGTAGAGAGTGTGGCCAGAGCTGAGATTTACCCCCAAATAAAAAGAATTTATCATGACTACCTAATCTGAAACCTAATCCAACATGTTTCTGGGTCGCGATCTCTAGTCTCTCTCTCTCTCTCCCTCTACCTACCACTCCTGAGTTGTGCACCCTTGGGAACGAAGTGGATCAGATAACTGAATCGAATGGCGATTGTAGAGTTTCCTACTTTTCGAGTCTCCCAGCACCCAATGAATAGCGGTCACTCTATAGGAAAGAATGTCAGATAATAATCGTCCCCACCCTGCATCGGACGTCTATTCATGCTTTTCTCCCGCACGCTTTTCACTTCAAGCACAAACTTTCATGAACTATTTTAGGCATACTCTCATCGTGTAGTACAATTGTGTCCTATCGTTTGAAGAAATGTGCTTGTGTTGCTCATTTCCTGAATGTTCACTTAAAATGATTTTCTTCTTCTTCTTTATTTATTTATTTATTTATTCCATCAAATATAATGGATAGGGGTGATATGTGTAAGAGCAGAAGTGGATAGATGGATTTCCGTCCGTCGCACAAGGCGATTTCGGTTTTGGCAGGGTGGTAGTTTTCATAAATGTATAAATGTATATGTAAATGTGTGTAAATATAATCATAAAGGTATGGAGATCTCTATGCATTTATGATTATAGTTATGCGCATATCTAGATTACTAACATTGAACATCGTATGTTGTGGTATTTGAATAACCCCTCCATTTACAATTTCAATCTAATCAATTTATCAAGATTCACTTAAAGGTGGACTACCGCGAATATTTTCGTGAACAAACTGTGAAGACAGAATGATAGCAAAAGTTATTCTACACACCCTACATTATTTATTTTATGCTAATTCAGCTTATCGATCGCTAGAATCATGAATAAATCATGCTATCAAACTCAGGCAAAGGCGCGCTCTTTGAAAATAGGAAAGTTCGGCAATAGGATTCGAACCCGCGACCATGCGCTTTCTAGTCAGAAGTTTTACCACTGCGCTAAGGGAACGATATATAGTCTCCCTATCGTATTGCTTATCACTAGACACTTGCATAAGCGAGATGTAAGAGATTTGCATGATCATTCGCGGGTCTCCACCTTTAAAGGCACGCCCGAGCTAATTTTACTCTCCGTTCTGGCAATGCTCTCTCGTAGACAACTAAAGTGCGAGAGCACTGACAGATAGGAGATTTCAAATTAGCTTGGCGTGTCGCTTCAAGAAAACAGTCAAACAGTGGGTCACTTAATCAGGAGTGTCATAAAACATGGATATTCTTTCTTTCCTTCACCGGTTCTTTGTCTCTGTAAAATGCAAAATGTGATATTTTCTCGTTTCTCTTGTTTTGGCCCGCTACTTATACCACTTCCTAAGCCCCTCTTACTACTCTCAATTACAACTTCTACTACGACGAGCCATGGCAGTTACTCGTTCACTGCAAGGAATTTGCTCTGTGCTGGCCTATCCTAATGAGCTCCCAAACTCGAAAGACTGCCAACCAATTTCCTCTGGTTAAAGTCGGAAAAGTTAAATAAGAACGAAAGAAACACATGACAAAGCGGAAGAGATGATGGGCATAGATAGGATGGAAGGGCATAGTAAAGGGGGGGGGGCTTGTTGTGAGTACTAGTGAAGAGATGAAAGAAGATGAAACATATGTGAGGGAGTTTCACGTGCCTTTAGTATGTTTTTGAAGTACACATAACAATATTGGCTGGAAGGTTTGTAGGGAGTTTGTTGGAATTTAAATTGAGCGTTACCCCTCTCAATGGTCTCTTCATTGTGCACATTATTTCTCTGTTCTCTACAAGGAGAGAGAGAGCGTAGAGCGTTGAAGAGACCGTTGACAAAGGTGCCAGCCCCTTTAAGTGACTCCCCACGCTAATTTGAACCTCTCCGCTCTCTCACCGCACTCTCGCTTTCTTTGTTTACGGGTGAGATCATAGACTGTGATGTTTTGATGACAATCAATTAGAGATTATTCACATACCTTATTGTTAGAAACGTTTATAATCTCACATATACCTGAAATGACTTCATTAGAACTTCTAGGCCAAATCGAGAATATCACAAGCTGTAGTCTTCCTGTCTTATTTCATTTTGATTACGCCGATAAATTTGATCATATCTACCTATATCAATTCGATTAAGAATGACGAAGAGTGTATTGAGTTTGAAAATTCAGTGAGTGTTCGAGTGGAAAATCTCTCTATTGGACGTGTTGTCAGGATTCTATGAATAGTGAATTCGCGTATTTGTTGCAGATGCCTATCGTTGTTGTCGTACCCTGTATATTTTAAAATATCATGAGTTGCACATATCAAGCTAATTTGACTCGTCGATATGGTCACAGAAAAGAAAGCGAGAGAGTTCTGCCAGAGTGTTTAAATTTGCTTGGGGTGTGAGTGCCTTATAAAGGCGTTTCAATTAAGATTGATCTCTTCACTTCAAACACTATTTTCCTTGCTTTCCAAAGAAGGGAGTTGTAGAGATACATGATAATCAAGATAGTCTTCCTTAAATTCGTGCAGGAACTGAATTTGTTGTTCGCGTTTCTCATTGAATCTCTGCTTCTGCTCTACTTTCTCGAATAATTCACATATTTCTTTTCCTCTACTATAGTATAGACTGATTGATTTTCATATTCTGACTCAGGAGATTCAAAACATCCGACCCCACATTCCATGTTTCTCTAAGTTCTCTGCGGAGGTCATACGTAATGAGATACTGAATGGCTTTTGGTGTATGTGTGGGGACAGAAAACGTGGGTCTTCTTCCTCCCACTTTAGATTCTAAATTCCCTTCACTTATTTTTCCGATTCGCTTTTTTCCGTTTTGACTATGCGCTGAATTATTCAGAAAGGCTATTCTGACCATACACTAGTATCTGTTATTGTGAGTGACTCTTCCCCCGTTCATTGAAAGAGTCGAACTAATAATGTTTTCGCATAACTTTAAACACTTCGGGAGATCATGTCAGAATGATCTCCCTCATTCCATTCCCATTGCCATTCCTCATGACCTTTTTTTCCCCTATATAAACCTTCTCCTATTATGATAAGTCGACCTCGAGTGAGCTTTTTCTTCCTTGTTACACCTCAATATTGTCCAATCTGATTGACGTATTACTCGTCTAGACACCCCTGTTTCTCCCAAGTTCGACTCTCGTTAATGCTATTTTCATCTTGAGACCAGTTCAAATGTACCAGAACTACAGAGAACCGTTTGTTGTCTTAGAGTTACGTATAACTGGCCCAATTAACTATTCGCGCTGTTTTCCCCTGATCTCATTCTTGGCATCAGATGTACCAAAACAGGATACAAGAGTCTATCGTGACACGGAACCATGGTCAGTGCAGTTGTTCAGGAAAAAAAGGAATTATTTATTTAAACTTTTCTCCCTCTAGCTCTCTCTCTCTCTACGCCTGAGTCTATTCTAAGATTGAGTGAAAACGTAGACTTTCTGGTCCATGTTGTTCTATGTCCATTCACATAAACCTATACCGTCGAGTTTTCGCGCACCGTCTCAGGTAAATCGTTTTGAATCTAATCAGAGCAATTTTAGAAGAAACTAGGGCTAAATTAGACTCTAAAATCACTCTGATTCGAAAAATGCTCCGATTAGATTCAAAACGATTTGCCTGAGGTGATACACGCTCTCTGGATATTTTCCCGCTGTCTGGTCAACGGGGACACTGCCGAGTGAGTGGTTCAGCGCGTCTTGCCTCGAAAATTTACCATTGCAAAATAATTTCCTTTCTAAATGAACTTTAACCTCTTCTTCTACGGAACATTTCTTGTTACCAATTCACTTAGAGCGCCTCATGTCCACTTTGGCGTGAAATTCAAACGGTAACCGCCCCCTTCATCTTTTCGAGGCTCTCAGTGAAATTGGAAAAATGATTGAGCAGAGTAGGGTGGGGTAGCAGGCATGTTGAATACATCGCATAGCTCACGTAGGCCCCGCCCACTGCGGGTGTAAGTACCCTGGACGACTGGTTGCAACACATTGAAAGCGGGTTTCATGCCAGTGAATGACAATCCACTTACATATAGACTTCCCCGACCATCTTCACCTTAAATATTTTCCCATTGTCTATCCCATTTTATTTCCATGTGCAAATCTTCTTCATTTATATCGTTTTTTACTTGCTGAAACATCTTCGCGATGTATGATAAATAAATAAATAAATATCGGATTTACAGTTATTGTTGTAAAAACAAAGCGCATATCGATTCAAAGATCCATTTTTATAATATTGCACTGTGTTGTTGTCGAAAGGTGAATAGTTGTATCTTGCTCTAGTTCCTTATTCCGTCGTTTTGTGACTCCTTTAAAGTAGTATTGTCTTGGAAGAAGTCCCCTCCTCCTCCTCCTTTCTTGTCTTCTCTCATTGTATCCTCCTCTCTGACTATTTCGTCAAAATGGTCGCTTACAAGCCACAAAAGTCGTGGTATCTTCTACATCCAGACCCACGTCCAGGTCCAGGTCCGGCGACTAGTACACTCTCCTTCAGAAGGATAACCGTAGATGACTGCGACATAGGGAGTGATGGTGACGAGGTGGTCGTGTGCAGCACTGCTGCTGTTGTCGTCGTTGATAGGTACGCGTGCGGCAAAGGCTCCGCCATTCTAGTGGGGCCAATAATTTGGTCGAACATTTTTGAGTGAATAAATTTGGTTACAAGACAAACCCCACTTTTTAAGTTGGAGCAATAATTTGGTGGTTGGCCCTAAATTTGGTTCAAAGTGGGGCTGTTATTTTAGTCCTAATTATTGGCCCAACTTCAGAGCAAATTTAGGGCCAATGACCAAATTATTGGCCCCACTAATATTACGGAGGGCCAGACTGGTCTGGTTAAAGGTGGAGACCCGCGAATGATCATGCAAATTTCCTACATCTCGCTAATGCAAGGGTGTAGTCATATGCAAGAAGATAGGGGGACTACTTATCGTTCCCTTAGCGTAGTGGTAAAACTTCTGACTAGAAAGCGCATGGTCGTGGGTTCGAATCCTATTGCCGAACTTTCCTATTTTCAAAAAGCGCGCCTTTCCCTGCACGGGGCCTGATGGTTCATTCATATTTCTAGCGATCAATAAGCTGAATCATCATAAAATAAATAGTGTACGGTATGTAGAATAACTTTTGCTATGATTCTGTCGGCACAGTTTGTTCACGAAAATATTCGCGGGAGTCCACCTTTAACGCTAACACGTTTTACACGTCTAACACGTTAACACGTTTTAGGGGCAACTGCGCGGATACCGTCGCAGATCAAGCTTGTCCAGGATTTACTCGATAAATATGACAAGAAGGTGAATAATAATACTAAAATATAATAAAAATAATAATAAAAAATAATAAAATAATAAAATATGAATACAAAAATCGTTGAGGCCAAGCCGATTTGGGATAACTCTAAGCCCATCAACGTGTCCTTTTCAATGGATCTGTATCAAATACTCGAATTGGTAAGAAAAAAGGTTTAGAGGTCGATAAATTATACTTCATTGCAGAACGAGCCTCAACAGTACATTTTACTGAACGCATGGATCATTGAGGTTGGAATAGCATGGAATAAAGTCAGTTAACGATACCCATTCAGCGATGGCACGACGAGTTTCTGTACTGGAACCCGAAGGACTACGATAATATCACGGAGCTCCGGCTACCGTACGACACGATATGGCTACCGGACACGACGTTATACAATTCGTGAGATGGTTTCTTTGGTTGAAGAGACCTTCTCTGGTATTTCCAAACTAGTAGTTTACTTACGTTACGTAACAGACTAGCAGTTTACTGTTAGTTTACTACTAGTGAAAGAACATTTGACGAAGTGCGTTACCGCATTATACACCACTTCTAGTAAACTTATGTTTAAGACACCGGCTCAGTGAGATTCCAGGAAGTGCCGGACATCGACCTCACCGATTCGTCCCAAAATTTTTTTATGGATACCCCCATGGGCCCCCATCACAAAATGGGTATTCATTTGGGCTGGTTCCTTGAAACACAGATGTGGCGGGTTTTCGAAATTTGAAAACTCGATTTTCACCGAAAAAAAATGGAGCGACCTACGACCAATGTTAGTGTCCATTAATTATAAGTATAAATAGACAACAAAAACTGGTTATACGACGGTCCGGAGATTCGATCGCAAACTGATTTTTTACCTCTATAAAACATTCTAAAATTAATTAAAATTTTAAAACAAAAAAAGTGCAATCCAATTTTTGCCTCATCTTATAGAGCAAAAAATTCCGCGTCGAATGAGCGAAAAAATTAAAAAATCGAAAGATACCTATTTTGAGAAAAATGGACCTGAAGATGACCCGAAAATATTTTTGTTTTAAAAACCCCTCATGTTTGTACTCATATTGAAGAGCTCTTCGAGTAGAACAACTTTCATGTTGAACGTTATGTCCGTAACTCATGTACAAGAGAACTACACGAGTTTAATTTATTCACACGGTTGTTCACCCAATTTTGAGTTAAACGAAAGTAATTTTTTTTTGCACAAAGTGATTACGCCTATATTGTAGAACGCAAAAATCCATACTTACTTTGTTGTTACACGAAAAAAAATTATAGACCTCCATGATGAAAAATATGGCCTGGAAAGTGGTCTTGAAAAAAAAGTTGTCGAAACCTTGCCATGTTTATACTCATTTTAAAGTACTCGTCGTGCACGTCATTTTTCGTGTTGGTCGTATTGTATGAAAGTCGTTTGTTCTCAAGATACAAGCGATACAAAAGATTTGGATAAAATAAATCTTAATTCATGTAATTCTCTTGTACATGAGTTTCGGACAAAACGTTCAACATGAAAGTTGTTCTACTCGAAGAGCTCTTCAATATGAGTACAAACATGATGGGTTTTGAAAACAAAAATATTTTCGAGTCATCTTCAGGTCCATTTTTCTCAAAATAGGTATCTTTCGATTTTTTAATTTTTTCGCTCATTCGACGCGGAATTTTTTGCTCTATAAGATGAGGCAAAAATTGGACTGCACTTTTTTGTTTAAAAATTATAATTAATTTTAGAATGTTTTAAAGAGGTAAAAAAATCAGTTTGCGATCGGATCTCCGGACCGTCGTATAGCCAGTTTTTGTTGTCTATTTATACTTATGAGAGGAATCGCCAGAGGTTCGACCACCCCCCGGACATAGAAAATTCGACCCCCTGAAAAATTCAGATTAAGTACTTTGAACGATGCTCTATCGAACTGCGTTGGCCGAATTTGCATATCTGCTCTCATTTTCGAATAGCGGTAGGTCAAAGTTGGCAGGTACGGTTTTTTTGGCTCGAGTGTGCGTCAGAAAAATGATCATAACTCCGTTCAAAATAATGATAGACACTTTTTCAAAAAAAGAATCGAAAGAGGAGATCTTGCGCAACATTTTCCATTTGATGACGTCATTTTCGGCTTATTCCATTATCAAGAAACAGCAAAGGAGCTAAAATGACTCAAAACATCCGAAAAAACATTACGAGCTCAAAATACCCATATATGACAGTTATTTGAAACACAAAATCACCAAGTTCCGAAAAATTTGAAAAAAACCGTATTTTGCTTTTCCCCGTGGAAAAAACGTTTCAGTAATGTTAATTAATCTTTATAATATTTCTTGTAATGTTTTTGAACATTTATGTTTTTGGAAGTGAAGGCCTACCTGCTCTTAGAGCCGAGATATCCGCCATCGAAATTACACGCGCGCGCCCCAACTCCGCGCGACCGCTCATCATCTGCTCTCTCACTCCCACACGCTCTTTCGTGAACAGACAGGGAGAGAAAAAAAGAGTTTCGTAAATTCGGTCAACTTGAACAGCAAATCTTCACTGGGAAACACGAATATCAGCCCGAAAGGTTGACCATTCACGAGTATGTAACTGCGCAAGCATCTCGTTCTGTCGGAATCAACATGTGGACAGCTTCTCTTGACAGTGCTGTCGCTAGTTCGATACATGATGACCTTCTGACCTCGACCCGGGATGGGCACTCCGTGAAACGAAGAAGAGAAATACGCACGACAAGCATGCACGCGAATTAATTCGCCAGTTCTTCAAAGAGAAACGAGAGAAGGGAGAGAAGGCAAATCCGCACGAAGCGGAAAAATTCATGAAGAATGCAAAAAGAGCAGATGGATCAATGAAGATATCTCCGAGGAATAGATTGTCCATCACTCAGATCAAATCCCTTATCAATGGTTTACTGAAGAAAGAAAATGAGAAGAAGAAGCCCGCACACATTCCTCGCCATGATTCGACGGATGAAGAAAGTGAGGATGATGTTGAGGAGTCTGACGATGAAGATGCATTGCAACATCTCATTCTGAGACACAAGAACGAGATATTCTGTGATGATGAGAGTGAAGAGAGCGACACCGAACAGGAAGAGCCGAACAAAAAACGTGGACGTCGTAACTAGCACTATTCATTTGATTGTCATCCGTTGTTCGCCAATTTGTCGTCCATTTCTCTTTGTAATATGTTATTTCAATGTAAATTGTTTTCAATTATGACTGATTTCTCTAATAAATGTATCTTATCTAACATTAGTTTTGACATTTTACTTCATCATTCCTTGAAGAGAGAGAGAGAGAGAGAGAGAGAGAGAGAACGCGAGGAAGGTTTGGGGGGGGGGGGGGCTCACACTCGTTCTTTGTTGTTCAAATGCAACTCTGTTCGCTCAGAGTTTTCTAACATCTCCATTTCGTGTAGTTGTCAGATGTTAGTCTCCCTTCTCCTTTTTTTTTCTCTCCCTGTCTGTTCACGAAAGAGCGTGTGGGAGTGAGAGAGCAGATGATGAGCGGTCGCGCGGAGTTGGGGCGCGCGCGTGTAATTTCGATGGCGAATATCTCGGCTCTAAGAGCAGGTAGGCCTTCACTTCCAAAAACATAAATGTTCAAAAACATTATAAGAAATATTATAAAGATTAATTAACATTACTGAAACGTTTTTTCCACGGGGAAAAGCAAAATACGGTTTTTTCAAATTTTTCGGAACTTGGTGATTTTGTGTTTCAAATAACTGTCATATATGGGTATTTTGAGCTCGTAATGTTTTTTCGGATGTTTTGAGTCATTTTAGCTCCTTTGCTGTTTCTTGATAATGGAATAAGCCGAAAATGACGTCATCAAATGGAAAATGTTGCGCAAGATCTCCTCTTTCGATTCTTTTTTTGAAAAAGTGTCTATCATTATTTTGAACGGAGTTATGATCATTTTTCTGACGCACACTCGAGCCAAAAAAACCGTACCTGCCAACTTTGACCTACCGCTATTCGAAAATGAGAGCAGATATGCAAATTCGGCCAACGCAGTTCGATAGAGCATCGTTCAAAGTACTTAATCTGAATTTTTCAGGGGGTCGAATTTTCTATGTCCGCGGACCCTCCGAAACGGTCGATTTTCTCGCGATTCCTCTCTTATAATTAATCGACACTAACATTGGTCGTAGGTCGCTCCATTTTTTTTCGGTGAAAATCGAGTTTTCAAATTTCGAAAACCCGCCACATCTGTGTTTCAAGGAACCAGCCCAAATGAATACCCATTTTGTGATGGGGGCCCATGGGGGTATCCATAAAAAAATTTTGGGCCGAATCGGTGAGGTCGATGTCCGGGGTCACTGGCTCAACCCTCGAATCTTACTGAGCCGGTGTCTTAACTAGCCGTAGACTTACAAGTCTACGGATAGTGGGAAATACAAGTAAACTACTAGTTTGAAAATACCAGAGTTAGTCATGTATGTTTTGGCCTTTCACGGAGCATTGTGCAGGAAAGACACAGTCATCACACCCACCTTTCATCTTTTCCACCTATACATCACTGAAATACGATCATATGTATTCAAAATTTTCTAGTATCTCTCGAAACTTGAGAAACACTTTGTCCTTTAACCCGACAGAGTCAGAGATCATAACAGATCTTTGTTGTTGAGGCTAAAACACAGAATCACAACCTCTTTGAAACAGTAACAATGCAGCAAATGACCAAACCCGTCTGACCTCTGCCTCACTCCAGAAATGACCAAACCCGTCTGACCTCTGCCTCACTCTAGATTGGTTATGAAAGACGATGATACGCGACGGTTACTCAACGCCAAAGTGACGACAAACACTACGAGGAAGGCAGCGTACATTGAATTACTCTATCCCACCATCTACAAGTTCTCGTGTCTGCTCAATCTACGATTCTTCCCCTTCGATGTTCAGGTAAGCAAATTCTCTGACTCTCCGCTCTGACAGAACTCCTTTACCAGAGATTTAATTGTTTAATGTATTTAATTTGCGGATTTGTTGGTTCATGAACCCGCTGTCGAACGCTATTGTTCTTTTCGATATTGCTGTCAGAGACTGATATCTACTTCACTCGTTTAACGATCTCGAGAAAGCCCTAATTCCGATGCTTTTCTCACATACACAACAGATATGAGAGAAAGTGGACTAGAGTCTGAGAAACTGCAAACAAAAGATACTTCAACGTGTTGTACCACATAAGTTGTCGACTTAACTATCATAAGTAATTAATTGAAGTATTTAAGAAATTAAGTCATTAACATATTACTTCTTAACATTAACGTTTAATTTACTAAGTCCTTAAGTCTATGTTTAATTAGATAAATTAAGATAAATTAGATAAATTAATTAATTAATTAATTAAGCCATTTAGGTATGTACGATGACGTTTTCATCGTGGACGTACGATCAGAATGGTATCGACTACTTCCCACACTTTGATAACATCGGAACGACTAATTATCTAGAGAACGAAGGGTGGTACATGTTGGCTACTAAAGGTGATCATTCTTTCAAAAAAATGTTCCAGACTCAAACCCTGTTGTTATATGCATTCGTAAATATGGTATGCCTTGATACCGAGAATGTACAGCGCTTCATTTATAACATACTGTTATGTTTTTGCATGATTATCATATGGTCATGCATGAGCGAAACTTCCGTATTATAACAGTAGTAAACATTTAACAAAATAAGAGATCGAATGGGTATTAACAAAGAAGAGCCCTTTCTCTTTCATGTTCCACGACACAACTTTACACTTGCGAAACAATGTTATTTTTCACAGAACCATGTGGGAAACGCGATTATTGCAGTCCTATCTCCGCATAGTTCTCGCATATGTATTGTGTACTCTGCTCCCATTCCCTATGCAAAGATTGACCCTATAAAGTGCCTACCTTGCAAAAACGTAGGCAAGGCATGAACACGTATTTATAGTCTAAGGCAAGACCGATTGTTCGTTCTTCCCCCCTCCAGACACCATGATGTTCTTGTATTTTTGCTATGGGAGGTCAGGCAGGCAGAACTATGGTATGTCTGTCTGGTATAGACAGATACCAGTGACTCACTTCAGAATTTGACCGTTGATCTCTCCGGCAGGCGAACACACTCTGTATATTTTATGTATTAAAGTGCCCCGAGTTCGCTCAATCTCATCTCGTGTCTCAACAGCATCTGTCAATCACACACTTGTCACCAACTTTTTGTGATCTCTCTCTCTCTCTACCTCTCGCCCCTCTTTCTCTATCTCTTTCTCTCTCCTTCCTCCTTTCAATCACCTCCTCCTCAATAACTTTCAATTAGTTTTGTTCGGCCTTTTCTAAACATCTTTACCAGACTTCGGAAAGGCCAAGATGTTCAAAAGTAGAGCCTATTCCTCCGAGTAAGTTTATCTTAATTTCTACTGTAGAAGTTCATGTTGAGCCCTAATCAAGTTGAGCTCTCATTTCATTATCCTAAAGCCCCTTTTGTTAGTCTTCCATGCACCGGGATCATCTCATCTCACTTAGTTGGGGTCTTGCCATGCCGTCGCAAAACTTTTATGGAAATTGCTTCGGAGCGCCCCAGGGGAAAAAGTTGAGGAGGCGCAGGACGCAGATGAAATGACCTCGCTTCCTGTTTCACTGAGTGGCTGTAAACTTGCAAGGGACTTGGCTAGGTTAAGGCTGAACTTAATACTTATTAAGTTAAGTCTTAAGTCAACGCACTAGACTTATCTTAAAATCATATGTAAGATATAGACAGTAGGGATACGCACACATCAAAAACATATGTGTCCATCGTTTTTATGACTATTTTATGCACGTTTTGTTACTATCGAGAGCGTATTGAAATCCTCTACGCGAAGTCGCTTTTAGTTGGAATGAAATTGTTTTTTTGCTGTTATTCGAAACAATAAACGATGAAGAATACGTTATCGTTGTTCAATTGAATCAAGCAAGAGGGGTTTTTGTAAAATAAAAAAAAATGGTCGAGATAACAATTTTGCACCACATAATGAATGAGCACATTCAATGACTGATAAAATACGACTTTGATCATAATTTTTCTTTTTTTACCAAAATATTATCCTATAAAATATAAAATAAATGAAAATATATAAAATATAATATTATGAAATATATAATAATATTAACCGAGTGATTTCAGTTGTTCGAACGGAGGTCAAATACAATTGTTGTCCATCCAAGTACACTCTGTTACAGCTAACACTCCATCTGAGGAGAAAACCACTATTCTATCTGGGTAACTGACCTGATTTTAAACCTGAAATTAGCAATTATAATCTAAATTCAGTAAATCTCATCATTCCTACCTCAATCATTACCCTGATTGCCATCGTTGGATTTTTCACGTGAGTTTTAAGTTTTAATATTTTTATTGATTCATGGAGTAAATTTGAATTCACTGTCTTGTTTTTTTCATCGCTCTATTGCCCTAAAACATTTCCTCTCATAATAAACAATATTGCGTAAACTAGTGAAAATCACTGAAACTGAATTTTTATCTTCCTTGGTCATTTGTTTTCTCGATCTCTTCCTCCTTCATTATATCTTCTCCGTTCTTCTCTGATACATCACTGTTGAGTGATTGCCTCTCAAGGGAATATAATAGTAGCACCTCCACTGACGCGTTCTAGCCATGAAAAAATTGCTGAATTGCCCAATAAGGATCTTTGATACCAAAAAAACGCTTAAAGGCACACCCCAAGCTAGTTTTACTCTCCGCATTGGCAAAACTCTCTCGTAGACAAAGAAAGCGCGAGAGTATGGCCAGAGCGGAGAGTTTCAAAATAGTGTACCGCATAAAGTAGCGCAGGTGCAACCCTCAAGGGAAAGCCCAATGGAGAGGAAGCTATTATAATTTCGAACCCTTTCTTCTGGAGTTAGACTTCTTGCGCCTACGAGAGAATGTTTCAAATTCTTTTTGGGATCCTTGTCATATCTTTGAGGTTACATCATGTAGTTCTCGTTCACGAGGGCCATATTTGATATCTTGCATCGAACAATCATTGATTGTTATTCGTCAGAACCATACTGAAGCATTCCATTCATCGACGATTACGGCCGATTATTCCCTTGAATTACATATCACTGAGCTAACAGTGATCACCCTCAGGACTTCGTGTGCCTTGAATAACGGGTTGTATCTTCCCCATATTAAGTTTAAAAAAACGATAAAATATAATAATAATATTATTATTATTATTATTAAAAGATGCGTTCAGGACGAGTTCAGCGTCGGGAATGAGGGAGGAGAAGGTGTCACTGGGTATCACCACTCTCCTCTCAATGTCCATCTTGATGTTGATGGTATCGGATCAGATGCCCACGACGTCTACCTTCATTCCATTGATTGGTATGTGAAATTTGATCTTTGATCTTTGATTTCTCTTTCTCCATCCTATCAAAATCCCTGCAGTTTTGACACATGCGCAATGCTCCAACCAGAGACGCTCTTTGCCTTTTCACACTTATTACAGATACACTTATTTTTGATAGTTCTTAGTCTATTTCCGGTTTTTTTCCCTAGATTTAACATCCATCAAACTCAATTAAATATTCATCAAAACGCTGGCCGGGACCATGTCGTCCACAAAAGAGGGACAAGCGGGAAGTGTAATAAATGACCAATTCATCATCGTCGACTTATTTGTACAAGAGTTCATTCCGCATTCATGAGGCCATCAATAAATGAATTCGGAGGAAGAGAAAGGGGAGAGCATAGGGGATACAGGGGTAATACGGAGAGGCAGAGGTAGGGGAGAGGTAGAGGTAGAGGTAGAGGTTGAGGTAGGGGAGAGGTAGAGGTAGAGGTAGAGGTTGAGGTTGAGGTAGGGGAGAGGTAGAGGTAGAGGTTGAGGTAGGGGAGAGGTAGAGGTAGAGGTAGAGGTAGAGGTAGAGGTATAGGTAGAGGTAGAGGTAGAGGTAGAGGTAGAGGTAGAGGTAGAGGTAGAGGTAGAGGTAGAGGTAGAGGTAGAGGTAGAGGTAGAGGTAGAGGTAGAGGTAGAGGTAGAGGTAGAGGTAGAGGTAGAGGTAGAAAACGCGGAGAGGTGAGTGATGGTTAGGGCGGAATGGGCAATGAAGTCGAAAATGTAGCCTGCAGAATGCGATTATCGATAGTATTTGGGGATTTAGGGATTGTTTGATATCTTATGTACCTCTTCTCAACGGTCTCTTCATTGCGCACACTATTTCTCTGTTCTCTAACAACGAGAGAGCGTAGAGCGTTGAAGAGACCGTTGACAAAGGTTTCGGTCTCTTGAACAGCCATCAAGTTCGAGAGTGAAAAGTAGACACATACGTCTTTCCCCCGACACATATTTCATTCATGGCCGACTAGAAGTCACTCTATTTCCGATTGAGTGGATTGAATGAGAGTTCGTACACTTGACCCTGATCTAGGGACCGAACATCAGTCAAATTTTTTATATATAATTTTCTTTTTTTTTGAAATTTCGCCCTTAGTGGCTTTTATTGAAGGCATATCACTCTTCTACCCTTCTAGACTATTGAGAATGATCGATGAGCGAAGAACCATTTATAACCAGGACAGAAAAGAAAAAAAGAAATTGCATTGATGCTTTTCAAAGATCGTGCTGCGATTGAGGCCTTGTAGGGAAATATTAGAGCAATTACGATTGAATGAAAGATTTGAACAGCTATTTTTGTGTCTACTTTTAAAGAATATAGAGCCTAGAGAACAGTCGGGGCATTGTGCGACAATTCACGCGAAATAACAGGTGAAAGAACGGTCTATACAAGTATTTTGCTATAATATAATGCAAAAGCGAAATCGGCGGAAGGAAATAAGAGGAGGTGGTGAACGGAGATAAATATGTACATATACTACATAATAATACATAACGACATCTATCTCAAAAGCCGTAAAACGCGTGGTCCTTTAAAGTTCAGGTTCATAAGAATTCTTTGGAAAATGTAAAATCGCAATATTTTGACCAGCTATGAAGTTGATTACGATGCGATTCAATGGTAATATCGCGTGAATACGTTTTTTCTTAATTATTTGTAGAGATGCTTTAAAGGAACACCACGAGGTAATTTACAAGAGTTGTACATTTGGAGTTAATACAAATGTATTCTAATAAATTTAATAATTTACTTGTTTACTTCAAATGAATAATATTTTATTCATTTATGCTTTTGCGCACCGTAAATCTTTTATGGAAAACGTCATCCGATGAAGAGAGAGAGAACATTTAAAAAAAATATTTTTAGAAAAATAAAGAAAATATATTTAAAAAAAGAAAATATTAAATATATTTCCTTTACAGGCTGGTTCATTCTTGCCATGATCATTGTGATCTCACTTGGTACCATCGTCTCATCCATAATCATTGCTGTACAGAAACGTGGACGATTGGGAGAAAGGCTGTCGAAGAAGACCGTCAAGTACGGTCATAGTTATATATTATATTAATATTATTATATTATATTTTTAAATATTATTATTATTATTATTTGTATTCTTATTCTTATTATTCCTATTCTTTATTCCATGATATTATAAATATCAGGAAATTATGAAATGGGTGGAATTGAATTTCTTTTGCTAAAATAGCAACGGACATCCATCGATCCCCACATATATTTATTTTTCCTCTATTATTTATGGACAAGGTCTTACCCGAGTAGTTTGTACAAAATAATGAGTATTGTGCGTATAAAATGTACTTGCATAAGAAAATGACAAATGGTGCTAACGAACGGAAGTCACAATCGAGATGCGGGCGAGATGTAGCCTTCTACATCTCGCCCCGCCTCTCGATTGTCTCTCCGCTGCCTCTCTCTAACCCGGCTGACCTTAGCCGCGCGCTATATGATATATTAATGAGATGAGAATAATTGCATTCAAATGAGAAAAAAACTTTAATATGGAACAAATTTTTTTCTTGTTACGATGGATGGAATAAAAAATAAGAATAAGAATAAATTCTGGTCAAAATACTAATTGTTCTTTTCAGAGTTGTTAAGGCTATCGCTTACTTCACGTGCACCTCCATACCCCCTCACATCGTGAAAGAGGTAATTTATATAAATTAATATTATTATTATTATTATTATTATTATTATTATTATTATTATTATTATTATTATTATTATTATTATTATATAAATTATGTAAAATTCTATTAAAGGAGCAAGCTGAGGAGGTGTCTAAGACGCCGATGCCAGTCTTACCAGCTCATCCGGAGACGAAACCGCTTAGTCAGGTACGTTTTAAAAGAAAGTTTTTAAGCTAATTTGAAACTCTTTGCTTTGGTCAGACTCCCTCACATTCTTTTATGTGTTAGAGCGCTGATTAAAGAAAAGTAAAATTATCTTGGGGTCAGTGATAGTTAAAGATGGAGACCCTATGTATTAGAGTTGGCTATTCGGGGGTTGCGGGCCCGCAATAGATTTGACTTTTTATTGCTAATGATTGCGGGCCCGCAGTGCGGTGAAAAATCATTGCGGGCCCGCAAACTTGGAGAGAGGGGAGGGGGAGCGATTGCGGGACCGCAATAGCATTGCGGGCCCGCAACGAGAGTACGAAGGAAAGTGAAGAGAACATAGAAGAACGACCGATCACAAAAAGCAGAGGGTAGGAATAAAGAAGTCGTTGCGGGCCCGCAATGCTATTGCGGGCCCGCAATCACTCCCCCTCCTCTCCCTTCGAGGTTGCGGGCCCGCAATGATTTCACAGAGCATTGCGGGCCCGCAATGCGTGTGCATTATTGCCAACCCTACTATGTATCATTTGATTTTTCTAAGAATCTTGCGAAATTCTAAACAAAAACAAAATATTTCAAGAAATCCCCTGATCTTTGATCTTTCTCTAGGCCAGTAAGATGTGGCTGGGTCTGCGCCATCGACCGGCCAATGGAGTGTCCATGGTGTCCGAAAAGAGCACCGACCCTCTCATCCATCTATCGCCCTCCGACATCGGTGAGTATACAAACAAAGTTGATCTTTGAACTTTGAACTTTGATCTTTGACCTTTCATATTTGATTCGTCTTAGAAGGCCTGAATGCCTTCGAACCAATTGATGACAGCGACAGTAAGTTGATCAATAGTAGCCACCTTTCGTTTCATCGCTGGTCTTTGATCTTTGATCTCAGATGACCCCCCCCCCACATATGCGTGATAGCTTGTAGCAGCGCAATATTATGATTTGCCTACCGATTATGAGTTCTTAACGAAGTAGAATTTTCAGTAGCTTACATATAAGTAAGCCTCACGGGACATTCTGCACAGTGATAATTATGCCTATTATTTAATCATACAAAGCATTACAGGCGCATCGCAGTCTGCAGCCGATGCAACTCCCTTCACTCCCACATCTCCCATTGGACTGGCCTCTCTCGAGGACGACTTGTCCATTGGTAAGCACGCTACTGGTGTGCTTATGGTATGTAGACTGACGAATGGTATGCTCAGGCGGTGAATCGGTGAGTTCGACGCGACCTCCGACGGCTCGTCTCTCCGTTAAGGGCAATGCTAACGGCAACGGAGCCGTTACGCCAGCTCCTGTGATAAATGTCGCCGGTACGTTGTTGTTGCCAGTTAAAGGCACACCCCAAGCTAATCTTGCTCCCGCATTGGCAATACTCTCTCGTCGACAAAGAAAGCGAGAGAGCATTGCCAGAGCGGAGAGTTTAAATTAGCTTGGGGTGCGCATCTAAAATCACATCCTGAACTATTTTGAAACTCTCCGGTCTGGTAGTGCTCTTTCGCTTTCTCTACAAGATAGCGCTGTCAGAGCGGAAAGTAAAATTAGCTCGGGGTGTGCCTTTAAACATACCGATCCAGTCTACCACACCCATTCACTGGTCAAGCACTTGGTCATCCACCCAACCAGCCTTTATAATTATAATGAGCAAAAATTGTACCTAATACATTTAGTTCTTTGGAAAAAAAAATAAAAATTGGATTTCGAACCTAGCCCTGTTTGTCAATGACAACTTGTAATGATCATTGAATGTCCACCACTGATTAGACACACGCTCTAGGAAGTTCCCACAGGAAGTGTGACAGCACCATATTCTTGATTTGGCTTGCACACCACAATTTAACATTTATATAACGCACATCTATAAGTTTGAGTGTTAATGTTAGCACGGAAATGAATGATCGGTATGATAATCGAAATGGCTTAATAACTTACTATGGAAACGGACATGTAGATAACCGCGATTTTCAAACGATTAGCATTTTCCAGGGAAAATTATAGATATATTTAAAGTTATAACGACTTCTATTAGATCCTTTGGTGCAGTGGTAAATCTGCGGACTAGTAAGATCGTAGGTCTTTTGCCGAAAATTTTCATAAAACGCGCCTGTTTAAGCGCATAAAGCGTGATGTTTCATGTATCTAGCGATCAATAATCTGAATCAGAAGGGTTATATCTTGTGAAATCATCCCTCCATCTTGGTAGTGACTGTCCTGCTGACAATGAGAGCGGGATAACGGTGTCCATTCCGTAGCGTAACGCGTCCAACGCTTCGTGGTCATCATTGATGACTCATCAATAGTTGGCTATTCGGGGAGTTGCGGGCCCGCAATGTCTCGTAAAATCATTGCGGGCAACTCTAGTCATCAGTAACAATAACGATGTAATAGTTCCAACATCCACTGGATATTATCCGTAGGAGCTTGCCAAAGTATGAATACGAAAAAAATGGATTTATTGATTTTTTTAAATGTTTTCAAAAAAACAGGACGGAAAACAGGCCGTGGAGTGTCGATGAGCATGCACAATGTGGTGAAGTGTAAGTATACTGTAGAGTGATTGATTCATATCGATCAATACCGTAATATCGCGTGTCTGTATATCTAGCAGCTAATCTATGATTTATTGGCCACCAACAAACCGCTTGAATCCGAAATAATAAAATGACACTGTTGATCGTGAAGACTAAGTCGACTAATCGATAACGATAGCATGCGTACCGTAGATGTGGATTATTAATTGATTGATGCTGATCTTTGATCTTTGCAGCCGCGATGCGTCAGAATCGACAGTACGCCCAGATAGAGTTCGAATGGTTCGCTACGGTACGAGTTGATTTTCGATTTTTGATCTTTGATCTCTGATCGTTTCAGGTCCTTGAGCGTATGTGTTTCGTATTGTTCGTCGTCGCATTCCTCATCATCACTGTCGGTATCAACTTTGTCGGATTTGTGCATTGGTAAGTTACTTTATCAAAGATCAAAGATCAAAGATCAAAGATCAGAGAACAAATATCAAATATTAAACCAATTTAAGGTATGCCGCAGAATCACAGATCACGGAGAATGATCCAAAACCGGCGGTTTCAACTTTCTAAGCAATTTCCCATCAATTCCTCTTAATCATAGTCGATGATCAAGCTCCAATCGTTCCATTCTCCCAATCGAAACGGATTTATCACAAGCTCTGTTCAAATGTCGCGAAAAGATTTTTTTAAATTACTGTAATCGCATTTTCGCATCATTTGAACAAATTTTTAATCAAGTCTATTTTACCTTTAACGATCCATAATATGTCACCACTCTGGTATTTCGAAACTTAAAGTTTACTTAAAGTCTGCACTTGAAGTAGACTTAAAGTAAAGTCTACTTCAAGTCTGCGCCGTAGTTTAAGTATACTTTAAGTTTCGAAATACCAGAGCAACTCGATGTTTCAATAGTAATCTACAGTGGCCTCGCGCTTTACTAGGTAATCTTATAATAAATAAGAAAAAAATGAGCCAATTCGATATTAATCAAGAAACATATTCGTTGTACACACACATTTTTGTTGCTCTTCATTGCCCTACCACAATCATCCATTTCGCCATTTTTGCCGTGTGTTCCCTTTTTGATTGTACTTTTCGCGTGCGTTTTACCCTTTCTGCTGAATCCCAACCCCACCACACCACTTGTTCAGGTACACCATATTCGCGATAACCTGATGACCGTAATCCTACCCGATGTCCTATTTATCTATTCGGCATAAATATTGATTAAATTTGCTCTTCTCCATTAATTTTTTACAGGTTTTCGACCTGCTATGATATCTCTATTACAATTCCCATGTATCCGTAATCCGTCATTTAAGGAGAGCCGGAGTTTCGGTTTGTTTTTTTGCCTCCTAGATGCCGGTTCCGGTTCTGGACTACGGTCTTGCCGACCGATGATACAACAATGAGGACTATTGTCACTCTGATTGTGGTGATCCAGACGGCCTTTTCGTTGAGGTCATGGAACGACTCCACATCGTATACAACAAGTAGGCAATAATTGATCAACTCTGGAAATTTTTCCCCTCGGGGCACCCTGTCGGACAGCTTGTTGAGTCTCTGAAATGACAGAGAAAAATCCAGAGAATACATTTATTTACTTATTTACATGGCTGAACTAGCAGATTATTTTGACTAGTTGCCTAATTGGCTACATTACTGAGAAACATTCATGCACCATTGGTCTCACCAGAGTTCAGCCTTATAATTTGAAATTGATAACAGCTATAATTATTTGAAACCTAAAGTTCAAATTTACTTCATTTAATTCCAAGAAAGGGAGAGTTTGAAAATATTTCCCTCTACTAGTGAACTGCTATACGGAAGGGAAGTAATTTCTCAATAAATCAAGCTACAAGGATTTGAGATTATCTGTTCAGATCTGTCGAATGCTCGACTCCAACAGGAAGAACTGCCGCTTATTCGGCTCACGCGAGATGTTCTAACCAGAGAGAGGTGAGGCCTGATCAGAGATCAGAGATCAAACTACAACCTTTGAACTGTGCAAACTACAACGTTCAAAGATCGCATGGCAGATACGACAAGAGGGTGCGGCCAGTGATGGACCATCGAAGGACGCTGCCGATTCATATATCGATCAGTCTCTATCAAATAATCGAAGTGGTAAGCGATCAGACTGGAAAGATCAAAGATCAAAGATCAACCTCAAATTGTAGGATGAACCGTCGCAGAACATCAAGCTGAACGTGTGGATGATTCAGCGATGGAAGGACGAGTTTTTGTACTGGAATCCGGCAGAGTACTTCTATTATATTCTATTACTCTTACAAAAAATCGATTAGCAGGTCCGATGAGCAACTTCTGAAAAGTGTGTTGGCCATTCCCCCCCCCCCTCAACCCTGACCAATCATATTAGTCACCTTCGGAATCATACACATTTTCAGTTGTGCTTCCCTTGTTAGAGACATGTAGTGTAAATAAACGTAGAAAAACACTTTGCTTTGCATTAAAAATTTCTCACTGTTTCATCGTTTGACTGATAATCACGCTCTCTTATAGGTACGGAGGAATCGAACGAACCGTCCTGCCCTTCAATGTTTTATGGATACCAGATACTTATCTCTACAATAGTGTCAAGATGGCTCGAGATGAAACGGAACGATACATGAACATTCAGGTACGTTATTAAAACGAAAACCTTGGGATATTTCTTAAGAGAGCCTGACTGAGGGAACTCACATATGAGGTGACATAGCGAAAAATAAATTTTTCTGTTTGATGTGGATTAAAATAGTGCATTACCAGGCGACCTCAGCCACGCATATGAGAAAGTTTGATTTTGTGTCTGAAAGTTACTGTAAGCGAAAATGTTCATTTGGTCAAAAAAAATATTTCGGTTCCCAAGCATCCGATCGACTCGGGTGTGGTACCAATCGATTCCTCGTGTGAATACAAGCAACTTTTACTTAGGCCACCTTTTTACCAGGACTTGGAAGAATCGAGTTATTACGAAAATAAACTTTTGAACGTTAATTACTATGCGACGGTTCTCTAGAAGGAAGAAATTAAATTTGCTTAAATCGTTCTACATTTAATAACCTACCTTATATTTAAATATGAAGGCAAACAAACCTGGTCAAATTTGGTTACGAAAGCAAAATATGACAGCGACTCGGTAAAAAAACTTCACGATCCTTAGTGCGCTTGTCATACTGTAGACACCTGTCTCTTTTCACGGCTCTATGCCCGGACTCCCCCTATAAGTTTAATTGATTTTGTTTTTACATGTTTTTTTACTTAAAATTAAAAACACACAATAGGGGGAAAACATTTAAAAACAGAATAAAACAAGTAATGGGACCGGGTATAGAGCTGTGAATAAGAAAATATGCTCTGGTTTGAATCCATGCATGATTCAAGTAAAATCCGTGCAATTAATGACATGATCTAGCATGAAAAATACTCGAATCATGCATGAGTTATCCGTGATCATGGTTAGATTTTGAGACTACATGCAAGATCGCGGAAAATCCATAAATGATCACGAAGAATCCATGTATCTATGATATCGAATCGTGGATATCTCATGTATGATCATGCATTTCATGTCGAATCATGCATGGATTTCAACACAATAGTGTAATGGCACCAAAATAATTTCGTGAAGTAGTCTTAGACTGAGTCACTGTCATATTTTGCGCTCAAATACAAACTTCACCTCGTTTGTTAGTCTTCATATTTTATTATAAGGTTTGGTATTAGATGTAGAACGATTTAAGCTTATTTAATTTTTTCATTCTTTAAAAGGTTCTATAGCAATTAGTGCCCTGTCACATTGCCTTATTCATGGCTCTATACCCGGCCCCATTAATTGATTTATTTTTGCTATTATTCTGTGTTTAAATTCCCCCCCTATTGTGTATTTTAATTTTTTTTGTAAAAAAACATGTAAAAACAAAATAAATTAAACAAGTAGGGGGAGTCCAGGCATAGAGCCGTGAAAAAAGACAGGTGTGTACAGTATGACAAGCGCACTAAGGATCGCGAAGTAACTTTTTTTACCGAGTTGCTGTCATATTTTGCTTTCGTAACCAAATTTGACCAGGTTTGTTTGCCTTCATATTTAAATATGAGGTAGGTTATTAAGTGTAGAACTATTTAAGCAAATTTAATTTCTTCCTTCTAGAGAACCGTCGCATAGTAATTAACGTTCAAAAGGTTATTTTCGTAATAACTCGATTCTTCGAAGTCCTGGTAAAAAGGTGGTCGAAGTAAAAGTTGCTTGTATTCACACGAGGAATCGATTGGTACCACACCCGAGTCGATCGGATGCTTGGGAACCGAAATAATTTTTTCGACCAAATGAACATTTTCGCTTACAGTAACTTTCAGACACAAAATCAAACTTTCTCATATGCGTGGCTGAGGTCGCCTGGTAATGCACTATTTTAATCCACATCAAACAGAAAAATTTATTTTTCGCTATGTCACCACCCCCGGTCAGAATGTCAATTTCCTCAGACATGCTCTCTTAAAGCATCCACAAAACCGGTCGCTACTGCGCGTATATTTTTTTTACCCCCCCCCCCCCCTTTTTTACCCAGAGAGAAAAAGATCAAAGTTCAAAGTTCAGGTCGAATCGTTGCACGATAAGGGAGAGAACGCTTCTCAGTTATCGTTCCTCTATCCTGCAATATACACTATCACCTGCCGACTAAATATCCGGTTTGATCTTTGATCCTTAATCTTTGTACTTTTATCTCTCGATCTTTCAGATATTTTCCATATGATCAACAGAATTGCACATTGACGATATCATCTTGGACAAATAGTAAATCAGCCCTGGATTACTATGCTGATCCTAAGGTATATCAGCTACAGTAACCCGAAATCCGGACGAGACCAATGACAATATAGTATTTAAACTCGTTGATACACAGGTGAATCTGGCGTCTTTCATTCCGAATGAGGAATGGCAAGTCATCAACTTCAATATTTATCGGCACGAGGTTTAATTTTATTTGTTGGCGAAAAAGATTTTTAATTTCAAAATTTTATTCGTTTCATTCATTTCTCAATTCACTATTGCCTTTACTTGAAGAATTCACGTATGACATGGTCATTGAGTAGTATATTTTAATCTCCTTGACTATCGCGAATTTATTTTTTTCGGCAAATATGCAAACTTATTCTTTGCAGTACAAATACGCCTGCTGCGAGGAGCCCTGGGTAATCATCCAAGCAGCATTAGTCATACGACGAAAGCCTCTCTATTATCTAGGTATCTTTATTTTCAGTTCTTGATTGTAGACCTTTGATATTGCAGTAAATCTAATAATTCCCACTTCAATCATCACGATTGTCGCCATCACTGGCTTCTTCACGCCCGCTAGTACAGACGATGATCGAACGGAGAAGATCAATTTAGGTTTGATCTTTGATCTTTTAATATTTTGATCTTTGATCTTGTCAGGTATTACCACACTCCTCGCCATGTCCATTTTGATGTTGATGGTAAGCGATCAGATGCCGACAACGTCGGAATTCGTCCCTCTCATAGGATGGTTCGTTTTCTAACTAAATGTCATACACCAAGTGATATTTTTAAAAAATGGAAGAGTTGTTCCCTTCTAGTATTCAATATATTTCCGCACCTAACAATTTTTGTCGTTTGAACGAAGATACTAGGAGTTTTCAGGTTCTATCTGTCCATCATCATCATTATTTCCATTGGAACATTCCTTACATCAGTCATTCTATCCATACAAGGTACTAAATGATACGCAATTATAAATCTTCTGTAGTATGATCGTGTGCCTAAACATATAGAATAATTCCCAGAGAATAATTCCCCGTCATGTAAGGGAATAATTCCCTGATATGTAAGGGGAGGAAAAAATTCCTTACATGTGAGGGAAATTATGCCTTATATGATTGGGAATAATTCTCTTGGGGTACTTTTTAGCTAAGGAATTGTTTTTTGAGTGTATATGTAGTTTGATCTTTGATCTTTGATCGTTGATCTCGTCCAGGTCGTCGACAATACGGTCGTTGTCCTCCACGAACAATCAGGCGCATGTTCTTCGTCTATCTTATCAAGATTCTCTGGCTTGATGTGCCCTTGCCCCTATTAAAATTATGGGAGGAAATGGATGTAAGTTGGTTAAAGTTGGTTAAAGTTGGTTAAAGGGAGCGTGACCTCTCTCAACGTTCTCTTCATTGCGCACACTATTTCTCTGTTCTCTAACAACGAGAGAGCGTAGAGCATTGAAGAGACCGTTGACAAAGGTTTCGGTCCCTTTAAAGGGAGCGTGACCTCTCTCAATGGTCTCTTCGACGCGCAATGCTTTCTCGTTGTTAGAGAACAGAGAAATAGTGTGCACAATATAGAGACCATTGGGGGAGGTAACGCTCCTGTTAACGTGGTTTATCAATCAATAAATGAGTCAATGAGTCTCCCTTTTCAGGACAGCCCCAAGAAGAAAACAGTACCAGGCTTGCGGACGCCAAGCAAGAACAACGCTAAAGACGTTGAGAACAACAATCTGACCTCACCGACGTCGAAAATCACTGATCGGTAAGTAATCAAAGCTCAAAGATCAAAGATCAAAGTCCATTGCACAGTAATTTTGATATTATTGTGATTTTAATTTTGATCTTTGCTACCTAAGTCGTAGCATCGTATTTATGCGTACTACACTACTTATCAGTAATCTATCACGAATTATACTTTTCTTTTGCACCGCATAAAGTATATTATTATTATCTTCATATATTATATTATTATTATTTATATATTTTTATATTATTATTATTATTATTATTATTATTATTATATTATTATTATTATATTATTATTATTATTATATTATTATTATTATTTCCAGGCCTACTTCTCGATTAGGCACATTGAGGGTGCCACCGTTGTCTCTGCCATCGGACAAACGTGGATCGATCCAGATGATAGACACTTCTGTGCCTCCCTCTCCTCTCATCCAATCGAGTAGACAGGGATCATTATGGGATGGCGCGATCAGTGCATTCGGTGCAGGTATATACAGAGAACAAAAGTGTTATACACAGAGCATTTTTGTGCGCGCAAAAGCGTTAAAGCCACACCCCAAGCTAATTTGAAGCTCTCCGCTCTAGCAATATTCTCTCACTTTCTTTGTTTACGAGAGAGTATTGCCAATGCGGAGGGTAAAATTAGCATAGGGTATTCCTTTAAATAGAAGACTTCACAGGTCTTATGCTCTGTGGAAAACACTTTTTCTCTATGTGTAATGGTTGTCTTAAAAATTAGCGAAAACAAGAGAAAGAGAGGTGAAAGAATACGTACTTTTGAACAGAATATTACAAACCAATACAATCGATTGTTTTAACAACGCTCAATAATTTTTGGTTTACCCTTATAATATACATGTACGTTCCAACCATGCATCTATTGCATAGACGTTGCGGCCGAAACACCATAAGGCACATTATTAACTAATATATTAGTTTTATAATTTATTTTTAACGTGCAAGTAAACCATACATTGCCATACCCTCGCAGTGCGAGGATTGACCCCCTATATAAGGCCCATTTTAGGCCACTTGATAAGAAAAGGAAGCTAAAAATGACGATTTTCAAGCGAAAATTACTAATTTTGTGAATCAACCCACCCTATTTCGAGAATTGACCCACTATATAAAAATAAACGGCGAGGGTACCGAAAATGTATGAAGTAAACCATAATCGTACATCCTATTACATTACTAATTTAATATACTTTCATATGACTGACTTGAAACATATCTCTAACGGATAATCGTTCTTGATCGACGACCTGTTCCGTTCAATTAAAGACAAACCCCAAGCTAATTTTACTCTCCGCATTGGCAATACTCTCTCGTAGACAAAGAAAGCGAGAGAGTGTGGCCAGAGCGGAGAGATTCAAATTATCTTGGGGTGTGGCTTTAAAAAAATGTTTAATTTCTATATTGAAGGCGGCTCAATTAGATCACGAGGAGCCAGTACTAAAGAGAAACCGATTGATACTATGAAGAAACAGAGACAGGTAGGCCAATATTTGATCTTTGATCTCTGATCTCTGATCTCTGATCTCTGATCTTTGATCTTTGATCTTTGAGATCTGATCTTTGATCTCTTATCCTAAAACGCAATAAATATGTGCAGGTGTCGTTGGAATGGGAGTTTCTGGCAACGATTCTCGACCGAATACTATTGATCGCCTTCGTGCTCGCCGTAGTAATCATTACTCTCGGACTAATGGTCGTCGGCAAAATGGCCCAATACGAGTATGACCGGGCGCAGCTCGAAATCCCCAACCCATGAAAATTGGGAACCCCCGCGGGGTTACCCAGTTTCACTGCCCTTACCCAATAATTCCCACGTACTCACCCGCGTAACATTATCAAATTGTGTGTTCATCTCATAGTAGACAAGATATTAATGTATCGATTTGTTTTGCATTTATATTATATATACTCGGTGATGGTAGCTGTTTTTCTCCCATTCCATTAACTATTATATCTACCTAGACCATCAATTCATTGATCGACTACACCTCCCGATCAGGGTGCTTTCTAATTCTTCCCCGCACAGAGAGTAAATTTGCCCGAGTAGCGTTAATTGGCGAACGATTTGCCCGTATTCAGTCAAATACTATCCTGTATATGGGCAAATCGCTGGATTTAGGCTACCATTTGACGAATGTGGGCAAATTGTGCACACAAGTATGGAAAGGTGGGAAATGCATTATTGCCCATAATTGGGCAAGTTTGCTCTCTGTGCAACGATGGCGACGTTTACGAATCGTCGTCGTCCAACAATGCACACAGAGAAATATGTAAGTGTTATCCACGGAGCATAAGACCTGATAAGTGTTATATTTAATACCTTTTGAGCTCAAAAGTGTTAAATATAACACTTCTCAGGTCACATGCTCCGTGGATAACACTTATTTCTCTGTACGTGATTCGCTTTACTCGCCCACATTGCCACAACGCAACAGTTCTAGCCAAATCTCCTCATGGGTAAATATAAATCATGTTTTGCCGATTGACTTTATAGTTCACCATCTTAGATATCTATGGAATTTGACAAACTGTTCCGCTGGCAAGCGTGACATTATTATGAACATTTGTTATTGCTGACGTCACGCTTACCATTCAAATAGTATTTTCAAACTTCACGGATAAGGTCGCTGTAAACTATCGCACTACTGTACGATAGGTTTGTTGTGTATATTTATCTATATATTTCTTTTTGATACCGCTTAATCGATATATCGCTTCGCCTTCATACTTGCTGCTAACGACCGGTTAATCAATAATAAATAATAATCGATATTTCCCCTGCTGACCAAAGCAATATATACCACATTAAGAAGTCTGTCCGGAATTTTCCTTTGTTTGTTATATTCGCCGAAATAACAGAATAATTCATATTTGTTTATTGTTAACAGACATTTTATTGTGGAGCGATGAGGGTTTTTGTTGGGCGAAAGAGGAAAAAACGGACACATACACAATGGAGGTGGTTAGTCAGATCAACTATCACTCACGTTTCTCGTTTCTCTAAAAACACTTTCACTATCTTTTGGCTCATATATATTATTTGGCCGACTTTCGACGTACACGTGTCCATTTATTGTAGCGCAGGAAAGCCAGTGCCAACTTTTTGTTTTTGCTATATTTTGTGAACCAAGCGTGCTATCGGGCCGCTCTCGCGAGTTCTTATGCGAAATTCATCGAGGAATCCGGTCCTGCTATTGCGGATATTGATCATAATTTATGTATACAGTAGCTCTTGATACTAGCAGAGTTTATTTTATTTAAAACCATCACTGATCCGTTCTATAAATTTCTATTAGTCCTTGCTCCTCTAATTTTAGCGCCGGTCATTTTTGCGAGAGCATAACCAGAGCAAACTATACGAGTCTTTTCTTCCTATGATATCATTCAAAAAAGGTCACGTGTTCTTTTTATATTCTGGGGTGAAAACCAGCGTGAAGTGATGTAATCTATCTGTGATCATTCAATATAGAGAGATAAAGAAAAAGAGAAAGACTGAAGGATAGAGAGAAACAGATATGAGTAGGCAGAGAATGGAGGAGGAAGAGGGAGAGAGGAGGGGGAGGAAGAGGGAGAGAGGTGGAGGAAGAGGGAGAGAGGAAGAGGAAGAGGGAGAGAGGAGGAGGAAGAGGGAGAGAAGAGGGGGAGGAAGAGGAAGAGAGGAGGAGGAGGAAGAGGGAAAGATGAGGAGGAGGAAGAGGGAGAGAGGAAGATAGGAGGAGGAGGAAGAGGGGGAGAAGAGGGTGAGAGAGGTAGAGAGGAGGAAGAGGAAGAGGGGGAGAGGAGGAGGAGGAATAGAGGAGGAGAGAGGTAGAGAAGATAATTCATTGTTTGGAGAGGCGCTAATCGCCCTCTATAGTGAACTAGAGAATAGCGATAGAACCATAATACAAATTGGTCGATCTAACTGTAAACACTATCGCGGTTTAACAGGAAAGTGGTATTACTTGTCCTCATACTATTTGTGCTTTAAATGTTGCCAAATCTTTTTGATGTATGATAAATGAAAATACATTGAATATTTTATTGTTGTCCCTGTTAAAGGAGAGTGAACAATGAATTGCCTACCGTCGATAACGGTTTCACTCGTAGACGAATCAATATTTTCAGTGAAACCGATCATTGTCAACCCATTTCCCACCTTGATCATTGCCTATGTACAGTCACAGTTTCTCTGATATAGGCTCTAAAGTTGTTGCTGCATTTCGACAGTGAGAGAAAGAAGCACACCCAATGTTATTATATATAAGACAGCGTATTTGAAAATTTCTGCAATTCTTGTCAAGCAAAAAAATGGTTAATCATTCTTCCCCTTCTTCTCGACTTTTTTCTCTTCCCAGTCACCTCAAAAATGCACAACACCGCAAAAAAGTGATGAATAATTGTGCCATTTTTTGCTTGACAAGAATTGCAAAAAAATTCAAATATTTTGTCATATATCTATTAGTAAAGTGTGCCCTGGCTAGAATGCACTCGTTCCTTTGTGTTCATCTATTTTCATGATTCACTCAATGTTTCAATTAGTCATCATTCAATCAGAAACCATTCCCATCAATGAGCAAGGGAGAAAAACAATTCTCACACATTTTCTATCTGGCCATGGCATTAATATACTGATCTTCTAATGTTGTTTTCTCGAGATCTTTATTATTATATTACTATTTTTTATTATTATTGTTGAATCCCCAATCATTTCTATTCTTTTTCTATTTCGGTACCATATTTCATGATCATGACAGTAATCTCCCAAGGGCATAAAAGGGGATAAACTATGATCTCCATTGTACTGTACGGAAGTTGATCATATCCATCACTTTTTATGGTTATCTATGCAAGATTATATGTCTTTAAAGAGAATGCTACATTACTTTTGGAGAGGTTATGATTCACTTAAAGGGATCGCTGCCTCTCTCAATGGTCTCTACATTGTTCACACTATTTCTCTATTCTCTAACAACGAGAGATGCGTCGAAGGGCGTTGAGAGAGATTATGATTCACTTGAGCATAGGTAATCCGTGGTAGTTCTTTGACTTTGCAAGCTACAAAGTGATCCGTTGAAATGTTCTCGATTGTGCTTATCTTTCCTTTCCCTGTCTCTGTCTACCCTTTGATCCCTTGATCTGTGATCACTACACCACCAAACCAACTTTGCTACAGTTTAAATAGTTCAACAAAAGAGGTTCATAGGGGGCCTTTCACCCTATGCTAATTTGGGCCTTCCTATGGACACCGTTGTTCAAACATTTAAACTAAAACATTCGCAACGGCAACATTATTCCGTAGACAAAGTTGTGAGTTTTAAATTGACCTGTGGGTGTGCCATTATCGAGATAATTCCCTATTCCTATGAAAATAGGAAAATGTTTTTTTAATCCCGGGGAAAAAAAGTAAATATTTTGCCCTGTGGTCTTATGCAGGAAAAACTGGAAAACCGTTTTCCGGGAAAATGTGACGTCATTAGCGCAGGCGCAGGATTTTTGGAAAACGCCTCCGCCTACGCTAATGACGTCACATTTTCCCGGAAAATGGTTCTTGCATACGGCCACTGATTTTTCATTATCTTGGGGAGAGATAATAATGTATATCACGGCAATAAATAATATGTGCACGAGAGCGTGACTCCAATATATTTCTTATCAGCCAATATTATCACGGTTATCAGGCGATACCACTACAGCGTGGATACTCTCACTTTTCTTACGACCTTTCTGCCATTAGTCCATTTATTATTTATTTATTTATTTATTTATCCATCAGTAACACAAAACACGAATAATGAAAGGATAAACCAGAGCTAGCTAATAAGGCTAGGCTCCATCGTTAGCGCTCATGTTCATAAAAGATTTTTTAAACCAAAACTTAAATCTCTTTAACATTCTGCTGCTTTATCAATATTTTCGTACATATTTTCAGTGGTAATGTGAACACCAGTTTGAAAAGAGCGCGACCTCAGTCAACGATCTCTTCATTAAACAGCAGCCAGAGTTAATTTTATTCACTGGCAACGCTCTCTCTCGCTGACAAAGAAAGCGAGAGAACTTTGCCAGAGCGGCAGTAAAATTAACTCGGCGCGTGTCATTAACATACACCATTCAAATGGAGTGAATGGATGGCTTCAGTGTTTCCTCCCTTTAATGCCCCCCTTAATGCATTGTTATATTTGCCCTATACCATAAGCCCCTCTGCCGCGTGTCCGACGAGGGGTTACGGCGTAGGCTCGTAAGGCAAACGTAGCGATGCATAAGGGACTGAAATTTCGTTGCAGTTATATGAATGAGAGGTGATGTGCGACTACTTGCCATCTGTGCGCTCGTTGCGTTCTCGTCCAATTGGCAGTACGCATATTCATCGACGTACCTGAACACGCCGGTCTTGACCTTCAAAGTATTTATTTTTATTTATTTATTTATTTGATACACCCGTGACAGGTGCGATAGCAAATACAGAAACGGTAAAAAATGCGTTTCATCACTTTAAAGAAATGACACCGCAAGCAAAGTTTTACTCTCTAGTCAGGCCACACGACCACATTTTTTGTCCACGAAAATGTATAACAAGCCATGTTTGTAGCTCGAAATCAAATAAAGTTTGTAAGCCTCTTCTATGGTCATTTTAGGATTACCTAAATGCCTCCAACTCTTGGACCCTTACTGAGGATTCCTATGTGCATTTGTGGGATGTCGTTCAGAATATTTGGTGAGTTATATCTATTAAATTAATAATATTAATATGTGCACAAGTAAGGGTTTACATGCATTTTAAATGTAAATTCTTTTAATGTATAGGTTATCTAATGATGTTTCGGTCGCTAAAGTATTTATGCAAGATTACAGATTTTTATTTAGTTATGTATTTATTTTATTTCATTAATATTATATTATGTTGTTATCTCTTCCTAAAGATCATTATACATATCAGCATATTTAAATATATCGTGTCTTTCCGTCCATCTTTGGTTGTGCCATGAACCTCGCAATCAGTTGATCTTCAAATAGAGCGGCACTACAGCCAAGCGCAATATCATAAGGAAAACGCCATGCAAATGAAGTGGCGGAATTGTTTAACAAAATGCAATCGTTTCAGGTTCATCGGTTTCTTTCTCGGTATATGGTTGTCGCCCCTACTAAACGATCGACTGGGACGCAAACGTGAGAAATTTGCCATTTGAATGAATCAAAAATATCTTCCTGCATTTTTTACAATATATTAATTCACGATTCTAATTTATTTCCCCGGAATGAAATAAAGATTAAAGATAGTAGTCACCGTCTTTTCGTTGATTTTCACAGTGCGTCTGTCTCTTTTGTAATAAATATTTATCATTTCTTACAATGTGGTGAAAATTAATAAGAAAAATCATTTATAGTTTGAGTGATGAAAAAGAAGACTACCAATATCTATAAGAAAACTAAATACCAATATATCAATATAAGAATATATAAGAATACCAATATAGTATAGATTATCCCTCTCTCCGGTCCCCCCTCGACTCTACCCACTATAATTCACGCTATTTATTTATCACTTGCTGTCACATTTATTAAATGTAAGATAAATTAAATAAAAATAAAAATTATATTTCAGCTGGTTTAATCATAGCCAACTCCATAAACTTCGTCGCAGCCGTCATACAATTCCTGGGAGTGCTGTTGTATCTGCCGGTGCTCTTAATCATAGGTGCTTATTCTATTCGACTTTCATCTTAGGCCGTATCCATGAACGTCGGCAAACCGTTTGCCGGCGAACGTGACGTCACAAGCGTAGGGGGAGGATCACTGACAAACCCCTCCGCCTACGCTTGTCATGTCTCGTTTGCCGGCAAACGGTTTGCCACCATTCCTGGATAATATCGAAATAAATTTTGCCGTAATAGCTCAACCGTGGTGATTTTTGTGCAAGACACGTAAAATCACTATCAAAATAATCCCTGAAAATCTGGACTCGATCTGGTGAGTTTGAAAAAAGTTATGGCGGAAAAACCAAAAGTCCATAACCGGTTGGCCAGTACTGTATACTGGTCAACTCCACACAGGACGATTTCCCCTTTTTCATTGCCCTTTTTCAGGAAGATTCATCGCCTCTGTCATGACCGCAGTCGCATTTCAAGCAGTTATTCTTTATCTGCAGGTTGGGACAAAAGAGACAAAAAATATATAATTAAAAAATAGACCACGTCGAAAGCCTTTTGATTGATTTCGCAAAGACGCATAATAAATATTTTACTTCAATAAACTTCGGTTATCTAGCAAAATATAACATTGTGTGCATGGACAACAATAGTGGGTTCAGATTTGTTGGTTCTTCGAATAGATGTGTAAGCAATTCAGCACTTCCTCCTCAACTATACGTTAACTATCACAGCATAATACAGAAAATATCTTGCATTGACGTAGCGGCCGAAACACCATATGCCACAGTATTAACTAATATATTAGTTTTATAATTTATTTTTAACGTGCAAGTAAACCAATAATAGTACACTTAATTTTTACATTACTAATTTATTACTAAAAATGATTCCCTTCAGGAAAGCCCACCAACAGCGAAAAGAGGAACTGCAAGCTACTGTAGTGAGACAGTCTTTGCTGCCATGTGTGTTGTGGGTGAGAATAGGTTATTTACTAATTTATGTATATTTATCTTATCAGCACGAAGTGCAGAAGAGTAAGTCAGATGCAGGGGGAATTTGCTTGCAAGTTCTTATTCTTTCGTCACTGAGAGATATTTTTCTCCATTCAAGAAAACGATCGAACTTGAAGTTGTTGATTGGATTAGAAAACCCACGAAAACGTTCGGCTATCGCCCATTACGCCTGCTTGACAGGCCTAATGGACGTTAGCGATTTATTTTACTAGTTTATAAATCCCGACTATCAAGATTTTTTAAATTAACAATAAGTCTAAGTTGACTTTTATGACCCAGCAAAAAAAGTCAACGGAGATTACCTTGCGGACCTGCGAATTCTGTCAATCCAATATATATCGTACATGTAAAAAACATTGTATCATGAACGGTGTGAATGGATCTGAACGGATCAGGCCGATCAAGCAAATTATGAGCGATTTTCGTTACTTTGCTTTCATTTTCGTTATTTCTCTTTCTTTTCGTTGTTTTTCTCTCGTTCGAATTTACTATAATATAGTATTATTTATATTATTAAAAGAAATCAGACCAAAATATTGCCATTTAACACAAATCATCATTTTCGCGAAGAAAAAATTGTTCCGATTATCCGCTGAATAAATAGGTCAACTTTGGTTCATTGGAGCAATTTTATTCGTCGTGAACACCGTGCTTTTGTTAAGTAGCAATATTTTGGTCCGATTTCTTTTAATATAGTAAATTCGAACGAGAGAGAAAACAATAACGAAAATGAAAGCAAAGTAACGAAAATCGCTCATAATTTCCTTGATCGGCCTGATCCGTTCAGACCCATTCACACCGTTCATGATACAATGATTTTTACATGTACGATATATAATGATCATTTCAGGTATGATGTTAGGTACTGATGAACTACTAGGAGATAATCTACCATGGCTTCTCGCGGTTAACATATTTCCTTGTACGGTTGACCAAAATCTATTTTTTGTACAGGAATGGTGAACTACGTTCTATGAATATACTTATATGTTATAATGAGAAATACGTATTACCGTGAAAAATTTACATCAAATGAATACACTTAATGATATTGATAAGATTTTCCTGTTATCTGGTGCTCAAAAGTCAGAGATGGTAGGAGATAGTCTTCTATGATTTTCATTTTCTTTTGCAACTTTAGAACGGGGTGTAACTGTGACATCATTACCTTGTAAGAATGTGCTTGCAGGTGCACTATCCATAGTCATCATCTGTCTTGTACCCGAGACTCCGAAGTTTCTGCTCATCAAAAGAAACGACAGGTTTTGTTACTTAAAAAATATGCTATATCTACCATAAAACAATCTCATTTTATGTTTCGAGTTTTAAGACAAAGCTCAACCCATCAAACTAAAAAAAATACTATTTTCAAATAAAAAAAACCTTATTTTTCATCCCGAACCGTTGATCAGATTTTAAAAAAAAATTTCTCCCTTTCAAGATTGTCAATGATTTAGGAAAGGCGCAGAACGAGCAATTCGATTCCACCATGGAAAAGATGTTGATGTAGATCATGTTGTGAATGAACTACTTCAAGTAAGTATCTATCCATTCCATCTCTATTCAAATATCTGTAGTATCACAGTTTTCTGGGTCAAGCCATTTTCTTTGATAACCAGACAAGCGAAAGACCATTGTAATTGAGGGAGTATTTATGTTGAGCGGTCGCTTTGGCTTTCGAATTCTTGAGAATACTGTGGTATCCATTGTTCTAATTCAGTTCTCACAAAATGCCTTAAAGGGATCGTAACCTCACTCAATGGCCTCTTCATTGCGCGCACTATTTTTCTGTTCTCTAACAACGAGAGAGCATTGCGCGTCGAAGAGACCATTGAGTGAGGTTACGCTCCCTTTAAAATAGCAAAAATATTTGCTGGTGAAAATTAGCGTCATTATCCAAACTTGAGTGTCCGAAATACGGTTAATAAATTTCATGGATTGTTTGAATGATTTTAACTATGTTTTCGTTTAAGGAAGCGGATGAGGACTCCCATTCCGCTCACTCTTTCAAGGATATTCTTCACATCTTTCAAGAAGCCCATCTACGCAAGATCGTTATACTGGGAGCTTGTGCGATGCAGGTCACACACAGAGATTAAATTTGCCCGAGTAACGTTAGTTGGAGAGCGATTTACCCGTATTCTAGCAAATTTTAGCCTGTATATAAGCAAATCGCTAGTTTTTTAGGCTACCATTTGCCAATCGTGTGCACAAGTAGTGTAAGTTGGCAAATCTATTGCCCATATTTGGGCAAGCTTGCCCTCTGTGCAGACTTTCGAAAATTCTTCTTCATTCAAGAAAACCATCGCATACGAAACTTGAAAAGAGCAACCAAATAACCAAAGAAAGCGATTGTTCGTCCAATTAAAAATAAGAAAATAAATAGTTTTTTTTTCAGATCACGGTTTCATTCTGGGGCGCCATCTACAATTCTACACAGTTTTTGCTGGACATGGAACTGTCACCGTCAGTAATTTATGTATTATTATTATTATTATTATTATTATTATTATTATTATTATTATTATTATTATTATTATTATTATTATTATTATTATTATTATTTCATTTTATTATTAATAATAATTATTATTTCAATTTATTGGCATTATGAAATGGTGCTATGATTTATGCGATGTTACATTTATCAGACGGGATGACGCCCTTATAATATATACTTATCCTGTCAGCATATTATATGAGCGGGCCAAAACAGGGGGAATCTTCTAATTCACAATAAGTATTGGATTTATATAGTTTAAAAAATTACATTTAAAGTGCAAGCAAACCTATACCTGTACATATATTAATATTATTTTTTGAGATCCATTGCCAAGTGGTCATCTACTGCCATGGCTACAATATACTTCTGTGGAACACTATTTGGATCACAATTGATCGATCGGTTAGTCCTCATTTTTCTGTCAACGAGCACATCTCAAAACCCCAATATTCACAGTTTCAGGGCAACATATTTTTTTATATATTTTTAATATTTTTATGCGAGCACACAACCTTTTTAGACAGTTTAGAACATGACTGTCTATGGTGGGCCCTATCGTTCACTGTATTCCATTTTGACTGTAGTGAAATTATTACCTTGTTCTAACTGATTCAGAGAATTTTTCACAATTAGCAAACACTTATAAATTAAAGGGAGCGCAACCTCACTCAATGGTCTCTTCGACGCGCAACGCTCTCTCATTGTTAGAGAACAGAGAAATAGTGTGTGCAATGAAGAGACCATTGAGAGAGGTAACGCTCCATTTGAAGTCATACGTGCACAGACGGTGAATTTTCTTAGAGGAAGCTTTTAATCTGTGGACGTATGCAAGAATCGTTTTCCCGGAAAATGTGACGTCATTAGCGTAGGCGGAGGATTTTTGGAAAACGCCTCCGCCTACACTAATGACGTCAAATTTTCCCGGAAAACGGTTTTCCCGTTGTTCTTGCATACGGCCACTGGAGGGAGACACAGAAAAATGCCAATTCTTTCAAAAAGACAAGTTGGATATCATTCACTCGCTCGATATTGTACCGGTGGCTGCAGTAAGATAACTAAGTTAGCAAAAATAAGAGAAAGCCCACTTCTAATTGTAGTATCTATTGCTTAAATATGAAAGTTTGTCGTCAGTAGATAATAGTCCTTGTATTTAAAGGGAACGTTACCTCACTCAATGGTCTCTTCATTGCGCACACTATTTTTCTGTTCTCTAACAACGAGAGAGCATTGCGCGTCGAAGAGACCATTGAGTGAGGTTACGCTCCCTTTAAAGCGACACCCCCTTATTTGAAACTCTCCGCTCTCACACTCTCTCGCTTTCTTTGTCTACGAGAGAGTATTGCCAATGCGGACAGTAAAATTAGCTTGGGGTGTGCCATTGAAATGCAAAGCAATGTTAAATATGTAGAATAAAGTGAAAAAAATATTTCAGTCTCGGTCGTCGTACTCTGCTTCTCCCCTGTTCGACCATAAGTATCGTTTGTTGGACTGTCTTCACTGTTGCATTCTACGTACGACCTGTGGTAAGCGCACCCAAGGGACAAACTTAGAATTAGAATTATGGTCTGGTACAATTTCGGTGTTTAAAATGACTGAAACATTTGTCAATTGTCTCTTCAACGCTCTACAGTGTAGAGTCTACACTCTCTCGTTGTTAGAGAACAGAGAAATAATGTACGCAATGAAGAGACCATTGAGAGAGGTCACGCTACCTTTAACTTTCTCGTTCCATACACACTTTACCTCATTTGCTCTGTCCTTTTAAGTGTTCATAACACGGGTCTCCAGTAAAAGTGTAGCAAAAACGGCTGGTTTTGCCACTAGGAAAAATTTTTGTCTCCGATTTCGATGAAAGTCGGCCGATTTTTTTAGCACTTTCCGTTTTTTGATCTATCTCATTTCAAAGTTGTCCAAATACCTTTTCAAAAAAATAGAAATGATTCTCTTGAAAAGGAGATTAAAGATGTTTTTATTGTCTAAATTGCTATATCAAGCCGTTTTCGAGTTATCAAAGAAAATTGCTCCAATTTAGTGTTTTCACCGCTTTCATGTGTTGTACAGAGAATGCAATCAATTCTACAAATATGTTTACTTCACATTATAAAACTGTAATATAATTGAGCACACATTGTGCTAATATCAACATCGCTGGTCAAATGCGAGGGTAGCTGAAAAGTCCTTTCCTCCTCCACTGGAACCTCAAGTGTCACTGGGATAGAGGAGAGTACATATTTGTAAGCATTTTTTTTTTGTTTCTCCTTCGTCTCAACTACATTGGAGATAGAGCCCGCGAAATTTCCTACAAAGCCCCCGAAACCCTCGCTCCTACTAATCAATCCATCATCCCAAACCCTGATGAGTCCTACGGGTACATGTCCGATGAGAGTGACTTTGATGAAGAATGTTCCGAGGATGAATTAGAAGATGATTTCACACTGTCCTCGTCGCGCTCTAGGGCGTAAAAAGTTATACATTAACCCTCCGATATTTAATTGTATTGACCCGTTTTATCGCTTTTCCGGCTTTTTTTAGTGTTACCGAAGTGATAATAATATTAATGCTAATAATAATAAATTATTTTTCATCTTAAACTCGTATTTCTGAACAAATTAGTAATTTTACCATGAAAATTTGCGAGAAATCAAAAATTCATTTTTCACTTGTCTCTACTATTGCATGGAAGCTCTCGAAAATCCAAATCCAACTATGTGTTTATCAAATCTGTCCGATTTCTGCTTTTTGAGAAGATCGGACTGAGCCTTGGATGACCCGACAATCCAACTCTTATTAGACTCTATGTCTCGTTGATCACTCACCCGAGAGAGAGTGAGGCTGTAAACAGTCTCTCGTCGGGTAACCCGGCAGAAAAGGGCCAGGGGGGAAATCATCCGTGATTCTCTCCCACAACTCTAGTGTCCATAATGGATTTCGCCTTTGGACTGTACAAGAGAATGCTCGAGGAGGTTCAGCAAGGAGTCGGAATCGGTCCCCTTTCGAAATCGTTCAAGGAATACGAGCATGCACCAAAGCATCCGCGACCCATGGGATTGGCACTTCGCATTCGGAAAAAGAGTGCACCCTACGATCCCGTTGCCAAGCAAATGGTAGTGGATCTCTTCGAAGAGTTCTACGCCGCCAGAAACAAGCTGAGAGCAGAAGAAGTCGAGAAAAGAATGAACGGATATCATGCCAGCATAGAGGATGTCCCATGATTAGATCAAGAATTGCATTCGTACTCTTCTCGCGAAGAAGAAGGAGGAAGCGGGGAAGAAGGGACGAGAGCTCGAAAAGATGCGGCATTGGCAATGGATTTCATCAAGGACTTGGAGGAGGAATACGATGAACAGCGAGGAGGGATTGAGGATGGGATTGGGGATTAAATTCTCTGTACAACACATGAAAGCGGTGAAAACACTAAATTTGGAGCAATTTTCTTGGAGCAGCTATCTAGTAATCGACCCTCCGGGCCAAGAGATACGAGCAATGAACTATATAGGTATATCCTGCATTGTTTGAAGACATAATTTTTGCAATAATACGGATGATCCCAAGAGAACATTTTCGAGATCTGATTTTTGCGTTTTTCGCCCTGAAGAAGACTTATCAGCGATCGGGTCATAGACCACTTTTTTGAAGAACAATCGAATACGGTTCGAATGACACCTTTCAGCTCGTTGTACGATGAAAATGAACCGAGTTATGATCATTTTCAGGGTAGATCACAAAAAATCGATAATCTTCAATTTTGGCCAAATCAAGTGGCTAGGGCTTCTCATGTCACCCAACCACACCCACTGACCGACTTTCATCGAAATCGGAGACAATTTTTTTTTCCTAGTGGCAGGCGTTGCTACACTTTTGACGTTGCTACCCGTGATAAAGGGCACCTCATAAGCTAATTTGACTCTCCGTTCTGAGCATACTCTCTGCCTTTCTTTGTCTGCGAGAGCGGAGAGTCAAATTAGTCTTTCAACATCAAGTACTTTGCAGGCTGACTTCATGAAGTATATAGGCATCGCATCATTACTTTTCTACGGATTGACTTATGGGTGAGTTTCACATAGAGAATGAACATACAGTAGCAGCCAAAAGTCAGCGGCGCTTTTTATGAATTGCCATAACTTTTGACTCAGATGAACAATAGGGCTCATGTTTTGGTAGGTTAGTATGCGCCATATGGGCATCATATCCTAGTCCCGTTGTTATAATTACTCGACGAATTATTTCGTAGTGATGATGCAACCAATTAGTACTTACTCAGCAGAGACTATTTCCTCAGCTGAATTTTTCTGAGGCTTGTTGCTAACAGTGTATGAACAACATTTACTGAGGAGTTGAATCCGCTATGCAAGCCATTGGAGCTAATTCATTCTTATGAGAAAATCGAAATTTCCGACACCACTCATATATAGCGAAAATGTCATAACTCTGTATTCAGGGAAGTTGCAGGCTCCAGACTTGGCAGATATAATAGTCCATGAGTGATACAAAACGTGGCCGAGTATGAACCCGATCCGTTGAATTTTGAGAAATTTCGAAAAAATATTTTTCTCATTTTTCGAGGTACAGGAAGTACCTGCTTAGGTTATCTTGTATTCTTTTTAACAGCCAGATGCCTTCTATATATAGTAGACGACAGCTTACCATTGTTTCAAGAAATATAGAGTTCTTCGAGAGAAGATATAATTGGGGAAAAGAGGTAGAAAACAGTTCGAATTTTTTTCACGATATTTTCGAAATACTTAGAATTTGTCCGATTAGGCTCAGGAATTACCACGACAATTATCATGAAGAGGAAAGATGATCCCTATAATAGAATGGCTATCTATCCTCTTTTAGTCCCAGAAATAAATCATTTTAATTTTTAGATGGCCTGAAAAAAAACTATTTTCGCCTCCTTTCTCCAATCATATCTTCTCTCGAAGAACTCGATATTGCATGAACAAATAGTAAACTATCGTCTACTATATATAGAAGACATCTGGCTGTTAAAAAGAATACAAGTTAACCTGAACAGGTTCTTCCTGTACCTCGAAAAATTAGAAAAATATTTTTTCGAAATTTCTCAAAATTCAACGGATCGGGCTCATACTCGGCCACGTTTTGTATCACTCATGGAGTATTATATCTGCAAATTCTGGAGCCTGCAACTTCACTGAATACAGAGTTATGACATTTTTGCTCTATATCAGGGGTGTCGGAGAAAAAAATAGCTCGAATGGCTTGCATAACGGATTCAACTCCTCAGTAAATGTTGTTCATACACTGTTAACAACAAGCCTCAGAAAAATCCAGCTGAGGAAATAGTCTCTGCTGAGTAAGTACTAATTGATTGCATCATCACTACGAAATATTTCGGCGAGTAATTATAACAACGGGACTAGGATATGATGCCCATATGGCCCATACTAACCTACCAAAACATGAGCCCTATTGCTCATCTAAGTCAAAAGTTATGGCAATTCAAAAAAAGTGCCGCTGACTTTTGGCTGCTACTGTACTTACTACTTGTAAACTCATTCACCCACTCCATGTATTCAAAATTTGGAAACAATTTTGCAATTTAATGACCTTTATCAAGTACGGAACCAAAGGGGAATTAATGGTTGCCGCTAAACGACTGATTAGTCTGGGCGTGATGAGATCCCATACAAGGGGTACATCTAACTTGAATAATTCTCCGTTCATCTTCTTATGATTAGCCATTGAATACACTCTTCAGCATCAAAGCATCTACACTAGATCTTTTTCGAATAGTGAAACATGAAACAGAATTCAGAAAAATATATATAGAGATAACCCACGAAGTCCTCGCTCAATACTTCGTCAACAATTGCTTGATGTAAGGCACATAACTCCTGACTTGCCTAGAGTCTTTGTTAAACGTCTACATAACAACTATTTCCACGTAAAACATTGGTATGCATGAACGCTTAACAATGCATAATTATAATTATAAAATAGATATTTATTTGTTTCCAGCATTGGAATAGGCGCGATCGCTTGGTTCATCGCTGCTGAATTGTCGCCACAACGATACCGTAGTCTGATCCAGTCGGTGTGCTACACGATAAACACAGTACGTAGAGTGTGCGGTGTGAGGTCGACGATTATTAAAAATTCATTTCAGATTGTTCTCGTTTTCATGACTTTTGCCCTTTTGCCGCTCTACACACAGTGAGTATTTTTCACAAAGTAATATCGATCGTTCTGTCCTCGTTTATTTATATTTCCTCTTATACTTAATTAAGCGAATTATAATTTTTGTACACGATGAAATATAAATCTTAAATTTTGCTTTATTTTATCTATTTATTTTATTTTATTTCTTATATTTTTATTTTAAAACATATTTTACACTAGATTCGGTGCAGCTACATTCATCGCCCTGTATGCAATTCCATCACTCTTATGCCTCATATACCTCACGTGGCAATTGCCGGAGACAAAGGTATTCTATGCATTTTATCAAGTTATTTTTTAACAATAACCTTTTTTCAAACGGAAATAATCTATCTATTTTCCGCGTGCTCAAAACATTTTTATCGTTACTTTACTACTTGCTACTTCAACTATCAGTAATTTTCGTATTATTGATTTCCTTAGAGAATTTCCATGCTTATTATCTCTAATTATTACACATCCAGGGTCGTCCAACCCATGAGATTCTGAGAGATCTCAAGGCATCCGTCGCCCGACTGGATACGGTAGCACCACAATCAGCGTCTGATCCGAATAATATGACGAAGCTTTAATGAACCAATTAACCACTCACTCGTGAAATAAATACATATCGCTGAAACCCAGTTCTTTGGACCATTTTCGGATGAGAAAATACGGTTGACTATTATCAAATCGGCTGTGTGTCATCTATATCGTGATGTATTTAGCTTGCTTGCTATTGTGAAAAGTACAAAAATAAAATAAAATTTAAAGAATAAAACGATTTATATATGGTGTCTCACGCATCAAGTTTCTTCGTAAATTCGGTGTTCTTCTTTGATGTCTTGCAATCATCAGAATCAACAATCAAAGTACACGGCGATCTGAAAAAATCTGTAAGGCATAATCCGTGCGCATAATTCGATATAAACCAAAAAGCATAAGAAGGGAGGTATTTATCTATTTCGTGCATAGTTCTTGAAAGCAAAACAATACAATAATCAGTAGTGGACATCATTGACTACACTCACACAAATTTCCCTTATATTTGAGGAAATAATTCCCTAGTAAAAATTCCCTTACATATAAGGGATTGCGCGTAGATAAGGGAATTATTCCCTAAGGGAAAAAAAACTTCCCTTAGGGAATTTTCTGTGAGTGTAATTATTCCGTTTCGTGAGCATCAGTTTGGGTAATGAAGAAGCTAATTATAAGAAAGAGAATGAATCAAGGAATCTATTATAATTTTGAACATGTTTTCTGTTTTTATTACTTTCTATCAGCGGTAAAATATATTAGGTTGTCTCATAAACCGCAGACTTTTGTGCGATGATTTTGAAGCGCTCTCTTTTTCATCTGTGAATATACAGGGTTTTCTGGCCAAGTGGCACTGATAGCGCATTATCTCATCTGTGTAAGCATGATGTTGTCAACATAAACTGTTTTTAATTGGGAGAATTTTGGGAAATTGTGTACAAATTATTTTTTGTAAATTTCGTGCTTATGGTGCAGTATCACACCGTCTCATTCACCGCTCTATACCCGACCCCATTAATAGCTTTATTCTTGTTCGATTCATTTTGTTTTTAAAATCTTTTCCCCATCGTGTCCTTCAATTTTAAGTAAAAAAAATTGTTCAAAAACAAAGTAAATCACTTATCATGGAAGCCGGGTATAGAGCCGTGAAGAAGATTCGCATACAGTATGACAAATACACCATAAAAGATTATCGTGAAATGAGTTTTTTATGAGTCGCTGTCGTATTTTGTTTTCGTGTACTATCGTAGACAGGTTTGTTTGTCTTCATATTTTAATATAAGGTTAGTTATTAAATGTAGAACGATTTAAGCAAATTTAATTTGTTCATTCTAGTGAACCGTCATATAGTAATTAACGTTCAAAAGTTTCTTTTCATAATAACTCAATTCTTCGAAGTCCTGATTAAAAAGTGATGGAAGCAAAAGTTGCTTGTGTTCGCACAAGGAATCGATCAATATCACTCCCGGCTGAGGTCGCCTGATAGTGTACTATTTTATTCCACATCAAACAGAAAAATTTATTTTTCGCTATGTCACCTCCCCCGGTCAGAATGTCAATTCCCTCAGACATGCTCTCGTAAAACTCTGCTCGATCCAACTACTACCGTATCCTCTTTCGCCTCGTTTTCGTCGCTAGTTCCTCAGTATTTAAGTAGAGCAGTATTATATAGCTTATTATCATTGTATAGTTATATTATTATTATTATTATTATTATTATTACTATTATTATTATTATTATTATTATTATTATTATTATTATTATTATTATTATTATTATTATTATTATTATTATTATTATTATTATTATTATTTGAAAAGATTATAATATCCCAGAGAAAAGACGGTTAGCAGATTTAATCGATTCTAAACTTCATTTTTTGATATCTAACACCTTACTTTACTCATCATCATCATCATTAGGCTCTCGTCTTGTATTGAGTTCGAAGATTGTATATATTCAAGTGCTTGCCTCTATATATCATTCCTCATTCCCCCCATTCAATATAGGAAACAAAAACAGATCGATAGACTTGAGCAAACGATGGACCCACTTATTTTCTGTGTGAATTCAATGTGCTTTTGATTATTTTCAATGTTTTTCATGGATAGATTCGCAATAAGAAACCTCAAGGCATTGAATGTGCATACTATTTGTAAAATACATGACATAATTTCAGCGATCAAAGATCAAAATCCAAAGATCAAAGATCGAAGTTCAGCAATAGTGTAAAAACTTGTGAACATCTCTAACGTGCATTGGTGCTTTGCAAATAAGAGATTTCATCAATAGAGGCCCAGGGATGAGAGCAGTGAGAGAAAAAGCACAAGAGAGTCGGAGCCATTCCGGAGTGTTTTGACTGTGCAGCCCAAGTGGGGTTCTACACTCTCGCAATGTTTCACAAGAACAGGACTTTCGACTAAAGAAATAAAATTTTTCAAAAAAGTGTAATTCGATTGCGTAATCACTACGCAATAATGAACTAATGTAATATCACCAACACATCATGGTTGTATTCCTTAATAAATTCTGTACATTGACTGAAAAGATCAGCCTGATTACTTTCCTGTATCGAAAGTTATAAAAAAATGTAAAAGTGGCCGGAGACTTGTTGCCTACACTGTATGTACTACTGAATCAGGGGTCCATCCAATCTGTCAAAAAAGATGCGAATAAAGTTGCGAACAAAGTTCGCAACTTTGTTCGCATCTTTTTCTCTAAATCTCTCGAAATACACGCTCTCTAATTCTCTCTAACAAAAGATGCGAAGAAAGTTGCGACCAAAAAATCGCAACAAAGTTGCGAACTTTGTTGCGAGGTCGGTTAGAGCAGGCGAGAGAGTGTGCATTTGAAGAGGAGCAGAAAAAGTAAACGGAGCTTTACATAAAGTTGCGACCAAAGTTGAATTTACAAAAGTGATAGTTTGATGATTAAATTGCTATTACTCAACTCTCGATGAAAGTGTGTTCAATGCTTTATATATATATTTTGTGAAAACACTTATCATTTACACGAAAACTGTACAAGAAATCGTGTACATTCTCAGTCACACTCGTCCGAATCTTCGAGAATGCGCGGAGCACGCGCTGCGGACGAGCAGTGGAGGGGCGGGGTCACTACTGCACAAGCGTGCGCGATCTTTCCTCGCGAGCGCGCGACTTTACCAGTTCACTGTTCTTTCACTCTTTCTTACTTAACCGTATAGGACGGACAAACCAAATGACCGCGGGTAATTTCAGTAGATCGGAAAATGTAACACTATCGGAACAAAAAAAATGTGTTGTTGTAAAATTTTATCGACCGCCATTTTGCGGATTATGTGTTATTTCTTGTTTTGTAGACTCTTTTTCGATGTTTCTGTAAGGGAATGTATGAAACTGCTACGGTTAATTGATTTTCGTAGCGAAAGGGATCTTGTATAAGCAATTAGTATTTTTGTGTGTGATGTACTATCTCGTTGATTTATACGAGATTTATACGTGTCTGTATCAGGCGTACGGCCAAATTGCGGTCATTTTGCGGAATACGTCTTGTCTCCTGCATGTGAATCGATAGAATCATACATTTTCATACCCTCAAAATATGAGGATTGACCCAGCATATACGGCACATATTCAGGATCGACCCATGATATTACGCTTATTTTACGCTAAAAGTTACAATTTAAGCGAAAGAAGGTATTTTGAGATTCATTTTGGTAAATTGACCCGTCATATTTTGAAAATCGACCCGCTATACTCTGGTGTTGAAATCCCTGCATGATCACGAATACAAGTATAATCATGCATTATTCGACATTCCATGCATGATCATGCATGGAATATCCGTGGTTCGTGATCATGCATGGATCTTCCGTAATCATGCACGAATTTTCTGTGATCATGCATGGAATGACAGAATCCATACATGATCACAAATAATCCATGCATGATTGGAGTATATTCCATGCATGATCATGCCATTAATTGCACGAATTTTACTTGGATCATGCAAAGGATTCAAACACCTGAGTATATATAAATTATGTGAGGTGGCCGAAAATGTATGGATAGAATATTTAAATGGATCAATAGAGTAGTGCGGACTCTAAGCCTAAGCGTTCCTTAACTAAGGAACTCTGCTGAGTGTGAATACTAACAGAATCGATAGAATATTTAAATGGATCAATAGAGTAGTGCGGACTCTAAGCCTAAGCTTTCCTTAACTAAGGAACTCTGCTGAGTGTGAATACTAACTGAATCGATAGAATATTTAAATGGATCAATAGAGTAGTGCGGACTCTAAGCCTAAGCATTCCTTAACTAAGGAACTCTGCTGAGTGTGAATAGTAACTGAATCGACAGAATATTTAAATGGATCAATAGAGTAGTGCGGATAGTACGTAAAAGTTAACCAAATGAACTCGATTGATTGATGAGAGTATAAAGCGATATTTTTTCTGTTTGAAAACAAAACAAGAAATAACACATATTCCGCACAATGGCGGTCGATAAAATTTCACAACAACACAATTTTTTTGTTTCGATAGTGTTAAATTTTCCGATCTACTGAAATTACCCGCGGTCATTTGGTTTGTCCGTCCTATACGGATCACGATACAGTAGTAGGTAGAATGCACGTATACACCGTCGTGAAAACAGGGTGTGTTTTGTCGTTAGCGACAATTCCACCCACTAAGAGTTGAATGACTGCGATAAAGATTGAATCATTTTGATTATCTCCAGGCCAATCGGATGCAGTCATCGCGACTCCACAAGCTAGCAGCCTACACTCTTCCATTCATTCTATGCTTGTTTACTTTATATTTATTATGCAATAATTATTTCAAGATAAACAGTGTCTTTGTTTGTATGAATCTTTATTTGATTATGTAGTAGCCCATTCTACTTGATGGAAAGGCTGTATATTACCCAGGAACGCACCAGTATCACAACTTTTTAGGACAAACCATACACCAACGCTTTTTTGGCATATATGTGATAAGTTGAGTTGTAATTGACGATAGGAATGTCAAAACATTAAATAGATGTCATAAAAACATACAAAATTTCTTTGAAAATCGAAAAAAATAACGGGAGCCGGATTGGGAAATTGACCCATCGGCCACACCACGTGCACCACTCAACTGTCCATTGAGTTACACCACGAAATATTTGGTTGGTCTATACATGTTTACAAATTTTATAAATATTTTGGATGATGATTTTTGATTGCGTAGTAGTTAAAGCTACAATCTGAACTCAACTTGATTTGGTCTTCCTTATCCCTTTAAGTGAACTTTAACCCAAGTATATTGCAAGTATACTTCTAGTTCAGAAATCCCCTCTTAGGCCCCTTTCTGCGAGATATGGTGCAAGTGAAAGCTGCTCAAAACAATTGAATTGCGACAACAACAAAAATTAAAGACAAGAAATGGGCTGGAAACGCGCAATCACCGGGATGAAAGCTTATCCTCTTTGCGCGAGAGAAACATACGTCATAATGGAGAGTGCTTTCAGATCAACACGAGGAAAATGTTGCGCACGTATAATATGCATCTCTGGTGTTTTTTTTTCAGCCTGGAAGCGCCCTTTTCCCGGTATCGATAGCTGGAACCGGGTAGCATTTCCAGCCTGGAACCCGGTAAATTTCCGCCTGGATCCATGCGGTTGGCAAGGCTGGACATATACCGGGTTCCAGGCTGGGAAAAATACTAGAGATTTTGTAGGATATTCGTACGACCGCCTCGCATAACCGATATTCAGTGCATGATCAAGTGTATTGACCACTACGAGCTCATCTTAGATCCAGTAGATTGCGAGAAGGTCAGGGATCTTTGATCTTTGATCTTTTCTGATATTTTGATCTTTGATCTTTCGTCATATTTTGATCTTTGATCTTTCACCATATTTTATCTTTGATCCTTCTTTACATTTTGATCTTTCGCAATATTTTGATCTTTAATCTTTTTCCATATTTTGATCTTTGATCTTTCACCATATTTTGATCTTTGAACTTTAGAAATGCGACCTGGTCGACCATCGTCTAAAGCATTATGAGCTACTGGAAATGATAGGCTCACTGGAGAAGACAGAATGCTTGATTTGGGATGAATACTGCTAAATACAGTAAGATTGTTGGCACGATGCCAAGAAACGACCTCTTCACACAACCTTTCACCTTCATGTGCTCATCAGTAAATCGATAAAGAACTCTTTTAATTTTTTTTGATGATCGATAATGTATTCATAAGTGTTTAACCATCCCTGGGCTCTTCAGATGCAATTCATCTACACTACTAAGCAAACCGAACGATCATATTTAACGATCGTAGGTGTGAAAAATTTCCCAGACTTTCCCAAAATTTTATACCGTGAAAAATTTTTTTTCCAAAATTTCCCGCACTCCACTGGTGACACCATTCATCATATTTTGATCTTTGATCTTTGATCTTCAACTTCAGTCTCTGTGTGAAAAAAACCACGGATCACGCGAAGATTCAACGGGAAGGGGTCGTGTACAACAACATGAGATCAGTGGTAGTAGAAGAGGGCAGATTGTTGTTTGTAGTATACTCTAATATCTCTATGTGCGGGGCACACCGTTCAATCCCGTGGTTTACGCCGTGGGGTACACGCGGGGTAGAACCTTTAGACGGGGTACCCCGCGAGATGTGGCTTCTAGGCGCCGTGCCCTTCGATTTGAAGACGGCGCGCCCCGTGGGGCGCGAGGTACACCGTCCCTTCCACACCGTGGTGCTCGTTGCGCTGTACTCCGCGAGATTTGGCCTCTCAACGATGTGCCCCGCAAAAATACCGGAGATCTTAAACAAAAAAAAATCAAAACTTGTTTCCCGTTGAGGTATTTCCTTGTCGTGAATTTCAGGATTAGGTGTTTCCTCATCGGTATTTTCACAAATGTTTTTTTCTTGAAAATCAATTTCTGATTAAATTTTTCTGAAGTCACATTTCTCATATTTTTGTTCCCATCATATTTTTCTCAAATGTCGCTTTCCACGAATTCATGTTGAATGTCATGTCTCACATCTTCAATATTCAATTAAACATTTCTCATATCATTCTTCAAACTCGTCTTCTCACAATCGGTCGTTTCCTTTCTCATTTCTCACACGTGTCATATCACCTCTTTGTCGTGAGTATAAATGCTTATTTTAAATTATATTTACATTTGTTCACACTACAAAGCATAAATTAAAATAAATATAATATTTATAAATCAAACACTGAATTTTATCGTATTTCAGTTATGTTTTGATATTAAAACGCGTTCTCCATAAGAGCGGCGGGGGCATGGCACAATGTTTCAAAATCATCCTAGGTGACTCATATTTGATGGTTGGAGTCCCTAGGGGCGGGATACACTTCAGCCGAAAAATTGACCCGAATTATCGATTTTTGATCTACCAAAAGTCGAAAAATCGAATTGTGATTTCCAAGACATGTTATATACCATTCGATAGAGGATCAAAAGTTATATAATAATGCCAAGTTTCAGAAGTTTTCACAACTCCGTGTTCGAGAAATATCTGATGGAAGGGACGGTGTACCTCGCGCCCCACGGGGCGCGCCGTCTTCAAATCGAAGGGCACGGCGCCTAGAAGCCACATCTCGCGGGGTACCCCGTCTAAAGGTTCTACCCCGCGTGTACCCCACGGCGTAAACCACGGGATTGAACGGTGTGCCCCGCACATAGAGATTATATTTATTTTAATTTATGCTTTGTAGTGTGAACAAATGTAAATATAATTTAAAATAAGCATTTATACTCACGACAAAGAGGTGATATGACACGTGTGAGAAATGAGAAAGGAAACGACCGATTGTGAGAAGACGAGTTTGAAGAATGATATGAGAAATGTTTAATTGAATATTGAAGATGTGAGACATGACATTCAACATGAATTCGTGGAAAGCGACATTTGAGAAAAATATGATGGGAACAAAAATATGAGAAATGTGACTTCAGAAAAATTTAATCAGAAATTGATTTTCAAGAAAAAAACATTTGTGAAAATACCGATGAGGAAACACCTAATCCTGAAATTCACGACAAGGAAATACCTCAACGGGAAACAAGTTTTGATTTTTTTTTGTTTAAGATCTCCGGTATTTTTGCGGGGCACATCGTTGAGAGGCCAAATCTCGCGGAGTACAGCGCAACGAGCACCACGGTGTGGAAGGGACGGTGTACCTCGCGCCCCACGGGGCGCGCCGTCTTCAAATCGAAGGGCACGGCGCCTAGAAGCCACATCTCGCGGGGTACCCCGTCTAAAGGTTCTACCCCGCGTGTACCCCACGGCGTAAACCACGGGATTGAACGGTGTGCCCCGCACATAGAGATATTAGAGTATACTACAAACAACAATCTGCCCTCTTCTACTACCACTGATCTCATGTTGTTGTACACGACCCCTTCCCGTTGAATCTTCGCGTGATCCGTGGTTTTTTTCACACAGAGACTGAAGTTGAAGATCAAAGATCAAAGATCAAAATATGATGAATGGTGTCACCAGTGGAGTGCGGGAAATTTTGGAAAAAAAATTTTTCACGGTATAAAATTTTGGGAAAGTCTGGGAAATTTTTCACACCTACGATCGTTAAATATGATCGTTCGGTTTGCTTAGTAGTGTAGATGAATTGCATCTGAAGAGCCCAGGGATGGTTAGACACTTATGAATACATTATCGATCATCAAAAAAAATTAAAAGAGTTCTTTATCGATTTACTGATGAGCACATGAAGGTGAAAGGTTGTGTGAAGAGGTCGTTTCTTGGCATCGTGCCAACAATCTTACTGTATTTAGCAGTATTCATCCCAAATCAAGCATTCTGTCTTCTCCAGTGAGCCTATCATTTCCAGTAGCTCATAATGCTTTAGACGATGGTCGACCAGGTCGCATTTCTAAAGTTCAAAGATCAAAATATGGTGAAAGATCAAAGATCAAAATATGGAAAAAGATTAAAGATCAAAATATTGCGAAAGATCAAAATGTAAAGAAGGATCAAAGATAAAATATGGTGAAAGATCAAAGATCAAAATATGACGAAAGATCAAAGATCAAAATATCAGAAAAGATCAAAGATCAAAGATCCCTGACCTTCTCGCAATCTACTGGATCTAAGATGAGCTCGTAGTGGTCAATACACTTGATCATGCACTGAATATCGGTTATGCGAGGCGGTCGTACGAATATCCTACAAAATCTCTAGTATTTTTCCTAGCCTGGAACCCGGTATATGTCCAGCCTTGCCAACCGCATGGATCCAGGCGGAAATTTACCGGGTTCCAGGCTGGAAATGCTACCCGGTTCCAGCTATCGATACCGGGAAAAGGGCGCTTCCAGGCTGAAAAAAAAAAACACCAGAGATGCATATTATACGTGCGCAACATTTTCCTCGTGTTGATCTGAAAGCACTCTCCATTATGACGTATGTTTCTCTCGCGCAAAGAGGATAAGCTTTCATCCCGGTGATTGCGCGTTTCCAGCCCATTTCTTGTCTTTAATTTTTGTTGTTGTCGCAATTCAATTGTTTTGAGCAGCTTTCACTTGCACCATATCTCGCAGAAAGGGGCCTAAGAGGGGATTTCTGAACTAGAAGTATACTTGCAATATACTTGGGTTAAAGTTCACTTAAAGGGATAAGGAAGACCAAATCAAGTTGAGTTCAGATTGTAGCTTTAACTACTACGCAATCAAAAATCATCATCCAAAATATTTATAAAATTTGTAAACATGTATAGACCAACCAAATATTTCGTGGTGTAACTCAATGGACAGTTGAGTGGTGCACGTGGTGTGGCCGATGGGTCAATTTCCCAATCCGGCTCCCGTTATTTTTTTCGATTTTCAAAGAAATTTTGTATGTTTTTATGACATCTATTTAATGTTTTGACATTCCTATCGTCAATTACAACTCAACTTATCACATATATGCCAAAAAAGCGTTGGTGTATGGTTTGTCCTAAAAAGTTGTGATACTGGTGCGTTCCTGGGTAATATACAGCCTTTCCATCAAGTAGAATGGGCTACTACATAATCAAATAAAGATTCATACAAACAAAGACACTGTTTATCTTGAAATAATTATTGCATAATAAATATAAAGTAAACAAGCATAGAATGAATGGAAGAGTGTAGGCTGCTAGCTTGTGGAGTCGCGATGACTGCATCCGATTGGCCTGGAGATAATCAAAATGATTCAATCTTTATCGCAGTCATTCAACTCTTAGTGGGTGGAATTGTCGCTAACGACAAAACACACCCTGTTTTCACGACGGTGTATACGTGCATTCTACCTACTACTGTATCGTGATCCGTATAGGACGGACAAACCAAATGACCGCGGGTAATTTCAGTAGATCGGAAAATTTAACACTATCGAAACAAAAAAATTGTGTTGTTGTGAAATTTTATCGACCGCCATTGTGCGGAATATGTGTTATTTCTTGTTTTGTTTTCAAACAGAAAAAATATCGCTTTATACTCTCATCAATCAATCGAGTTCATTTGGTTAACTTTTACGTACTATCCGCACTACTCTATTGATCCATTTAAATATTCTGTCGATTCAGTTACTATTCACACTCAGCAGAGTTCCTTAGTTAAGGAATGCTTAGGCTTAGAGTCCGCACTACTCTATTGATCCATTTAAATATTCTATCGATTCAGTTAGTATTCACACTCAGCAGAGTTCCTTAGTTAAGGAAAGCTTAGGCTTAGAGTCCGCACTACTCTATTGATCCATTTAAATATTCTATCGATTCTGTTAGTATTCACACTCAGCAGAGTTCCTTAGTTAAGGAACGCTTAGGCTTAGAGTCCGCACTACTCTATTGATCCATTTAAATATTCTATCCATACATTTTCGGCCACCTCACATAATTTATATATACTCAGGTGTTTGAATCCTTTGCATGATCCAAGTAAAATTCGTGCAATTAATGGCATGATCATGCATGGAATATACTCCAATCATGCATGGATTATTTGTGATCATGTATGGATTCTGTCATTCCATGCATGATCACAGAAAATTCGTGCATGATTACGGAAGATCCATGCATGATCACGAACCACGGATATTCCATGCATGATCATGCATGGAATGTCGAATAATGCATGATTATACTTGTATTCGTGATCATGCAGGGATTTCAACACCAGAGTATAGCGGGTCGATTTTCAAAATATGACGGGTCAATTTACCAAAATGAATCTCAAAATACCTTCTTTCGCTTAAATTGTAACTTTTAGCGTAAAATAAGCGTAATATCATGGGTCGATCCTGAATATGTGCCGTATATGCTGGGTCAATCCTCATATTTTGAGGGTATGAAAATGTATGATTCTATCGATTCACATGCAGGAGACATTAGTCCTGTTATACCTGTTACAATAACCGTGAAAAACCCTGTAATGCTCGTGGGCATTGGCAATCAGATATGCAAATATTGCATTATCATGCAGGATACGTCGAACTTACGGGAGCGGTAGGTATGAACTTAATCTTAACTGAATCGTGAGAGATACTGTAAGGTGTGGTGTACGGTAGGTCGATATCATAGATTACTATAGCTTGCGATGTACTGTAGGAAATTTTTTTTACTTGGTCACGGTATGACTTGTAACCGATTACCGTGCTGTAACGTGCCGGAGCGGTACCTCACGGTTGCTGGAAGGTGCGTGATCCGATAGGTAAATATCTGCGGTTACTGTAACGATTGTGGCACAGTTGGTCGGTATCCTGGGGGTGCGGTATGTAGATATCAATGGTTACTGTGTACGGTGCGGGTACGGTTGTTCAATATATGTGGTTGCTGTGTCGTTTGTGGTGTGATAGGCAGGTACCCTGGCTTACTGTTGCGTGTAATGTACTGTAGGCCATTTTTCACTTGCTTCAGTCAAATTAAACGCAACCATGGCTTGGACGCAAGTTGGACTTGGTTAGTCACATGGTCAGGACACGACTTGGTTACAGTAACCGTGAGAGTCATGCTTACTGTAGTGTTTGGAATTCGTGGAAAATGGTAACAAGGGAACAGATAATGGCGGGGACCATCAGTCCAAAATTCGTTGACATAGGTCGACTAGTACCCCCCAGGGGGTCACAGAACTGTTTTGAACTGATTGGATATTTGCTTCCTTGGTACCGAAAATCGATTATGAAAATGTGATGGAAATTTGGGCGCGAGCCCAGTGGAATAGTGTCAAACACTTAGAGAACACAGTCTGTGTCTTCCGTAGCCAAGTGGTTAGAGTGCTGGATTAGCTTTTGGAATGTCGTGGGTTCGAATCCCCCCTACTACAACTTCTTTTGCTGTATTTTTTCAGTGCTTTCCAACAGACAGTGTCAAAGTCAAACTTCATTTTCAACAACAACAAAAACAACAACCACAAATCAACAACGATGGAGAAGTACCCAGAAGCAGTTTGAAGCGGAACGGCTTCTCGCATCGGGGACCACGGCGGCTCAATGATAGTAATTAAGAAGCTCTTGCCTGAGAAAGAAAGTATCGCAAACTGAGTGATGATAAGCAGTAAAACATCTAGGTTCTCCCAGCGCGAAAGTTGATTACGGTATATCTGGGCGCTCGCTTCTGACTAGACCTATCATCGAGTTTTACGATTCGCGAGTCATGTTGAGATGGCTTAGTGGATAGAGCTTTTGTTTAGCGATCCGAACCTCGTAGGTTCGAATCCCGCCCAGTGCAAATCAACTTTGCCGATTTTTCGTAATGCAAGAGCATTCAAGCCAAAGTTAAATGTAGGGATTTCTCTTAATTGAACCGCCGTGGGGACAGATGCTGCAACCGCGAGAGGAGCAGAAAGAGCACGGAGCCATCGATCCCTTGCCGAAGATAAACTCCTTAGGGCCGATGAAGCGAGGAGGGCGGTCCGCGATGAAGCCGCCCTTGAGACGAACTTGAGCAGATTGTCCCTCTGCGAGACCTTGAAGTTGATACCTCTGGCCATGATGATGCTCTTGAGTCTCCCGCCTCCGCTCCACGAAGCATCATGACGATGCGATCGATCCACATCTTCTCCGATGAGTTGAGGGAGGCACGAGTGATCTGGGAGGAGAGGGAGGGGTCGAAGGTGAGGGCGATCTGGGCAGAAACAGCCTTGGCAGACACTGGGTCAAAGTCGAACTCCATTCGAGAAGAGAGAAGAATTGAAGGCTTGTAGAACGAACGAAGGAACTGATACAACTGGCTTCTCCAGAACAGTTCCTGGAAAAAGCGCGGGAGGTAGAGGATCAATTGCCAGTCTAGAGATCGATCGATGATCTACCGATGAAAGGATCGATAGCTCCGTGCTCTTTCTGCTCCTCTCGCGGCTATAGCATCCGTCCCCGATGCGAAAAGCGTACTTCTCCATCGTTGTTGATTTGTGGTTGTTGTTGTTGTTGAAAATGAAGTTTGACTTTGACACTGTCTGTTGGAAAGCACTGAAAAAATACAGCAAAAGAAGTTGTAGTAGGGGGGATTCGAACCCACGACATTCCAAAAGCTAATCCAGCACTCTAACCACTTGGCTACGGAAGACACAGACTGTGTTCTCTGAGTGTTTGACACTATTCCACTGGGCTCGCGCCCAAATTTCCATCACATTTTCATAATCGATTTTCGGTACCAAGGAAGCAAATATCCAATCAGTTCAAAACAGTTCTGTGACCCCATGGGGGGTACTAGTCGACCTATGTCAACGAATTTTGGACTGATGGTCCCCGCCATTATCTGTTCCCTTGTAAGTAGAATGTAAATACTGCATCACGTGGGATACGCTGCGCGACATCAATTGTTGCTGTAACGTGCAAGAGCGGTAGAACAGAATCATGTGGGATACGATAGACGGTCACTCTAAGGTTACACTTGGTCTACATCAGGGCTGGGAATTTCTGTTTCTGAATTTTCTGTTTTTTCTGTTTTCTGGTCATTTTGGAGACCAGAAAATTTTCTGACCAGAAACAGAAAATATATTTTTAAAACAGAAAATTTTCAGAAAATATTAATTATTAAAATTGTTTAAAAAATGAAAAAAAAACTCATTCAGTTTTCATTTACTAAGTGTTTTTTTTAAAATACCGTACACAGAGACAATAAATTGGCCCAAATATGGCATCAGATTTCCCTTCTGTCCCTACTTTTGTACACGATTTGCCCACATTCTGGCATATGTTAGTCGAAAAAACAGCTATTTGCCACATACAGTCAAGAATTTGCCAGAATATCGGAAAAGCGTTCGCAAACTATCCCTACTCGGCAAAATTTAATCGCTATGTATAGTCGGCCGAAAATTTCATGATCGCGCTTTGGTATCTCGGTGTTGGAGATAGTCGAATGAAGCCGGTATCATCGTTTCGATTCTATGATGTTGCTATTTTGTTGTTTTTCGCTGGCGCCTCGATAAAAATGTATGCGAAATTGGTTTTGCAACCGAACTAATAAAAACATTATGAAAATAAGGCAAATCAATGATTTTATGACATTTTCTGTTTTTTTCTGAATTTTCTGTTTTTTCTGCTTTTTGAAAACAGAAATTTCTGTTTTCTGTTTTCAGAAAAAAATAATTTTCTGTCCCAGCCCTGGTCTACATCCGCTGTTATTTTCGATAAGCTGTGCATGATTCGATAGGTTAATATATCTGCGGTTACTGTAACGATTGTGGCACAGTTGGTCGGTATCATGGATTACTGTTAATGAATTAATGTTATCTGAATCGTAATCAATACGGTAGATCGATATCCGTGGTTACTGTAAGGTGAGGGGTATGTAGATATCAAAGGTTACTGTGTACGGTGCGGGGTACGGTTGGTCAACAGATGGTGTCGTTTGTGGTGTGATAGGCCGGTACCCTGGATTACTGTTGCGTGTGATGTACTGTAGGCCATTTGCACCAGTCAAAATAAACTGAACCATGACTTGGACGCGAGTTGGACTTGGTTAGTCACATGATAAGGATACGTATTGGTTACAGTAACCGTGGAAATCATGCTTACTGTGGTGTTCGGAATTCGTGGGGAATGGTGATTAGAATGTAAATACTGCATCATGTGGGATACGCTGTGCGACATCAATTGTTGCTGTAACGTGAGAGAGCGGTAGAACTGGATCATGTGGTATACGATAGACCGATATGCACGTCGCTGTAAGGTTCCGGGTACACTTGGTCTACATCCGCAGTTACGAAAACGCGCGCGCTCGGCTGATAAATCAATGAAACAAAAATGAGTAGCAGAACATGAGATGTTAGTCTTGAGAAAAATAAAAGCACTAACAGTAAGAGCGAAAATCAATAGATGACGAATCTGTAAAATCATATTTAGGATGAAGTAATTTGGATATTCATCAATTTCTTACCATGCTAAAAGAAATATGAGAAGCTACCAAAGAGTCGAACTGAAAAATGATGAAATGTAACTTTTATGTAAGAGTAGGTCGATATCATGGATTACTGTAGCTTACGATACACTTTAGGTAAATTTTTACTACTCCAGTCAAGTTAACCTGATATTGTTATCTTTGGATAGTCACACGACTTGGTTGACTAGTTGAGAGTAGCTTCAACGGAGCAAAGGCAGCTCCTCCAATCGTCTTGATCGAATTATTGCGCAGATTCAGCTGTTGTAGACTGGCCAGTGGCTCGAATAGTTCGTCATCTATAGTTTGACGTTTGATCTTTGATCTTTTATCTTGGTATACTTACCGATGGATTCGATATGGTTATTGGCTAGTAGAAGCACGACCAATTGGGAGAGACCGTCGAAAGAGTGGGGAGCGATAGTGGAGATGGAGTTGTCCTTAAAGAGAATATTATTATATTTTTTGTAATTATTTTGATCGTGACGTTACAAACACTATTTTCATTTTAGTACATACACAGTAAAATTATCTCGGGGTGTACCTTTTAAAAATACAAGTACTTGAGAACAGAGTGAATCATTATCATATGATTGCTTTTGAAATATTCAAAGCGTTTTGATTCGCACTGTCCCCTAAAGTTCAGCATCAATCATTATGCAATGCTACCTGAATGGATACGAGTTGGAGTTCGGGAGCGGCGGAGAATACGGTAGGCTCGATGGACGATATCTTGTTCGAATCCAATCTGAGCTGTCGAAGTTTCGGAAAATCGAGTTGCGAGGGAATCTGGAAATAATTTACTGTAGGTCATAGAAAATACTGTTACGGTTTTACAGTAGGGTAAATCAAGGTTCAAACCTTCGTCAATCGATTATGTCGTGCGTCCAGTAGCTCGAGCTCCTTGAGTCCAGTGAGGGAGGCTACATTATCGATCAGATTGTTGTGTATCTAGATCGATGAACTTGAGCTCGGGAGTGTTCGTGATGAGAGTGGATGAAGACGTGAGAGGAGATTGTCCGAGAGTCGTAGCTCGAGTAGACGAGGAAGATTCATCAGTGCGAGGGGAGCCAGCTGAAGAGAACAAAGATCAAAGGTTAAAGTTCAAAGAACCTAACCTAGAATTTACAGCATCTAGGAATGAAAAAACCACAGGAACAGGTTAATATATCATTTAGCATCTAGAGATACAACTAAACCGTGTAAAGATCATAGATCAAACTAATACTTCAAAAGATCAAAGATCAAACTATGAAATCGAAAGATCACATATCAAACTACGAACATCAGTGATCTTGTTGGTTGTCAGGTACAGCAACATGAATCGCTTAGCGTTGAGAAGTGCGAGCGAGGGAACAGCCGAGAAGCAGTTGCCCGATATATCGAGCAGTTCCAGAGTAGGCTGAATGATTAAAGATCAATCTACAAAGATCAAAGGGCAAACTACAAAGATCAAAGAGCAAACTACAAATAAAAAACATCAAACTATTACTACCTTGGTCTCGTTGAGTGCAATGGGCGACATCGAGCAGATCAGGTTGCTCTCGAGTCTTAGATTTTCACAATCAATCATTATATTTATCTCAAGACATTGACTGATCTACCACTCTCTTCCTCTAACTATCGATTGATGACCCTGTCCAACTCTATCCCCCTTGACTGTTCTTCTTTCTCTCTCTCAAATAGGTCTTTCCCGCCTAGTTCTCTTCCAATCATCGCATCTGACAATACATTATACATATTTTCGAATTGATTACTTCCAGTAGTTGATCTTTAAAATTTTATCTTCGTAGTTTTCTTTTTGTTTCTATCCCTGATATGGTCTGTGGGGCTTTATCATTGTCAGGTGGTCTTTCCATTTTGATCTTTGTAGTTTGGTCTTTGTACTTTGATCTTTGATCTTCAGGCTCTCTCACCCGTCTCGTCCACCCTTGAGGAGCTCAATCTGGCCGACAGTCGATTAAATGCCGTACCCGTACTCGGGGGCCTGGCGAAGCTCACCCAGCTCAATCTCCTTCATAACAAGTTAATTTGTAGTTTGAAGTCTAATCATTATAATCTGTTGTTTGATCTTTTGCGTTCAGATTCACACAGTGCCTGAGGGCATCTTCGAGAAGTTGCCGCGTCTCCGCAATCTAAGACTCGAGAGCAACCTGATCTGCTCGATGTCGCCCATTGCACTCAACGAGACCAAGGTAGTAATAGTTTGATGTTTTTTATTTGTAGTTTGCTCTTTGATCTTTGTAGTTTGCCCTTTGATCTTTGTAGATTGATCTTTAATCATTCAGCCTACTCTGGAACTGCTCGATATATCGGGCAACTGCTTCTCGGCTGTTCCCTCGCTCGCACTTCTCAACGCTAAGCGATTCATGTTGCTGTACCTGACAACCAACAAGATCACTGATGTTCGTAGTTTGATATGTGATCTTTCGATTTCATAGTTTGATCTTTGATCTTTTGAAGTATTAGTTTGATCTATGATCTTTACACGGTTTAGTTGTATCTCTAGATGCTAAATGATATATTAACCTGTTCCTGTGGTTTTTTCATTCCTAGATGCTGTAAATTCTAGGTTAGGTTCTTTGAACTTTAACCTTTGATCTTTGTTCTCTTCAGCTGGCTCCCCTCGCACTGATGAATCTTCCTCGTCTACTCGAGCTACGACTCTCGGACAATCTCCTCTCACGTCTTCATCCACTCTCATCACGAACACTCCCGAGCTCAAGTTCATCGATCTAGATACACAACAATCTGATCGATAATGTAGCCTCCCTCACTGGACTCAAGGAGCTCGAGCTACTGGACGCACGACATAATCGATTGACGAAGGTTTGAACCTTGATTTACCCTACTGTAAAACCGTAACAGTATTTTCTATGACCTACAGTAAATTATTTCCAGATTCCCTCGCAACTCGATTTTCCGAAACTTCGACAGCTCAGATTGGATTCGAACAAGATATCGTCCATCGAGCCTACCGTATTCTCCGCCGCTCCCGAACTCCAACTCGTATCCATTCAGGTAGCATTGCATAATGATTGATGCTGAACTTTAGGGGACAGTGCGAATCAAAACGCTTTGAATATTTCAAAAGCAATCATATGATAATGATTCACTCTGTTCTCAAGTACTTGTATTTTTAAAAGGTACACCCCGAGATAATTTTACTGTGTATGTACTAAAATGAAAATAGTGTTTGTAACGTCACGATCAAAATAATTACAAAAAATATAATAATATTCTCTTTAAGGACAACTCCATCTCCACTATCGCTCCCCACTCTTTCGACGGTCTCTCCCAATTGGTCGTGCTTCTACTAGCCAATAACCATATCGAATCCATCGGTAAGTATACCAAGATAAAAGATCAAAGATCAAACGTCAAACTATAGATGACGAACTATTCGAGCCACTGGCCAGTCTACAACAGCTGAATCTGCGCAATAATTCGATCAAGACGATTGGAGGAGCTGCCTTTGCTCCGTTGAAGCTACTCTCAACTCTCGATCTTGGTCACAATAATATTGTTAAGATTACGAAGGGATCGTTTGAGGTGATTACGAAATATTCCTAAATACACAAGGTGATCAAATTATTAAGTATTTAAAAAAATATTATTTTTTTCGGGGGTCAAATGAAAGCTTGCACAGATGTTACAGGGTGTTTACTATATGACGCAAAATAGTAAAAATACGATTTGTAATGTAATAATTTACCATGGAAAATTATCTACAACAAATGTTCCGCATTCTTATCGCAGCATCATAGATTTATTCAAAGTGTGACTAAATTCCGGATTGATTGATTACTGTATCATTACGGTATTCAGTATTTCATCTCAGGCCCTACCCAAGCTCTTCTGGTTGGATCTCAGCAACAACCGTCTCCGCTCATTCGAAAAGACGACCTTCACAAAGAGAATCACGAACCTTCTCATCAATGGTCAGTGATTTTTGATCTTTGATCTTTTAGGTAATCCTCTGACATGCGACGATGGTCTCGAATGGTTCGTGTCATGGCTGGTTCTCAATCGAGTCCGCACCTATCTGCCCTCCCAGTCGGACCCCGTGTGCGTGGCACCGCCGCAATATGAAGGTGTCAACCTGAAGGATCTCATGATGAAGAAGGTACGGTACTTTTGAGCACTATGCTCTGTAGTTTATAGCTTGATCTTTATCGTAATCCCAGGCCAACGAAACGATGCGAGTGATGGGCCTGCAGCAGAAGCCTGCATCGAACACGAGTGGACAGTGAGTGCAGAGATCAAACTACAAACTATAAAATTGAACTAATCAATCGATATCGGGGCCCTTCTCAATAATCTTATACCCGGCTTATCGCTCGTCAACGGATTCGCACTGCAATCTTCAAATACGGCAGCATGACTCGCTACTGAGCCGGTCTTGGTGAGTTGCAGCTTGATCACTGTAGTTTGAACTTTGATCTTTAATCTTTTCAGGCGCCCTCGTGAACTCACTGCCCGCTCTGCGTAGTCTCAACTTGACCCGACATTGAACAACTCATCCAAGCCATTCCCAATATGATTGCATCGGCGCCCGTCGGACCCGGACTCCATTGACGATAGCTTGGTGAGCGTTTGATCTTTGATCTTACTGCAGCTGCCGCCCAATCTGCTCTCACACATTATGTTTGGCGGCCGAGTAACCGGCATTCCCAAGGTGATTTCTGAATATTGCATTTTAATATGCATTTTGTTGAATGGTTAATGATTTTTATGAGATTTCAATAATTTAAAGGATGCGATGGACAAAATTCTGCGCTCGCACATGGAAAAGATGGCCGAGATGGCAGCTGCCGTGAACAAGGGAGAGACGCCCGATAATGTCGACAAGGTTAGAAATTTGATCTTTGATCTCTGCAGTAATTCATGTTTTATATAATGCTTCACCTTTAAAAAAAATCATGTCGAGACCGAACAAATATTGATTGATTGCAGGGTACCGTAATCATCATTGCCAACCACGGAGAACGAATCGATATCCCGCCTGGATCGGTTCTCGAGAACAAGATTGTATCAGGCAACCTGCGTATCCTCGATCATTAGACTACAGTATACCCCCATATCCCTGATTCCGTACGGGATCCCACCTCTATTTGAATGTACGTTTTACCGCATGACTCCCCCCCCCCCCCCCCGCCAATATCGTTTTATCGATTGTACTCCGATCCTCTCGTGTTTTTTGTACATTTACGGCTACCGTAACCTTGTCGAGGCTACTGTAACCTACAGAATCTCCATCCCATCATATTTGTAGGATTGATCTCTCTCTCACTTCTATATTCATTCATGTATTGTTTATCACACGTTTGCCTATTTATGTTGAAATAATTATATATAATGCCTATAAATATAAAGTGTGTCATGTTATGACTTTCATCTGAATGATTAATACGTTATCTACGTTTGAATATTCGCTCAATCTTCAGAATTAACAACAACAAAAATTTTTTATTTTTTTGTCTCCGGAGGGTAACTCAGCAGATCTCGGGCCCCTTCTCGAAGTCTCTTTCGGTAAGGAGAAAGGAGAGGAAAGGATTGAATGGCTGCACATCCCGTAGACGTAAGTTAAACTAGTATTGTTCAACTGTTTGATATTTGCTTTAGCGACGGAAAGTCAAAATACACTTTATTTCTGTATGGCATCAGTTGAGATATCAAGCTGAAGGAAATATAATTTTTCTCTTAATGTAAATGTAATGTGATAATTTTTAAATTAATTTTAGGTCACGAGGGCAACGCTGGCTTCGGTACATAAGGAATTCATTGATATGGTCGACCGCAAGTAAGAAAATGATTATTACTTATTTTATTTTTTTTTAAGCACAGGTAGCTTAATGGTAGAGCAATGCCCCGGATAGGCAGAGGTCGTGGGTTCGACTCCCTCCTTGTGCCAATCATTTGCCAACCTGTATCAAATATGTTTCAAGGAGCTGACCCAGCTATGACTAGGGTATCACTCAGAATCAATTCAATCTGTACTTATTTTATTGAAATTTAATTTTATTATTTCTTCTTCGATCATTGAATTTTAACTTTTTAACCATATATTTTATGTCATTATATAATTTCAATACCTTTTATCGTTTTAGATTCGGCAGTTGGTTCGATCTGAGCCGACGGCGGAGAAGGAAATGTGAGAAGTCAATCCGTCGTCTCAACCAAGTAATCCTAGATGTCACTTCTCATCTTCAAAACCCACTGGGTATGTGGTGAAACTTTAAAGCTATTGATAGAATTATTCAAAATAATTTGTGTTCAGTTCGGATGAGGCTGACTAGGGAATGGTTTCTTTGATGGTTGAAATCACGGGGAGTGACCTACATAGTAATATTCAGCATGGTCGAATTAGTAAGAATCAACTTTCAAAAGCTGCGAATGATCGATTTTTAAACGAAACCCGTCGCATATCCGCCGCTCAAAAGACAGCCAAAAAAGATTTTTTGGACTTGATTTCCACTGAAACAGCATTTTTTTGCTTGAATTACCATGCAGACATGAAATGCTGTCGGGGGAATCGAACTCGAGTTCAAAAAGTGAAAAAAAACCTAAAAATGCAACTTTTTTGCTGTCTTTCGTGCGGCGGATATGCGACGGTTTCGTTTAAAAATCGATCATTCGCAGCTTTTGAAAGTTAATTCTTACTAATTCATCCATGCTGAATATTACTATGTAGGTCACTAACAGTAATTTCAACCATCACAAAAACCATTCCCTAGTGAGTGTAGCTGATAAGAGAAAGACGAACCATCCGCGAGTGACACAGGTATGAGTCTTTCCATTTTCTATTATTCGCATTATTCTAACTATTATATATGAATGAGAAACTTACTCGATGCAAGAATGTATACATATGTAATTTTTATTTATTTTTTAGCGCTCCTCGATGTCACGACTCAAGCGAAGACTATCGAATCTACTTAATATTTGTCAAGATCTGGCCGATAAGCAAGGTATTTTTGATGCCATTTTATATAGAATTTTCAATGTCCTTATCTATATATTATTATTTTCAATAAATATATATACTTATTTTATTTTATAGGTCATATTTTATTTTATATTTTATAGGAATCAATGAGGAAGAACAGGCAGCTATCACAAGAATGATGACTGGCTTGAAGCACATGGTGTCCAAGTTAAGCCCTCCTCCGTCTATCCGCAACAGCGACTCTGATACCTAAGATGGTTCTTTTCTTTCATGATTATCGATTATTGTTGTTATGCTTGATTTATACTGTAATCTACGCTCTAGTGATTCGTATATTGTAGTTATGCTGAGTAGAAAGTCCCAATCTCTTCACTTTTCCATACTTTTTAAACTTTTTTTCCTCTTCTCTCTCAATTTTAAACATGATTGGTGCTACTTCTTAATACCTCAACTAATATTTTCTTACTTTGCTTAACATTTCTAATACTATCATTGGCTTATTGTTGGTTATCAATATTATTTATCATTTTAATTCATCCCACCTCCAGCTATTTTGAAACTCTCCGCTCTGGCAACCCTCTCTCGTAGACAAAGGAAGCGAGAGTGTTTCAAATTAGTTCAAATCAATCAATATTTTCATATCGTACCTTATCACCTCAATCCTGATCGCATATCACTATCACCTCTTCTTATGTGTATCAATCAATATTTCAAACATTTCTCATTCTTTGATCTTTGATCTCTCTGTCAACCAGACTCTAATTGCATCATTCCCTTAATATATCACATTTAATATATCTTTAAACGTCAATTTTCCGTGCTGAATGGCCAATGTCTGAGTGAATAAATATATGTGGACGTCAGTGTACACTACTGTTTCACGCAACAAAGTGTGTATGAAAATGTTTGATGTATAGACAAGGTAATCAGTAGTCGGGGTACATAATTTTTTTCCAAAAGTACCCCCGAGTACAACTTTTATCAGCCACAAATATGGGTAATGATATAGCTGACTTTTGTTTCGAATTTCCAATCTGCACTACAGAATACAGAATGTACTTTCAGTGGCACTGTGTGTTGTCCGTATAAAATGTACTTGCGAAGAAGATGACAACGAAACTGTACGGGCGAGATCATTTACTATATTTGACATTGATAGATCAAAGATGACCATTTAGAAACATTCATGTTGATAGTAGACAATAGTTAATGTAATTAATATGATTTTTGTGTTTAATTTGGCAAATTCATCTTCGTTCAATTTCCTCAACTTTTATTTTACGCCAATGGGTTTGCATTGTCACTTATTTACTAAATTGTTTTATAGAAATATTAACTACTTTGTAGTTTTCCAAAGTTCTGCGTATCTTACTCTATAAATGCAATGCTAGCTAATTAATTCTAATTTCAGCAAGTGTTCACTTTTTCGCTTCATGGGCCATAGTGCAGCCAGCCAACTGAATACTGTGAGTTCTTCCACTTGTTCATTTACGATCCTAGTTATTTTGCTACCGATTAAATTGCATGCTAAGAAAAATAAAATTACTCATGAGCATTCGTTTCCTTGACCTCTAACGAATGGTATTCCACTCATAGATCCATTCATACCTTCTGGCAGCTCTACTCCGATTGAGTGGTCTTGCAACGAGTGAAAAAAAAGAATAAGCGTTTTTCTAAGCTATGTGTGGACGAAAATCGATAACTGATGTATCGTTGAAATCAGCTTAACAAAGTCTTTGAAATCACAATGTACAATTCGTATGGGATTAATAATAGTCAGGCTAAATAGATTTAAACGGATGACGAATTGGAAGTTTGTTATTAAAAATTCAATACTTTTCAGTTGGTATGGAAAGAGCAAGATGTGAGGGAGTCAAGTTTATGACTTAGAAGAATGTTCAGCATAATTCATTCAACGGATCAATGAATCAGAACGATATTAAGAAGATGACCAGCCAAGAGGATTAAGTGATCTTTGATCACTAGTTTTTGCCTTTGATCTTTTTCTATGTTACAACAGTACTTTTTTATGTTATGTAATGATTATCGATTGTTATATGCCCCTCCACTAATCTTTCAATGTTTTCAGACCGACAAAACGAACAAACTTTTGGTCCCCTAGTCCCTTTGAGATTTCTCATTTACAAGCTCTAGATTAGTATGTAATGTAATAGTTACTTTGTTGAGTTAGTTATGCTATCAGTGATGGTCTATCAATATCCCAGACCCTTCAAATGCGTGTGGGTACCTAGATTTTGGGTAAAAAACGCGTGTGGGTAACCCGATTTTGAGATAAAAACGCGTGTGGGTATCACAAAATCGTGAAAATTTCAAGAAAATCTTCAATTTATGGTCCAATTTTGCGGGTGGGTACCCATGAAAGGCACATTTTTGCGGGTGGGTATATCCCATGGGATAACCAGAGACCATGTCTGTATGCTATTTTATTATTGTTTATTAATTCGAATGTATTCGTATCGTCCATAGTTGGATAAACAGTCATTTCACTATAACCCTCTTCTCTACAATATCACAGTGCAAGACCACGCCCACTCCCCCACTGGGGCACTAAATTTTCTCCCACTGGTCCCCCAGTGCCTCTCCCCTTCTCAGTGGTCCCCCAGTAAATCTCCCACTGGTCCCCTAGCTCCATCCCCACTGGGAAATCTACTGGGGGACCAGTGGGAAATAAAAACCAGAGACATTGACATCCAACTTCACCTAGCAGAGGTGTAAACCTCACATGCCCCTCAAGTAACAACGGAGAGAAAGTATCTTGTCAAATTCGAGAAAGAGGACTTTTCCCTCTACAGGGTGCGGCAGAATTATGGAAACACTGCTTCCTGCAAGTAGCAGTGGTTTTTCATCGTTTTGTGCGTTTCCCTTGCGCTCTCGAAATAAAACCGCAACGATAAAAGCGCAAATGGGGTAGAAAAAGCGCAAGCGACAAAAGCGCAACTCGCGATAACTTCGGCCAGAGTTGTCCAATCATGGTCAGGTTGGGTATTTTGAACTCCTCAGCCTCAGGGCTATTACGTCAGTAATTGATCTTTAATCTCTGGCCTCTCAACGACAAAAGCGCAATTCGAGCTATCTCGGCTCAGAGTGATGCTAGACACTTCGGGGTGGGCTCATGCGAAATCTCGGGGCCTCTGCCATCCCGTAACAAGTTGATCTTTGATCTCTGGCACCTCGACGACAAAAGCGCAACTCGGGCTATCTCCTCTCACTGTGATGCTAGACACTTCTGGGTTGGCACATACGAAACCTGGGGGCCTCCGCCATCCCGTAACAAGTTGATCTTTGATCTCTGGCCCCTCGACGACAAAAGCGCAACTCGGGCTATCTCCTCTCACTGTGATGCTAGACACTTCGGGGCGGGCTCATACGAATCCTGGGGGCCTCCGCCATCCCGTAACAAGTTGATCTTTGATCTCTGGCCCCTCGACGACAAAAACGCAACTCGAGTTATCTCGGCTTAGAGTGATGCTACTAGACACTTCGGGGTGGGCTCACGTGTTTCAAGCTAGATAGGAAGAGGAACATCGTCACATGCTAATGTGAATTCTGTCTGGTTCGAAATTGTGTATATATTCTACCTACCGTATACTATTTATTCTATGATGATTCAGCTTATTGATCGCTAGAAACATGAATGAACCATCAGGCCCGTGCAGGGAAAGGCGCGCTTTTGGAAAATTGAGAAAATTCGGCAATAGGATTTGAACTTGCGACAAATGGGTAACGATTATGAACGTTTACCACTGCGCTATGGGATAAATGAGTGCCTGTGCTAACATCTCGAATATGGCATTTGCGCAAGAGAGATGCTAGGGATTTGCATGAACATTCGCGGGTCTCCTTTAATCTTATTGGTTGAGACAGAATTAACGGTGGATTTTTTTGGATCGAGTTTAAACTTTTCCAAATTCTTTGGTGTAACAACACCTCCTGCCACGCAATGCTGCAGACAAACAATATCTCTCTCCCTCTCCCACACGTAGAGATATAAGTCGAGTCCCCAGTTGAGAAATATCGAATAACTTTCATAAGTACTGACAAAATGTTCGACATCTCATGCCTTTTCTTTTGCCGTCTCAAAGTCCCTAATAGTCGACCGCGCAAGTTTTTTTCGGACGTTTTTTTTCTGAAAGAACGGTGATATGTTCCATCCCTTCGAGCAGAATAAAGATATAATGTGTCCAACATGGCCTAGCAGAATCGCACCTCTCGTGTAGCAACGGTGAGAAAATGGGTCATCAAATTCGAGAAATAGGACTTTTCCCTCGACGCTGACAATGAGGACCGACCCGGCCGTCGTCCTATGGAGGTGGATCTCGATCGATTACTCCAATTGCTATTAGCAAATCCGTATCTGCAGAAACATATGCAAAAACACCTATCTCAGATTCAACCGCTACGAACCAAATGCGTCAAATCCTGGAGACTCGATATCTTGAACACGGACGTTCGCCGTCTCCTCAAGTCTTAGCTGACTGTTCTCTCTGTGCCGTAAACTGTACGAACAAAATGATCAAGCTCAGAAGAGAACGAAACCCTCAACTGTTTATGCGTTGCGCTTGGTCCGCGCAATACAGTACGATATTCAGCAACGAGAATATCTTACCTTCGAAGGCAACCTGAATACCGATAACAACACAATCGTTGCCTCTGATCCTGAAGAATCCTATAAGAGAACTGGAGTTACTGTTCATATTAGTCACCAACGCTACATCAAGGTTTGAGCTGCTGCTTGCCAAATGGAAATATCCCTCTCGTGTTTGTCATTCGATGCGTATAGATAAAAAGGAGTGTTACACCAAGTACATCCTGGAAGACGCGCTTTCACTCCGATTGCGCCCCTCTTCGATCAGGCTCACTAGACCTTTCAGAAAGATTCTGTCGCCAATCATATGACAAAGTTGACCCACTCCGAAATTTCAGTGGGCCAATAATTTGATCGAAGTGTAGTCTAAAATTTGGCTACAAGACAGGCCCCACTTAAAAAGTTGGGCCAATAATTTTGTGGTTGCTCCTTAATTTGTTTCGAAGTGGGGTCAATAATTTGGTCGTTGGCCACAAATTTGATCTAAAGTTGTTATAATATTTTTGACTAAAATAACAGTCCCATTTTGAACCAAATTTAGGGCCAACCACCAAATTATTTAAAGTAGCCAACGTTGTAATACTTTGTAGTTTGTAAACTCATAAGTAAGGCTCGTTTTTTTGTCTCAACCAGTCTCCTTGTTATTGCACTATTGTTATTGCCAGCCATTAGGGTTGCCGTAGCGTAAGCGTAATCGAATTTACCGCGCCCTCTTCCCATCTCTTGCCACTCTCTCGTCGTTTCCCGCAAGAGATGAGAGAGACTGCCAAAGATAGCGTAATCACCGCTAAATTAGCGGGGATTACGCTATCTCTCCCCCCTTCCCCTCTCCTTACTCTCTGTTCACGCCACCCGCCTCGCCCCATTTGAGGCATGTTTGAAGAGATATCTAATTCCCCTCACATCTGAGAGCTTTGCTGCCAGCAGCAAAGTTGTAGCTCACATCGACCTGGTTCTGATTCTTTTTAGGCAGAGACGATACGATCAAAACAAACAAAATGACAAAGGTTTTACTGTTTCAGAGGGAAATCGAAACGATAACCGTTTTGCTATGGCCAATTTAATTTCTCACAATGATCAGAGGAATCAGATCTGCATTTGAATATTGATTCTCCATGTTATTCCCTCTATTTTTCATTTCAATTATTCTTTATCTCAAGAGGGACAGTGCTCACCTCTCATCATCAAGTCTTCTACTCTCGTCGAGTGACTGGTTGTGAGATTCTTTATATCAGATAGACAATAAATAACACTTCGCATACCATAAGTAATCATCGGATACAGTATCCGAGACTGTTTTTTTTCAAAATATTATTCGTATACAGTTAATAATATTACATAAAATATTAAAATATAAAATACATATAATAATATAAAATATTACAGTTATATTCGATTTCCCTCTGAAACAGTAAAACCTTTGTCATTTTGTTTTTTTGATCGTATCGTCTCTGCCTAAAAAGAATCAGAACCAGGTCGATGTGAGCTACAACTTTGCTGATGGCAGCAAAGCTCTCAGATGTGAGGGGAATTAGATATCTCTTCAAACGTGCCCCAAATGGGGCGAGGCGGGTGGCGTGAACAGAGAGTAAGGAGAGGGGAAGGGGGAGGGGCGAGAGATAGCGTAATCCCCGCTATTTTTCGGTGATTACGCTATCTTTGGCAGTGGTCTGTCAAATTACGAAGTTAGGAAGTGAGAGAGTGCCTCTCACGGGCGATTGCTATAAAGAAGGGAAGGAATGGGATTAGAGTGCGTAGTCTCCCCTTCCGTTCCTGCAACCCTACCAGCCATCCTGCCTACACTTGAGAGGGGTCCCTCGAGTATCCTGCGAATGTTTTCGATTCAGTCCCCCCGTGTCCTCCCAGCGAGAATGCCGCAAAATTTCGTTCGCGACAGTATTCACATTTGCAGCGTTATTCTATTCCTCTTCCTCCCAGGTTCGAAACTCTTCGACATCCAACATCGCATAACAGGGAATCCCTCACATCCCTCTCACGTAACAACGTTGGGAAAGTGGGTCATCAAATTCGAGAAACAGAAAGAAGAAATGAAAGAAGAAGAAGAAATACTTTTCCGTCGAAGATGAAGACCAACCCAGTCGCCTACCGGAGGTGGTTTTTGATCGATTGCTCCAAGAGAAAGAGGCTGATCCGTATCCCGATACCGGTGATATTGCAATGGCACTTTGGGCCAGCCGGAGCACTGTGGTACATTGCCTTCACACTCAGAAATAAGTGAAAATAGGGAAGATGTCTATCCCACGCCCTAGCCGACTACGAGAAGGATTGCCGACTGGACATGACAAAGGCTTTTCTAACTCTACGTCGCCAGCTTGTTTGGATGGTCAATGTTATAACCGGCGATGAAACGTGGGTGCTCTACGATTACGAAGAGCCAAGTAGACTATGGTTCGGTGAGCACGAATAGTCAGCAGATGCCCCCAAACCCGATTTTCACCGCAAAAAGTGATGCTATGCATCTGGTGGCTGGTACGGGGAGTCGGGTAATGGGAACTCCTTCCCGAGGGTATGACTGTCATGGCACATGTCTACACTCTCCAGCCGCGGACACTAAGACTCCACCTCGAAAAATCACACGGGATGGACACTCGGATCTAATTCCAACGCAGCAACGCTCGACTACATACCAAAAGAACGACCAAGGCTGAGCTAGCTGGTAATGGCTGAACTGTCTTCCTCCGCCCTTTGTGCTCATCAGTCCCCTCTGATTCACCTTTGCTGACAGTCACCTTTGGTGAGCGCTCCATCACTTCTCCAACGGGCAGAGCTTCAAAGGCCGAGCCATTATCCAGACCGTACTCCACACCTATTTCTGGAAACAGCCCCAGTACTTCTATCACGACTGGATCCATAAACTGCCGGGTAGAAGGCCGAAGGTCATCCATTCGAATGGAAAATATTTCTAGAATCCACCATGCTTTGTTAAAATTTTGTGAAAATTTTTTTGGAAAGTGAAAAACGAGCGTTACTTGTGAGTTCATCTAATAGTACAACTATGTAGCCAAATTTTAGGCGCTCAAAAATGTTCGACTAAATTATTGGCCCCACTAAAATTGCGGAGCTGTCGTCGCTGGACATCCATGAAATCGACGAAATCAATCACACTATGACAACTATCTGCGGGAATAGGCAGTCGCATATGAGAAGAGACACAAGGCCAGCGTCAGTCACAACAACGAGAATCTCTAGTACATTACCTCTGCCCATATTCTTGATAAGCTTAGCCATAAACTAGAACACTCCCAGTTGATAATCATATGAAGTTGGGGTAGTTTTGGTGCACCCTGTATTTATACATTGAAGTTCATAATTCATTAGTTTTCTTGCATTGAAAGTTTCTTCTAGTTATTTAGCAACGACAAGATAAGATATATTTATCTCACCTAAAATTGGAATGAGCTCTGATATATTTGATAGTGCACTGTTACATTTGCCTTACGTGTCTACGCCGTAACCCCCTCCGCCGCCTCTCCGGCGCGACAAAGGGGGTTACGGCGTAGACACGTAAGGCAAATGTAACGGTGCATAGGAGATTGCAACTTACAATCACTTATCGGATATATTTTCTTTTTCTTCTATCAAAGTATCTAATTAACAATTGATACTTAGTTAATTAAGTTAATTGTATTCTTAGTAGTTAATCGAAACTTTGTTAATTAGATACTTTGATAGAAGAAAAAGAAAATATATCCGACAATTGATAAGCCTAAACAATAGTGAAATGATTGTTTCCCAAAAAAGTTAAGGATCAAATGTCAAAATAAAGAGCAAGGATACATAGAAGGGCAAAAAACGCTAAGACGGATGCTGATTGGATTTCTAGACTTCAGTTCCAGGCAAATCTACAATAACTATAGTGAAACTTCGATCGATTGGTAGAGAGTAGCCATACTGACATGGTTAAATAAGACTATTGTTACGCATCAATATACTGGCAGGTATGGAATCTTTATTATTTTAGTGGCAGATATTATATGAAACAACGAAATAATAAGTAACATGCAGAGTAAACAACAATGAGGGATAATCACTATCATAATTTATATATATATATATATATATATATATATATATATATGAGAGGAATCGCGAGAAAATCGACCGTTTCGGAGGGTCCGCGGACATAGAAAATTCGACCCCCTGAAAAATTCAGAATAAGTACTTTGAACGATGCTCTATCGAACTGCGTTTTCCGAATTTGCATATCTGCTCTCATTTTCGAGTAGCGGTAGGTCAAAGTTGGCAGGTACGGTTTTTTTGGCTCGAGTGTGCGTCAGAAAAATGATCATAACCCCGTTCAAAATAATGATAGACACTTTTTCAAAAAAAGCATCGAAAGAGGAGATCTTGTGCAACATTTACCAGTTGATGACGTCATTTTTCGACCATGCGCCGGTGCTGGGCGGTCGGTTTTATGAAAAAGTGACGTAACTTTCCTAATCGGAAAAAGTGCACTTTTCTTCTATGCGCGTTTTGTTGCACCCATATGTGTCTAAAAATGACCCAAGTTTCAGAGGATTTCCGAATTGGAAAAAAAAAGCGTTGATTTTAGTGACGCGACCTCGGCTTATTCCTTTATTTAGTGACGCGACCTCGGCTTATTCCTTTATCAAGAAACAGCAAAGGAGCTAAAATGACTCAAAAACATCCGAAAAAACATTGCGAGCTCAAAATACCCATATATGACAGTTATATGAAACACAAAATCACCAAGTTCCGAAAAATTTGAAAAAAACCGTATTTTGCTTTTCCACATGGAAAAAACGTTTCAGTAATGTTAATTAATCTTTATAATATTTCTTATAATGTTTTTGAACATTTATATTTTTGGAAGTTAAGGCCTACCTGCTCATAGAGCCGAGATATCCGCCATCGAAATTACACGCGCGCGCCCCAACTCCGCGCGACTGCTCATCATCCGCTCTCTCACTCCCACACGCTCTTTCGTGAACAGACAGGGAGAGAAAAAAAGGAGAAGGGAGACTAACATCTGACAACTACACGAAATGGAGATGTTAGAAAACTCTGAGCGAACAGAGTTGCATTTGAACAACAAAGAACGAGTGTGAGCCCCCCCCCCCCCCCAAACCTTCCTCGCTCTCTCTCTCTCTCTCTCTCTCTCTCTCTCTCTTCAAGGAATGATGAAGTACAATGTCAAAACTAATGTTAGATAAGATACATTTATTAGAGAAATCAGTCATAATTGAAAACAATTAACATTGAAATAACATATTACAAAGAGAAATGGATGACAAACGGATGTTTTAAGGATGTTTTTAGTTTAGTGATCGAATGAGACAGAGACAAATTATATGTGTGGTGGATTAACAATAATTTATAGTAGATTCCTAGCAGTGTTAGGGGGATCCATAAATTGTTTTACTTGCGAGCGTTTTATACTTATGTGCGGGAAGAGCATTTCGCTTGCGCGCCCATCCTCCTCTATTACCCTTTGAGAAGAGATGTTTTTTTTCATCGTACCAATCCTGATTGATCGTTGACCTGCCTTACTTCCATTCTTCAACATGGTTGTGGTTCCACTCATTGTGACACTACTTCTCCTGGGTGTCATTCCTGCTAGGAGAAGGATCCACGAACTTCTGTTCCAAGGGGCGGTGGGAGAGAGTGAGCTTACCGACCGTTCGCGATGAAGAAAATGAACGTGAATGAAGAGATGAAGAGAGAAGAGATGTGTTGCCATAAAATGAACGTTTTCCAGCTCAGAATGACTCAAAACAACTTGTTTCATCATTCTTAGCACGAAAAATACCGTGGAACACGTTTTTTGTGTCTGTAAAAATCAGCAAAAGATTTGGATCGAACCGGGGTTCGAACCCACTCGGTGTTTTTAGAGTGGTACCTCTTTACCTCGACGTCTCGAATGATTTTGCTTATTTTATTTATTTATTTATCGTAGTTCGCTCAGAGTGTTCTAACATCTCCATTTCGTGTAGTTGTCAGACGTTAGTCTCCCTTCTCCTTTTTTTCTCTCCCTGTCTGTTCACGAAAGAGCGTGTGGGAGTGAGAGAGCGGATGATGAGCAGTCGCGCGGAGTTGGGGCGCGCGCGTGTAATTTCGATGGCGGATATCTCGGCTCTAAGAGCAGGTAGGCCTTCACTTCCAAAAATATAAATGTTCAAAAACATTATAAGAAATATTATAAAGATTAATTATCATTACTGAAACGTTTTTTCCACGTGAAAAAGCAAAATACGGTTTTTTTCAAATTTTTCGGAACTTGGTGATTTTGTGTTTCATATAACTGTCATGTATGGGTATTTTGAGCTCGTAATGTTTTTTCGGATGTTTTTGAGTCATTTTAGCTCCTTTGCTGTTTCTTGATAAAGGAATAAGCCGAGGTCGCGTCACTAAATAAAGGAATAAGACGAGGTCGCGTCACTAAAATCAACGCTTTTTTTTTTCCAATTCGGAAATCCTCTGAAACTTGGGTCATTTTTAGACACATATGGGTGCAACAAAACGCGCATAGAAGAAAAGTGCACTTTTTCCGATTAGGAAAGTTACGTCACTTTTTCATAAAACCGACCGCCCAGCACCGGCGCATGGTCGAAAAATGACGTCATCAACTGGTAAATGTTGCGCAAGATCTCCTCTTTCGATGCTTTTTTTGAAAAAGTGTCTATCATTATTTTGAACGGAGTTATGATCATTTTTCTGACGCACACTCGAGCCAAAAAAACCGTACCTGCCAACTTTGACCTACCGCTACTCGAAAATGAGAGCAGATATGCAAATTCGGAAAACGCAGTTCGATAGAGCATCGTTCAAAGTACTTATTCTGAATTTTTCAGGGGGTCGAATTTTCTATGTCCGGGGGGTGGTCGAACCTCTGGCGATTCCTCTCATATATTCATATTCATTCCACCTCATTTCTTTCATGATCTCGCCTTGAAATTCTCTTGTTTTAAATTCTTCGTAGTTTTCAACAACAAAAAAAGAGTTGCTAATATCGTGTACTCGTGATTCGACAGAGACGAGGCATTCGCGCGCTTCGTTTGCTGTCTTTGTTTCTATGTTTGATAAATTTGTTATCAATTTGTTCCGATAAAAAAAGAATAGCCGAAAAAGATGAGAAAAAAAGCAAAAACTAAAAATTTAGGAATTTGATTCGAGGAAAATGCATTCGTTATCCGGAAAATAGAGCTAGTTTTCCGTAAAATGTATTCCGGAAAATGAGAACTACTGTGCATACGGATAACGCATTTTCCGGGAAAACGCGTTTTCCATGGAATTCATTTTACTTGGAAAACGCAGTTTTCCGAGTAAAACATTTTACTGGAAAACCAGTTTTCCAGTAAAATATTTTCCACTTGACTGAGCATACGGCCACAGATCATAAGTATAACCAAAGAGATAGATCTCTAAAGGAATGATTCCAAGATAGGAAGCGACTCCCTTTCAGTGTTAGATCAATGATAGAGCGGTGGGCAGAGACGCAGAGAATCCTCGCGCGCACAACCATAACTGGAGATACTATGAGACGGGTGGCGGACGGGGATAACATCACGAAATGAGACAAATGAAAAAAATTAAATTTTTAATTAATTTTATAATTTAATATACTAAGTAATTTTTAGCATTGCACAACATATTTATTTTTCGCACAGCAATATATTTTTAAAGTTTGTTTAGTAAGTTATTCTCATTCAGTTTATCAGGTATAGGTTTTGAGCAAGTAATTTGATGATACTCTCTGGATACTGTAACATGAGAAGTAATGTAATTATTTATTGAATTTTATGGGAATTATCGATTAATACTTCGTTTAGCTTTAGAATAAAGTAATCTTCTTTTTGTATTGTTAATATTACTGAGGATGCTTATAAATTTTTAAAAAAATTGAAAATTAATAGCATTTTTTTGAGAGTATCACTTGTTATTATTTCGCAATTATTTCAATAGTCTCGTTCATGCGTGAGCATGTGATAAATATATTTATAATTTATAATAATTAAAGTTTTTTGAACACTTATTATTCGCACGGCAATTTATTTTCTAATGTTTGTTTGCTGAGTTATTCTGAGTTCGTTCATAATGGAGGATTTGTGAGCAAGATGATTTCCTCTGGATACTGTAACATGATACGTACTATAATTGAAGCGATTTATTGATTTTTAGGAAATTTTATATTATTACTAAGTGTAAGGATATACAATAGCCGGGTTCTTAACCTTGTGGGTAAGCACCAAGACTTGAGATCAAATATCAATCCTTTATCTCCAACTCAACCTACAAAATACAATTCAAAAGGCGAAGACACTCACGCGGTACGACCGCCAACTACTCTAGGAGACTATGAAAAGGCGAAGGAGAGAGGAGAGGAGAGGCCGAGAGCGGGGAGAGAAGAACCTCGTGGAGAGAATGACCTAATAATAATGGCGTAATGCCTCTATTTATATGCAATCCTAATTAAATTAAAAGACAAAGCAAAACTACATTCTAAACTAATTCTAAAATAACTCTAAAGGTGGAGAAAGGGGGTTAGCGGTCGAAAGGGGAAAAGGGGATAGGGGAGGCGGTTAGCCTGGGAATAGGGTACATCACTAACATAAGTTTTGCTTTGGCATAAAATATTCTGCCTTGATATTATTGCAGTTATTATTTATTCTGTCACATTAGGAGCTAATCGCACTAGAATTTAAAAAAATCTTAATTAGACTCACAACGAATTGCCTGATAAGAGTCATAGCAATTGTGTGATACTATAACTCTCATGTATATTCCTCATCCATTTTAAATCATAGAGACATGTGAAAACATTACTACTTTTACAATCTTTTGTATTCATATATAAAAATTATTATTACATTTAAGTATAATTTTAATTATTTATATTTACTTATTATATAAAAATATTTACAAAAAGAATAGTGCTCGAGGGATCGAACTTTCGTGCCGACCAACAGTTCGGATCTCTGGTCCAATCTCTTATCCACTAGACCATGGCTCCCTATTACCTTGAACGTGAACGAATCTACATATACTCACTTAAGAACCTATATATTTACCGATGTATGGCTCCGCCCCTTTCTGGTAGACCCGCAGATATACCGATTTTGATCCCGCCCATTTAACTTCGCGGGCTAGGACACCACACTCCCCGTCTATTTCTCCCGCCAATTTCACTGGACGAACTTGTTGCTGTTCTTGTTTTCGTAATTTTTTGCTACTTCCCTCCCTCTCCTTCTATCATTCACTTTCGACCTCTACCTCAATCCTCTTTCTTCCTTCTACCTCTTTAACATCATGATATTATGCATTACTTCAGTCTTGGTTATTTTCTCGTTCGTTTCAATAGTGTTTATTGCTGTTTATTCGTTTTTCATTAATTGTTTACTTTACGTTTCATTGTCAATCTTTCTCTACCTCTCTTTCTTTGGAACACTCATTTTAAATACTTTCGATACTTTCTCCTCTGAAACCATAAATACCGCCCATGCTCCAGAATGTTTGCCTTCCCAAACATTCTGTACCAGAATGTCAGTGTTCTCGATCGAACTTCCCGACTGTATCTCTGCATTATCCGTTTCCCTCTGGCTTTCCCTTTTTCAAGTTGATCTTTGATCTTTACGCGGTCTCTCCCATCTCCTTTCTCAATCGATCGATTTCCTGCTTTAATTTGCATATATCATCCCAGTTTTTTTATCTATCCATTCATCAATTCTATTCGAATTTGCATATGATTCATTATGATAGGCTACGTGTCCCCATTGTTCATTTCATTTGCAGTTTTAATTGTCTTGCTCACCTTGCTCTTCTTTTTTCATGTTGATCTTTGATCTTTACCCCTTCTCCATCCCGTTTCCTCTCGAAATCGTTCAAATCTTTTACAGAACCATCAACTCTTCTGTGAAGAGGATCCATGACAAAGGTGAGATGAAGTTGACGTCGGTCCATCTCTCGATCGCTCAAGGACGGACAAGGCGGTTTAGACGAGGCGGACGATGAGGTGGACGTCGAGGTGTCGTCACTCAATGATTTGGACTACGATGGATCCCGAATCGATTTCTCCCTGACTGGTACTACTTACCTTTAGCTTTGTTTATCCTTCGTTACATTTGTAATTCCCGCCACGTAACTTTTGCGATATTTTCATGTCGCGTCAGTGTTCATAGGGTGTTGCATCTCAAGTGGAAAGTCCTTTATGTCCACAGTGTTACTGTAAGAAGCATTGACTCTCTGTCATTTAATGTTTTCCACTTGGGATGCCAACTAACGTTACATCTTATTGCATACTTTTTGCGCCAATTTACGTGACGACGTAGACCTGTAATGTGACTGTTTTGCATTATCGACTTATGCCGTGTTCTAAAGTTGCAAAAAGAAGCGAGGGGGCGCGTGAGAGTGTGTAAGCAGTGCATCAGATCTTATATTTACTATAACATGGAATAGAAACCTTAGTCATAGCCCTCTTAAGCCTTCATTGCTCTCCTTTGACATCAAAAAGTGTACGAAGTGATGAGATCATTGACAAGGATCTAATAATTGAATCTATTCTAATCTCTTCCTCATGTTCAACCAACGTCCTTCTAAGAAGATCGTCGTCGACATCGATCATCGGAAACTGAAGAGACGATTTGACTCTGATGCCTTAACAACTCGGACTCATCAGGAGAGTTTTATAGTTTTTTGGACATTCGTTTACTTCATTTCAAACGCATTTCAGAGCCGTTTACCGTGTGTCATCAAGGTTCCGTGGATGACGACGTCTTCTTATCTTCTTCTCATCTCTTCTCTTCTCTTCTCATCTCCGATCTGATGTTACACGTCAAGGTACTTTGTGATATTAGTAGAAAGGCCGAATCGTCGAATCTATTGTAACTTCACATTCAACAGGTTCGATCATCTTCTCACAATCGTCGTTGATGACGTCATCAGAATGTTGTCGTTGCCAACAGGTCAGAAGAAGATTGTCGTCTTTGTGGATGCTCTACTCAGGCGTCAGAAGAAGCGAGATGATCGTCGGATTTTGTTGAAGATGCGTCTTCTGGTGGCCTTCTTCGTAGATTTGATAAAGAGTTTTGGGTGTGTTCACGTTATCATGTGGTGTTCTAGCCCGCGAAGTTAAATGGGCGGGATCAAAATCGGTATATCTGCGGGGTCTACCAGAAAGGGGCGGAGCCATACATCGGTAAATATGTAGATTCTCAAGTGAGTATATGTAGATTCGTTCACATTCAAGATAATAGGGAGCCATGGTCTAGTGGATAAGAGATCGGACCAGAGATCCGAACTGTTGGTCGGCACGAAAGTTCGATCCCTCTAGCAGTATTCTTTTTGTAAATATTTTTATATAATAAGTAAACATAAATAATTAAAATTATACATAAATGTAATAATAATTTTTATATATGAATACAAAAGATTGTAAAAGTAGTAATGTTTTCACATATCTCTATGATTTAAAATGGATGAGGAATATACATGAGAGTTGTGCTATCACACAATTGCTATGACTCTTATCAGGCAATTCGTTGTGAGTCTAATTAAATTTTTTTTTTAAATTCTAGTGCGATTAGCTCCTAATGTGACAGAATAAATAATAACTGCAATAATATCAAGGCAGAATATTTTATGCCAAAGCAAAACTTAGTAATAATAGAAAATTTCCTTAAAATCAATAAATCGCTTCGTCTCATAGTGTCTCCAGTTAGGGTTGTGCGCGCGCGAGGATTCTCTGCGTCTCTGCCCATCGATCTTCTCTTATGGTCTGTCCGCTCTATCATTGATCTAACACTGAAAGGGAGTCGCTTCCTATCTTGGAATCATTTCTTTAGAGATCTATCTCTTTGGTAATCCTTATGATATGATTTAGTAGTACATAGTTTGGTCATGAGAATAGATGGTTCTTTGTAGGATATGAAAAATGGGAATAGAACGGGCCTTGCCACAGCCTCTAACACTAACTCTCTGAGGCCTTTTGATTGCTTTTGTTTGGCATATTAAAGTTCGAATCGGTATGATTTGCGTGATATTCTTTTCATCACACATTATTGTGCGTATAAAATGTACTTGCATAAGAAAATGGCAAATGGTGCTAACGAACGGAGGTCACAATCGAGAGGCGAGCGAGATGTAGCCTTCTACATCTCGCCCAGCTTCTCGATTGTCTCTCCGCTGCCTCTCTCTAACCCGGCTGACCTTCGCCGCGCGCTATATTATATATAAAAGAGATCTGCATAGTTTCTGAACCATGCAAAACAAGAAAGTCTCTTGTGTGAGTGGTTGGCTACTCTCGTACCTAATAAACAAGTGTATTTTATACTGTCAATATCGTCGCGTTTCGAACCGAATGGTTGCAGGCAAGACAAAGCAGTAGGAAGGGGGATGTGGTGGGTGGTAGATGATATATTATTCTACAGTGCTCCATCTCTAGTCACGTCCTTGTCAAAACCAGAAAGATCAAAGATCATTTAAACACGACGAGGGAATTATCGACTTGACATATAATTAGGCCAATTCTCCTTAAAGCATATTCAAACTACATCAGACTCTTTCTAGAAAGTGCATCGACGGTGTTCGATCCTTATCAGAAAAAGTCCTTCAACAGGTACAGAATTATTTCACAATAAGGTTGATCTCCCGTTGTTTCAAATCAACATGGGACAATATGCCGCGGGCAAATATTCGCAACGAAAAAACTCGGTCTAGAAACCCTCGAACATCGTAGATCTATCAATGACTTTAAAACTTCTATTTTAATTTTTAGAACTTCTATTTTAAGTTTAAAAACTACTTAGAGCTAAATTTAGGATCTCAAACAAGAAAAATTACTGTTTAAAAACATATAGTACAAGAAATGGGTTAACTTCTCCAATTCAGGGTCCCGTTTCCAATACAGACACAATAACTTCTTTTTATGAGCCGCCCGTTTGCTCACAAAACCCGAAAATAGAATCTCCTTTGATGTTGGAGACTGGTCTGCATGGTCTGTTGTTACCTGATCATCACTTTCTTGTTCTCTTCCCCCCAAGTGTATCTGTTTCGTCGAGCCCCTTAAAGAAGGGGACCCATGAGTTGGCATGACTGACTCCCGCCACGATAAGCATGTTGGCTATTGTTTATATTATATGGTAATTGGCGTAAGGGATAATGAGAAAATGAGAGAGCAAGTATGCAAATCGGATGGGCACTCTCTACATGACTTGAAAGATGTACTTTCAATGCGCATAGTGAGCTTTAAACTAAACTGTTTTTTTAATTGGGAGAATTTCGGGAAATTGTGTAAAAAATTTTTTTTGTTGTAAAATTTGTGCAAATTTTTCGTTTGCTCTCCTTGAAGGAGAATTTATATGAAGTCATGAGGCACAGCGTTCTCATGACTTTCAAAGCAAGAACGACCGCTCAACATACAAACTCTCTCGAATACAATGGTCTCTCCTTTGTCTTGCTTTGGAAGAAAAATGGCTTGGACCAGAATACTGTGGAGGAAGGCAGCAAAGCCTTCTGAATTGCGATAGAATACACGAATAAAGTTATTCCTTCTTTAAAAAAATAAATGACACCCTCTACAGAACGGTCCTCTATATTCTCCAGTCCAATGATTTTGATTTATTATTTTAGTTGTATTCGTATCAAAAAAGGAAGTTATTCGATTTTCTTTGCTTGTTACTGTGATTCACTGACTCTTGTATTTGCTTGTAAACACATTAGACAAAAAATAAATAATAACGATTCATCACTTATATATCGAGCAATAGCAATACTATCTTGTTCAAGGCTATTACAACAGGATTTTGATTTAATACAATGAGCAACATAAACAATCTAAATAAAAAAATTAAACTCCAACAACGGATAATCGATATTCAAGCAATAAATGATACATAGACGATATTCTCAACTATTCAATCTTCTGAGGATAAATACAATCATAACAATATAAAATATAAAATATCTCTTCAAGCACTAGGATAATAGGACCTTTTCAGAATAATTGTACAATATATTAGATGATAGTGATAGCGGAGGGACAAAGTGAAGACAAAGTGAACAAACAGACCATACATTTTCGGTGCCCTCACTATTCTTTTTAATATAGCAGGTCGATTTTCGAAATATGGTGAGTCGATTTAGAAAATTCGTTATTTATCTATTAAAAATGGTCATTTTTCAACTTCGTTTCGCATCAAGTGACCTGCACATGAGCCAATCCACACATTATGAGGGTATGAAAATGTATGAAATAGACTGAGTATCATGCATGCAAATAGGTCCATCGTTTGCTCAAGTCTATCGATCTGTTTTCGTTTCCTATATTGAATGGGGGGGGGGGTTGGTGGGTTGAATAAGGAATGATATATAGAGGCAAGCACTTGAATATATACAATCTTCGAACTCAATACAAGACGAGAGCATAATGATGATGATGAGTAAAATAAGGTGTTAGATATCAACGAAATGAAGTTTAGAATCGATTAAAACGGGGCTAATATCACTTCTTCCTATAGGCACTATACGCATATTACAAAAATAATCTGCAAAAATATTTCAGAATATAAATTAATCTGTTAACCGTCTTTTCTCTGGGATATTATAATCTTTTCAAATAATAATAATAATAATAATAACTATACAAAGATCACAAGCTATATAACACTACTCTACTTAAATACTGAGGAACTAGTGACAAAAACGAGGCGAAAGAGGATACGGTAGTAGTTGGATCGGGTAGGTAGTTTTCCATTGCTTAGTTGGAATTCGACGACGCCGACCGTAGTTCGGCTACCGTATACATCTCGTCAGCGACTGACGAATGATAATCGTCCAAGCTATCATCGCGAGACCTTAAAAGTATTGATTTATATCAATATTTTATATTTGTATTCTTTTTATATATTTTTTTAAAAAGTTGAGGGTAAGGCACTGCAAACATACGTCGTTTTGCGCCTTTTGCACGGATTCTCCAAAGCAACTTGTTCGAGCAAGGCTGGGTCCCTTCAGGCAAAAAAAAGGAGCATTAAACAAACCAAGAATCGATGAATAGTTACAAAATAAGGTAATGACCATTTGTCTGAATTATTGATCCATTTTCCCAACATTTTAAAATCAGTCGCAAAATACTCTAATTAATTAAGTTTACCGTAATGAGATGAAAAAAATCCATTCAAAGATGTATTTACTTGAATTTGAGATATGTTACGTGTTACTATAATCTATTGTAGTATTTGATGATTGATGATTAATGATCATTCTATCGTATCGTTTTCATTTTCTATCATTTTTCATTCAATGACATGACAAATGTATGACAAACCTCAATGAGGGGGTATGAACGACCGTCCGAAGGAGGCTCGACTTCTCTCGGTACTCCATGATCGCTCTCCAGATACGACATGCGACACCGCCACTTAAATCAATCAATCAATTTTATCTAATAAGGCAATAGATGCTCAGTTGAGGATGGGTATATTCATCATAGGTTGCATTCCGCCATTGCAACTTAAAATCACCGCCACTTAAATGAGAAAAATTGTTGCACAGTTAAAACCAAAATAGTGATTGGAATCGCACACTTAATGTTTTAAAAAATATTTAAAAAAAAACTAAATGTTTAAAAAAATAATAAATAAATAAAAACTTACGGTACTCCAATATCCAACAGTTCTTGTCGTGTGATCAATTCGAATAGATCAGCCTTCGTGTACTCCGCACCCACAATCATATCACACACTTCTGATGAGACATCGATCGATCTACAATCAATAATTACATTGCCAACAATCTTCGAAAATATATCTACTACCAACACATAAAAAATCAAAAATCAATAACTTGAATCTTGTATATGTGAAAACAGTTTGCTCATGTGCATAGACCGAATAGCTAGGTTATCGGTTTTCAAAATCCGGTCAGGTTTTCAATTTTTTGGAAAATTTTGGCTCAAAATCCGGTCAGGCTTGGCACTTTGTAACATACTTTTCGAGCTATGAGGTAATGGCGGGATTTCAAGGTATTGTTAGGGCATATCATTTAAACATCCCCACCTAGCGATGATCACGGCGGCTCAATGATAGTAACTAAGAAGCTCTTGCCTGAGAAAGAAAGTATCGCAAACTGAGTGATGATGAGCAGCGCAAAAGTTGATTACGGTATATCTGGGCGCTCGCTTCTGACTAGACCTATCATCGAGTTTTACGATTCGCGAGACATGCCGAGATGGCTTAGTGGATAGAGCTTTTGTTTAGAGATCCGAACCTCGTAGGTTCGAATCCCGCCCAGTGCAAATCAACTTTGCCGATTTTTCGTAATGCAAGAGCCTTCAAGCCAAAGTTAAATGTAGCGATTTCTCTTCATTGAACCGCCGTGATGATCGCTTGACGTGAATAAATTTATTATTATTATTATTATTATTATTATTATTTAAACAGAAAATGCCTCTACCTCAACCACATAACCAGATCCTCTCTCTGTCTGATCGTACGCTGGTCCACGTTCGTTCTGAAAGTAGACAATAATTATCAACGAAACATATGTGCCCCCTAAGTCATCAGTCTGGCCCAACGTACAGCCTAGTTGATCCAATTGATGTTTCGCACCGCCACTAAACACAGAAATGATAATAATAATAATAATAATAATAATAATAATAATAATAATAATAATAATAATAATAATAATAATAATAATAATAATAATAATATTTTTTTATCAGAAGATGTATAGAGACAAATTCGTGCCTATTGCTATTCGAGGAGGAGGAACAGCTTGGTTCCGATGACGATGTTATCCTGAGCAGTGGATGCACCTGATCCACACTGCCACTCAGACTGCGCAGACGGCCGATACTTGCACGATTCCTGAATTCAATTCACTGAATTAATGTTAACAATAGTGTCGGTCCATAATCTCATATCATACATTTTCTCTACCCTCGCCGGCATTTTTATATAGTGGCTCGCTTTTAAAAATATAGTGGACCGATCTAGAAAATTCGTTATTTTTCATTAAAAAATCGTCATTTTTAACTTATTTTCGCATTAAGTGATCAGTCAATGAGCCACATATGGTGGACCAATCCTCGCATTACGAGGCAATGAAAATGTATGATCTCATATGCAAATCTTTTGTCGAACCGTCCCGTTACAAATTGAAAGAACAGTCAATCGAAAACGACGAAACATTCAATAATCTACCTGGACAATGCGAGATGCAGCGCCTCGTTCAACCTCCGCTCAGTCTCCAGTAACTCTTCGTACAGACGGTTATTCTCCTCCTGAAAGATCAAAGATCAAAATTCAAAGATCAAAGATCAGCATTCAAAGATCAAAGATCAGAATTAAAAGATCAAAGATCAACCGTTACCTGAAGCATCTTGACTCCACTACTACTGGACAGTCGTTCGCCCCTTCGCTCCTCTCTGATAGCAGCCACACTGGACGGTCGACTGGAGGCATCCTCGGCCGGTAGATCACCCTCGGAGAAGGATTCACGTGAGAGGCCACGTGAACGATCGGAGACGTCTTGCACCTGAAAAGGGAGGGAAGGTTTAAAGGGAGCGTAACCTCTCTCAATGGCCCCTTCAATGCGCACACTATTTCTCTGTTCTCTAACAAGAAGAATGCGCGTCGAGGAGACCATTGAGAGAGGTTACGCTCCGTTAATGAAGGAGGGACATAAGTGGACAGCCATCGATAAAACACAACAATTGTTCTAGCCACCAATATGTGCTAGACGAATAGGCAGGCAGGCATACCTGGAGGATAGCGGACATGTCCGGATTGATGATCGATACGGCGGCTTGGACTGCTGATCTGAAGTCAATCAATCAATAATAATACTTAACAGTCATTCGATATTCATTTGACACTCTTATTATAGTGTACCTACCGAATGAGATTATCCAGGGCAAACATCCAATGGGGTTTGATGATCAGTTTTCGTAGGACGGGCTGCATGGCCTCTGAGAAGGTGTACAGTGAGAGATTGATCTGAAATTCACCTTCCATAATTCGATCCTTCGGGAAAGATCAAAGATCAAAGACAGAATCTGCAGTACATCACACGTTCAGAAATCGAAACCACAATTCTCTAGGATCAATTTGGCCGAGTTGGAGCCCGCTGCCGTATCGTGTTAATAAGGTGATCATACATCGGCGGGGTCATACATGGGCACCACTGCCGCTAGCGGCAATACACCCCCGATTTTTTTCACCACACCCCCCGATTTTCCGAAAAAAATCACTCTAAATGACGTATCAATGCTCCATTTTTTGCTTCCGACCCCCCCCCCCCCCGATTTTCATTTCCAGCGGCAATGCCCGCCCACGTATGGGCGGGGTACCTGGAGCTCGATTCTACAAGGGGATTCCGAACGAAAAATGGTTAATTTTACAAGGGGCCTTCACTTTTTTTTCAAAAATTTCACCTAAACGCCAATTTTTTACAGTGCGCATTCCACAAATTTTCGAAAAGTCCTAAATTTACAGGGGGGGCACCCCCATGTTAGCGCCCATGTATAGAATAGACCCATCTGCTCTCTCTGCCGCACTCACCTGGGATATGTATCCGAGCTCAAAGTCCAGCTGCCTTCTGATATCATCGATGGCGACTTGCAGGGGGTGGACGTCCTTCTGACCGAGGAACTGACGCATACCATCCAGAAGCATCTGAACAGAATCACTCATTTTATTTATTTCATTTATTTATTTCATTTCATTTTATTTCATTGTATTTAAATTTATTTATTTTATCTACGCCCGAGAGCGATAGATCCACCCGCAAAGTTTTGAAAAAGTAGGATACCCACCCGCAAAATTTCGAAAAATATCGACTTGTAAAAATTATTGATTAATCATGTACAAGAAATTTAAAGTAAAGAGTATGGTAGCAAATTGAATAAATGAGTACGAATATCATAAGAGTACGATCTTTAAGATTTCAGTGAAGTGATAATAGTACGCTGTGTCGGAATTTAACGTTACCAATAACTGAAAGATGAATTGATTCAAAAAAAAATTAATTTTTCGTTCAGAGAGTCGCGTACCGACAGAGAACATAGTGGACAATAAGAAATATGAAAATTACAGTGGGAAAGTGTTGTTTGGAGGGGTGCATTTTCAGGCATGATTATCGCGTACTGAATTTATTATTTCTATTTCCTTGGTCTTAGCATATAAAATGTATTTTTTGCGTCATTTCTCGTCGCGTACCGACAGAGATTCCAATTTTCCACATGGAAATGTAAAACGGACGCGTCAAACTCATTTGCCAGAGCGTTATCCCACCGTAGGTACCATGGGATAATGCGCTGGAAATCTTCTTAAACGCAATGAATACTAAATTTCTTGAGTTTCATGTTTTTCTCTGTCGGTACCTGATCAGATTGAGATACAATGCATGTAATATAGTGCAGTATTCAGCGAAATCGCATATTATTAAAATCAGTTCTCGTTCTTACTGTAAGTTAAATAGTCTAACTGGATTGTGCCTACTATTGCAAACTGATTTTATTTTCCCCTATTTTGTGCTACCACCCGCATTTTTTTGCCATAAATCTACGTTACCCACCCGCATTTATTGGCCGTGGGATAACCATGGACCATGTCTGATTGAGAGGTTACGCACCCTTTAACCGACAATATACGGGCCAATCTACGCAGCTAATAGATATTCATGGCAAACAATATCAAGATCAATTCATTATCCATGTTTTAACAGATGGATAAATAAATAAATAAATAAATAAATAAATAAATAAATAAATAAATAAATAAATAAATAAATAAATAATTCGCTAACATTGAGCATTTCTTTCGTGACCACAAGCTGTCCTTGGAGATCAGGCAGTGCTCGTAGATGCATCAACCATTCTTCCACGATCTGTAACATATTGATTGATTAGATTTAGCAACCGCCATAAATATTGATTGGATTGATTGATCCGCAATTATAACATCGAACAGTTCAGTATTACAATCATAGCTACCTTTGTCACTGGAAATTAAAATCGGGTGGATCGCACGCAAAAAAAAACGGGTGGAAACTGCAAAGTTGATGTACTCACCTTTTTTTAATTTTTGATTGAATTTTGGCTAAATCGGGTGAGTCTTGAGCCGCCCACGTGGGATTACAGTAATCCCAGTAGTCCAGTATGATTACAGTAATCCCAGTAGTCCAGTATGATTACAGTAATCCCAGTAGTACAATACTGGGTACAGTGATCCCAGTAGCCCACGTATGTCTACAGTAAACCCAGTATTACAGTACCTGATTTGCATTCTCCTGCATGAAATGCACAAGAGTGTGACGCCTCTCCGAGTCCTTCCGAAGCATGAAGAACTTTCTGGAATGAAATATAATCAGTTTATAGAACAAAATACCCTTCTTCAATCTTGACGTTTCACTGTTAACGATATGTTCATGTTAATCTTCGATTCACCAAAGTTATTGATTCATTCTTAAATAACCCCTGTCACCTTCCCCAAGTCCTTTCTATTATTAATATTATTTTCCTTATCGTTTCTGTATTTGCTGTCGCACCTGTCACGGGTGTATCAAATAAATAATTAAATAAATAAATTCTGAACCGTGTTTCTTGCCAACGCATAAATTATTATTATTATAAACAGAAATATGTATGATAAAGACGCCAGACAAAAATACTCATCGCAAAATAGATTACGAACAAGAAAGTACAAAGGATTTTAATTTTTAATAGTATAAATATTAAAAAAAAAGTATAAATATAAATCCTCACCCGCTCATGCCATTCTCGTCCGACACTGTACGATTGAGTAGCTGTGCGTGGGCTGGAAAGAACATAATAATAATAATAATAATAATAAAAATAAAAATAAAAATAATAATAATAATAATAGTAATAATAATAATAAAACTAATAATAATAATATTATTATTATTATTATGACCTCTTATGGAATGGACCTCTTTCTATCCTCCAGAACTATGCTTATGAATATACATTTGATGAAATATATAAATTATTTTCCAACGCATAATACTTGAAACAAAGTACGAATCGATTGCTTAGAGAGCAAAGAAATGATCGAACAATTGTAAATGATCTATTCAGCAATTCACGCACATTTAATTCTCCTCCTTTTTTTCTTTCTGATTCATAACATTTTTCTGATTCAGCTCTCACCTATACATTTTCGGTGCCCTCATCGAATTATTCTTATATAGTGGGTCGATTTAGAAAAATCGTTATTTTTCGCTTGAATTGTAATCTTTTACATAAAAAATGAGCTTTATATAGTGGTTCGACCTTGAAAATGAGCCTTGTATAGTGGGTCAATCCTCACACGGTGAGGGTATGCAAATGTATGTGGGGGACCACTAGGAAAAGTTCTTCGCAGTGTTCCCCCCCCCGCGTTTTTCCCAGTGGTGGTTTTTATAAATCCTCACACAGTGAAGGTATGCAAATGCATGCTCTCACCTAGCGGGGACGATATCGAGCATGGTGACGCAGTCAGTGGAGGTTGGAGGACGTCGTCGTTGATGGGAGAGGAGGGCTGGGAGAGGTGCAAGCCTTAATAATCAATAAATCAATAATCAATAAAAAATCAATAAAAAATCAATAATCGACAAATATTACCGTACCTAGAGGTATTCCGATAGAGTCCGTGGTTGTCGGACTGGCAGAGAAGGTTCGGGATCTCGGATCGATCAATAACTTCAGTTTGCCACCGGGATTCGGCGCCGAGGGCTGGCCATCGACAGTATCTGAAATAATAATACAAATAATAATAATAATAATAATAATAATAATAACATTGATTAAAGGAACACTCCGGGCTAATGTGAAAATCTAAGCTCTCTCGCTTTCCTTGTCTAGAGAAAGCGCGTTGCCAGAATGGGGAGTAAAATTAGCATGGGTGTACCTTTAAGATACAATAAACAAACACTGGAATAGGAAAAAATAGTTTTATGTTACTGTTAATAATAATAATAATAATAATAATAATAATAATAATAATAATAATAATAATGAATAACAGAAACCTTCATTGCACTCGCTGGTCCGTTCCGTCACTCCCATGCCACCAATGTGCGATGTGGATCGGAGCATTTCTGAAAAAAAACATTTATTTATTTAATTTATTTAAATACATAAATACATGAAATCAATCGATAATCCGACACGTAATTTATTGTCTAGCACACATCCGTACAACTTGGTAATCGGAGATGCATGTGGCACATGGCAATAGGTCGAATAGCTACGTCACAGCTTTAAAAAAAATCCTGTTTTCAAGCAAAAAAAAATACAAAATGCGGCGAGGCTTCGTAGTTTACAACACGTACTTTTGCACGTGACCGTAGTAACCGAGGGAGATGTCAACATTTGGAAGGCCAAAGATCATCTTTATTTCTCTTTCTTCCCGATCATCTTATTCACCGGTGTTTCTACTCGCAAAATAAATTACAAGGCATTTAAAATTTCCAGCGGGTCAAATTTGCCGTAAGGCCTCAGGGTGGGGTAGCGGGGGGGGGGGGGGGGTTCTCACCTCTAGTCTGTTTCGCATTCTCCACTTGCTTCTTCGTCATGCTGCCTGCGCGCGTCCTGCAATCGAGCCAATCAAACACTACTCGTATGACAATCAATAAACTAATCAATAAATAAATCAATAAACTAGTCGATCAATAAATCAATAAACTAATCGATCAATAAATCAATAAACTAATTGGTCAATAAATCAATAAACTAATTGATCAATAAATCAATAAACTAGTCGATCAATAAATCAATAAACTAATCGATCAATAAATCAATAAACTAATTGATAAATAAATCAATAAATCAACCACATACGGTGGTGCAACATGGAGGAAGGGATCATGGATGAGCTCATCAGCGGTCGGACGAGTGGACACGTTCGCGATGAAGCATCTGTAATGTTCTTTCTGTTCAGAGGTTGCGAATCGAAAAGAAAAACTCTCCTCGTTTTACACACTCTCTCGCCTCTTTTTCCATTCTTTTCATGACTTCTCAACTCCACATAATTATGTAAGAACTATTATTTAATTGTGCTGCGCTCTCACTCTCTTTCTTTGTCTACGAGAGAGCGCAGAGAGCGGAGAGTAAAATTAGCTCGAGTATGCCTTTAAATTAGCAAAGAAAGACAGTGATCGGTCGTCCTGACATTTAGCGTCGTAAGAATAATTTTATTTTCTCTTTCACCTCTCTGGTTATCGTTAAACATAAAATAAACAAATTATTTAAAAAAATAAATTAAAATTAGTACCTTCTGATAAAGTTGGTGCACTGCTTGGAGAGATGCTCAGGGATGGGCGGGTGCGCCTTGAACATGCCCACACGAAACATCGCCATTTGAGGGTTGGACAGCAAAAAAGAAATAATCGATTAGTAATCGTCTATCGAATTTTAAGACGCTGCTTAAAGATGGAGACCCCCATTGTCTAGTAGAGAGACAACAGGCAGTATATACAAAAAGTTCCTAATAAATCATTCAATAATCGATATTTACCTCGACAAATGGCGGTTTGCCCGTGCACATCTCTATCAGCGTGCATCCGAATGACCATATATCAGCGGGCGCACCGTATCCTCGCTGGCCGTTATCGATCACTTCAGGAGCCATGTACTGCAGGGTGCCTGGAGCAATCGATATTTCGTGTACTGTATATAAGCGAGCTCATGCTGGAGTCAGGTCGGAAACAAGCAAAAAAACATCCGGCCAAAGCAGAATCATAGGTCGAATAGCTAGGCTATTGGTTTTCAAAATGCGGTCAAGTTTTTCGATTTTTGGGAAATTTGGGCTCAAAATGCGGTCAGGCTTGGTACTTTGTAACATACTTTTCGACCTATGAGCAGAATAAAAATTGAAATTCACATATTTAAATATAAAACTTTTTAGAACCTTTGAAGCTATCCGTGACGGGATTGAGACCAGCTAGTCGCTTGCATGTTCCGAAATCCGAGATCTTACACACTCCAGAGTATGTGTTGACGAGCACATTGTCTCCCTGGAAAATGTATGCAAATATAAATAATAGATATGATATTTATATTTAGAAAGAGAAACACATACGTGGGCATGAAACCAATCTGGATGTCAGACAGGTCGCAGAAAATTTTCAAATAACGCCGTTTTTGAACAACTAGAACGTCCACTATCACGCTCTACATAATTAAGTTACACTTTTTTTTACATTAAGTTACAGTTTTTATCTCCTATTTTCGGTAAAAGTTTGACAGGTAAATCATTGCATGGGTATTGAAACACCCGTTCAAAGTTACGATAAGAATGGAAATGCATAGGAAACTCTCTTGCTATTGGCCATATTGGATAATGTTTCATCAAATCTATTAGCGAATAGAAAATATCGGAGCAGACCTTTCGAGCATCACCTTGTCCGCGCGCAAAATTTCGTGTATAGCATAGATAATTAGAGGCAAAAAGGTGGCATGGACACGAATCATTAATAAACAACCGAACAAACCTTGATATCTCGGTGCACAATCTTCTGCTCGTGGAGATACCTGCAGCACGTTCAACGTTTATTTACTTTCATAAATAATAATAATAATAATAATTTATTATTATTAATCAATACAATAATAATCTTTCATAAATGTTCATAATAAATGCGATTTAAATTTTTAAAAAAATCTACTTCCACCGTAATCCCACACGCCTCTGATCAGCTCTTTTTTATAGTATTCAGAGAAAGCTAAGCACATAGTGCCCACACTCCTACACTAGTCACTCCAATTAAATTAATAGTATTAATAGATGTTCAAGAATAAGTATGCATGCACTTTAAATGTATTTTTTTTAAAATAACTAAGTTAGCTAGTTATGTGCCCTATGGTGTTTCGGCCGCTACGTCAAAAAATCCCCACACATACCGTATGCCATTGAGTATCTGGGTGGAGTAGAATACGAGCTGGGGTTCGGATAGTGGTCCCCATTTGGATCGGAGTAGTGACGAGAGTGAACCTCCGGGAACGTGCTCCATAAAGATGAGGAAGACGTCCGGTCCAACCTAGAGATTATTTGGATATATAATATATATATATATATATATATATATATATATATATATATATATATATATATATATATATATATAAATGATATTGGAAATTAACGAATTTGAAAAGGGCGTCACGCACATTCTGTTTTCTGAGATCGCATCCCAGATATTGGACAATGTTCTGATGAGACAGAGTGGAGTGCAGCTGAATCTCCTCCATCAGAGGTTGTACCTGCAGGAAACGGAAATTAATAATCAATATTTTTTTAAAATTTATTACATATTCATCCCGCTAAACCACTATAAGCACTAAATCACGCTGGCGGTCATTGATCTCAACCGCCCAAGACCGCAATCTATGGAAATCACACGTACGACGCTAACGACAACGATAGCAGAATAGCGGAAACCGTTGGGGACGCGGCAGAGGGGGTGACGGCGTAGGCACGTAAGGCAAATGTAACGGTGCATAAGTAAGTATATTCATGAACAGATTACTGGCAAAGGGACACAGGAGAGATGGATTTCCGTCGCGTATAAGCGATTTCGGTTTTTGACAATTGGCTTTTTAGATAATTATTGACTGATGCATGTACTGTGTGCCTGCAAGCCCAGAGTCATATATGTGACCCAATGAACACCTCATTCTACACCATACGCGAGCATAAGTAAGCAGCAAACAAAGTAAAAAAGATTGGTGGCCACGCCAGGTTACACCCAGAAACAACATTCGGATTTCCCCTGGTCCTACAGGGAGACCACGTGAGAGCATAGGTCGAAAAGCATGTTACAAAGCGCCAAGCCAGACCGCATTTTGAGACAAAATTTCACAAAAATCGAAAAACCTGACCGCATTTTGAAAAAAAAAATAAAGAAAATTTTTTTTTTAAAAATAAAGAAAAAAATTTCCTTCCTCCCTAATCGATCACTGATCGTATTCTCTCATCACTCTCATGATTCAACGTCCAATTCTTTCAATTTCTCCTATTTGCACACCTATTTCTCATCTTTCTATTTCGATACACAACGATACTACGTCAGCCCAAAAACAACTACCGTAATCCATATGAGAGATCAAAGATCACCTACCGTAATCCAAATGAGAGATCAAAGATCACATACCGTAACCCAAATGAGAGATCAAAGATCACCTACCGTAACCCCTATGAGAGATCAAAGATCAACACCGTACCTCCTCATCATGCTTGACAGTCACTTCCTTCACCACAATCTGTCGTTGTGTGGTCGTGTCTCGTCCCGCATATACCGTCCCGTATGTGCCCTTACCCAGCACCACTCGTTCGCTCGTCTTGTCCAACTCGTACTCGAATGACATCTGCAAACTCAAAACTCTTTCATCTGTCATTTCATCTGTCATCTGCCATTTCGCCTTGGCATTACTATTATTATTATTATTATTATTATTATTATTATTATTATTATTATTATTATGATTATTATTATTATTATTAGGTTGAGTCATAAGTCTTGTCGCATTTTGGAGGGGTATGTTTGTGCCATCACTGCTCAGTCGTACGTTATCAATTACCCCGTCCGTACTGGCACTAAATAAGTCACTACTACTACTCTTTGAGTGTACTAGTGAATTATGCGTACGTCGAGTCTAGTAGCTGAAACGCCTCTTCAATTCGTTCCCAGTTTTCTGGACATGTGACGTCATGTTGTTTTCTTTCTATCCGAGCTCAAACCACCCGATGTCCACATCCGTATGGCGGTAGTATACAACACTAAGGCCCCTAGTACGCGCACTGTGTAACATTGGCTCAAACGCTTCGAAGAAGGGAGTACGACGTCAAAGATCCGGACGGCCCCCGAGCTGGACTTGGACGTGCTGGAGCATCACGTCCAAGCGGACCCCTATGCTACCACCCTTGATAAGGCGACGAGTCTTAGGGTAAGCCAACCCACCATCGTTGGTTGCCTACAGGATCTTGGCAAGGTCCAGAATTTGGGTCGATGGTTACCCCTCCGACTGTCGGACAAGCAGAAGTGAAACCGTGCGAACCCGTGTCTGAATCTAATTTCGTACGCTCGTACAACGGCTTGGATCGACGGGATCATGACTGGAGATGAAAAGTGGATCCCTTACGACAACGTAGTCCTCCGGGCTTAGTGGATCGATCGAGCTGAGCAGCCCAATTTCATCGCAAAATCCGAATTTCGCCAGAAAAAGATCATGAAGTCTGAATGGTGGGGCAGAGGCGGTTTGCTGCATTGGGAGCTGCTCCCTCAGGAGTCGGCTATTATGGTCGCGGTATACTCTCGCCAACTACAGACCGTGAAGTCCAAGGACCCCTCCGTTCTCTGGCTGCTCGACCGGATTCACTTCCAGCACGACAACGCCCGACCCCATATGGCAATGACGATCAAAAAGGCCCTGTTGGACCTTGGCTGGCACGTCGTCCCCCAGCCGTCCTATTCGCCCGACTTGGCTCCTAGCGATTACCGCTTATTTTTCGATATGCATTGCGCTCTCGGGGGTGTACAATTCAATAATCAGCGAGATGTCGAAATCTGGCTGACCAACTACTTTGCCTCCTAGCAGCCCTCCTTCTGGGAGCACAGTATCCACAAGCTACCCGAAGTTTGGAGGAAGTGTGTCGACGCAGACGGCGCTTACTTTGATTGATTTGCTTTTGCCGAGATAAAGTTATTTAAATTTGTTTAAAGTGCCAAAAATGCGACAAGACTTATGACTCAACCTAATATTATTTAGCCTTGGCGACGGACATCTTTCAAAAGACTTATCTAACAGATATATCCAATCCCCCGAAGTGTTCTATTGAAGGAATAAATATTATTATTATTATTATTATTTCAAAAAGGTCCAAAATGTAGACGATAGATATACTTTATGAAGTGATCAAGAGTAAAATATCGCTTAAAGATACACCTCCCACTCTAGGTTATCACAATATTCTCACTCATTTGACTTTAAGAATGGACCATTCCCCCATCTACAGTAACCAGAACCACTCTCGCTTACAGTAACCCGAACTACTCTCTATTACAGTATCCCGAACTACTCTACTATTACAGTAACCCCAACCTGTCACTCACCCCAGTCTTCTCAAAGTCAAAACTGAGCATCTTCGTCGTGGTTGTCTCGCCGTTCGCTGACGTCATCGTCAGCAGAATGTCCATCACTCTGCCAATCAATCAATCAATAATCAGATCAAGCTCCGCCCCTTTTGACTACGTGTGCATGGACACCACGAAGAACACTCACTTCTGGCAATGGGCGGCAGTGGGAAAGACGAGATTGAAGTCATCCGAGTTCTCGTGAACGTAGAGAAACATCGACCGATCGTCCCTTTTCGAAGCTGATACGGCCTGAGATTATCTCTCAATTAATCAATAAATTAATCAATAAATCAATCAATAATCCTAAACATCAATCAATAATCCTAAATATCAATCAATAATCCTAAATATCAATAAATCAATCAATAATCCTAGACATAAATCAATAATTTCAATTTAGCAACCTTGATGTTGTTTGTGTTGAAGTGCCATCGATGAATTCCGAGGGCTGAAAACATGCAAGAATTTTTAATTTTTAATTTGAATAAAAAGAGTTTTGATGCATTTTTTAAAGTAAATCAAAATGCCGAGGACGGAAGATAAAATGGCATGTTGCATAATGTATACTCGTCTTCGGAGCAAGTCCCCATCAATACGTTCAGTATTTGTAATATGTGTGTTGAAAAAAAAGTTTTAAAAGGGCACTAATTTGCACCAATCCCAATTAACCCCCCCCCCCTCTCTCATCTCATGAACAAGAGAAAATCTAGAGAATAAGAAAGGTGAGAGTGCGTGGTGTGTTCTCTTCACTCAATCGGAGAGATTCCCCCCCCCCCCCGTTCACACTTGATACAGATATGTAGAACGATATGCACACAACACAAGGAACATTTTTGCGAGAACTTGATATCTAGCCTCGATTAGATGCAAATTGTTTACCATATAAGGAATACAACGGCCGAACTTCGAATAGTTCAAAAACAATCAAAATAAATTATCATTATTTTTGTTTCAAAAGGCCAATCGATCGAAAATTACATTGATATACTAGCCTCTAGCGCCACCCCAGTAAATTGTACGGTAAATTGTTAGGCAACCTACTACTACCCAGTGAGTTATTTAGCCACCGACAATGTTAAATAAAATTTTATTTAATTCAAATAATAATAATAATAATAATAATAATAATAATAATAATAATAATAATAATAATAAAATACCAGGTGTTTTGGTGGACGGACTGTTTTTCTCGAGTACATGACACAGTATTGCTGATCCCTCCTGGGTGTTCATGGTCATGAATGACGGCTTGAACTCCTGCAACGACTTTTTTCTCAAAATGTAATCATTACTGTTTAAAAAAAAATCCTTATATTAGACTAAATTTATTGAAAGTCAGCTGCAACTTGATGATTTTTTTAAAGTGAACGAAAATTAATGATTGGTTGATGAAAAAGTGGGCAGAAATGTTTCATTTTATAATTTTCTCACTCCAGATGAGATAATTAGGTTCTTCAAGCCCAAATTACCTTGTTGACTTCGCAAATGAGCACAGGGAAGCGGGGACAAGTGATCTCTCCATCCGTCTCACACGCTTCGATCAGAAACTCCGTCCTGAATGAATACATGAATCAATCAATAAATCAATCAATATATTTTTATAGGCCATATGATGATGGTAGAGTGTCTTCGCATTTAATGAAATATTGTCCGTATAAAATGCACTTGTGAAATTGCCTTGCTACCATAGGTGGGCACGCTGGGGGAAAGGCTGTGCGCAAACCGGGGAATGGTAAGGCAAGGCTATGCGCATGGCCATTTTTAGCAGATGTGACTGGAAATTTTCCAATTGTTGCGAGGCAAAGCTATGCGCAAGGCCCCGGAAGGGAAAGCAAGGCTGTGCGCAAAAAGAATTCGTTTTCACGCGCCCACCTATGCTTGCTACTAGCAGGTAAGCGCAGAAATATTCTATCGATCAACCCCTCTTTCCTTACCTTCCATCTTCGCCCTCTCTCTGATCAGCGTACTATCTTGCTTGGACTCTCTCTCTAAACATAGAAATGCATTGTGGCTACACTCGTACAAAATAAACAAGTGTATTTTATATCGATAATTGAATTATTCTCAATAGAGTATATTGATTAATGATTATTTCCCATTTTTCGACAGTATAGTTCATGCGTGAGCATGTGACAAATATAATAAATAAAATAAATAAATAAATAAATAAAATCCCTCACCAGAACAGATACTGCTGTTTCTCCTTCTCGACTGGCGATTGTGAGGCGGAACACCGATTGATCAGTTTGATATTCTCCATCGTGGATCGGAGGTACCTAAGCGATAATTATTATGATACTGTAATCATGCCTAATCAATCAATACTGCACAAGTTGCAGTGATCTACGAATAATCCCAAGCACAGTTATGTGGCTATAACCCCACCAAAATATACTGTATTCACGATAAAACTAATCAATACTAACATTTACAATATTGCGATCATACCTTAAGACATTACTATTGCACATCGCAAATAACAGACTCCTAGACGTCGACATCCCCAAATATGGGACAACTTTAGCACACATGGTGAGAACTGGGTTTTGAGCAATACGCGAAATGGTGTGGGCGAGTGTGCAGCAAAAACGCCGAAGTACCCGAGGGAAAAGGGGGAACTGTAGATCGAAAATGAAAAGTAAAAGTTCACCGCTCAGATGCACATGTTACTCTTGCTTTCTGAATTATTAGACGATTACCATTACAATGTATGAAAAGATGACAAAGAGAAACTATTTGCCCTGAATTGCCTTTGCCTTCTATTGTCCGTTTGTTATGAAGGAATAAATAAATAAATAAATTGTTACCAGCTAGGCGGCTTGAGTAGCGCCATCCGGAGCGCGGCCTTGCACGCCTTCTCGTAGTCCTCTGCCAACACAGATACCTGAGACCATGTTGATTATTGTACCGTAACCTATTCAGTCTACAGTAACCCAGCAGACGCTACCGTATACCTCGAAGAACGTGGCGACATCCCAGTAGTCTGTCAATCGATCGATGACGCCCTTGCGACCGAGGAGCGAGTTCAGAACGACAGCTGCAATCATTTATATTATTATTATTATTATTATTATTATTATTATTTGCTATGCAATATACGGTATGCAACTCATTGACCGCGTCATTTATGGAATACTGTAGAAAGCGAAAGAAACCAGAAAGCCCGCTAATAAATAAATAAGTAGAACACAATCTATGTGTCAAAACTGCGAGGGAAAAAAGAAAAGCGGCGAAAGAGTGTGCAAAAAGAGGAGAGTTTTTGCTGCTTTTCTTTTCTTTTGTAACTTTTGAACAGAGCATCACATCTTGAAACACCCTTGTGGTGTACGATAAATAAATAAATAAATAAATAAATAACGGACCAATCTGTTGCATCTCGGGATTCGTGTCGAAGCTCTCTCCACTGGCTTTCAGCAATGTAGTGAGATTGACGCCAGAGTGCTCGAGGGGTGACATCAGGAACGCCTTACGGTACCTAACAATGAACAGATCAAACTTCAAACCACAATGAACATTCACGAGCAAACTACAATCGACATTCGATATCAAACTACAAACCACAAAGAACATTCCCGAGCAAACTACAAACTACAATCAACATTCGAGATCAAACTACAAACCATACATTTTCATACCCTCACAGTGTGAGGATTGACCCACTATATATTTCTGATTTTCAGAATCTACCCACTATATAAGGGTGATTTTTTATGCAAAATATTAAAATTTAAGCGAAAAATACCGATTTTTCAAAATCGACCCACTATATAAAAATTATTCGGTGAGGGCACCGAAAATCTATGACTACAAACTATACAATGACTTACCACTCGATCGCACACTGCAAGCTCTTCTTGTCTTCATAGCCACTCTTAATGAATCGATCCTGGAAAATGAATGATTAGATTTAATCAATATTGTAGCTAAAGATTGTGGGCGAGTTGGGGATTAATGCACTGAATATTTCCAAGGATGGAAGCAGTTAGGCTTGTTGTTGTTATCTTTAGCCTTGCCATGATCTCATTGGTCGAATAGCTAGGTTATCGGTTTTCAAAATGCGGTCAAGTTTTTCGATTTTTGGCAAATTTGGATCAAAATGCGGTCAGTTTTTTTTCAGTTTTGGAGACATTTTGGCTCAAAATGCGGTCAGGCTTGATACATACTTTTCGACCTATGGATAAACTGCAAAGAAAAGATTAACGATGAACCTTGTATATCCGTCCAGCCAGACATATGACATCGGGTGATGGATTTTCATCTCTGTCCATTGTATCCAGTATCACTTCTAGTGCCTTGTCACGATCTCCTTCCTTGTTACGGCTGAAAGCGTATTTTAATGAGTTATGCTCATCATACATTGCCATACCCTCACAATGCGAGGATTGACCCACTATATATGGCTCATTAATCTAACCGAAAGCATAGTGAAATACTATTTCGAAATCGATAGAAGAATTTGCATCACACCAATCATACGTGGGCAGGCACTGCCGCTGGAAATGAAAATCGGGGGGTCGGAAGCAAAAAATGGAGCATTTATACGTCATTTTGAGTGATTGTTTTGGAAAATCGGGGGGTTGGGTGCCAAAAATCGGGGGTGTATTGCCGCTAGCGGCAGTGGTGCCCACGTATGACACCAATTATAGTAAAGATAAGGATCCTGCACTAATTGTAAAAAATGTGAACTTATAAGCAAACAAAACTTCGATGAAGCATAAAGTAAGTTTTAAGAAATGCTATTCAAACAGAAATATTTTCGTACAACAACAAGATAACGACAATACATGGGCACTGACATGGGGGTGTGCCGTCTAAAATTAAGGCTTTTCGAAAATTTGTGAAATGCCCCCCTGGTAAAAAGGGTCGTAACCATGTGAGCGAAAGACATTTGCGCCGAATGCATCAATTGCACCGGTCCCAAATGCGCCGAGGTATACTTGCGCCATTACCAAATGCGCTGAAGGACATTTGCGCCAGTTCCAAATGCGCCGAGGGACATTTGCGCCAGAACCAAATGCGCCGAGGGACATTTGCGCCAGAACCAAATGCGCCGAGGGACATTTGCGCCAGAACCAAATGCGCCGAGGGACATTTGCGCCAGAACCAAATGCGCCGAGGGACATTTGCGCCGGAACCAAATGCGCCGAGGGACATTTGCGCCACAACCAAATGCGCCGGGGGACATTTGCGCCGAAGTACATTTGCGCCGAGGGATATTTGCGCCGGAATTTTAAAATTTCTTTTAAAATTTAAAATCATTTTAAAATACAGGTCAATACGCCCATCTGTGTGCGATGTATAGTTTTCTTTTTGATTAAAAAATAGTCCATGATATTTTGTACGGCACTTGGTGCACCGTATATTGCGAGCCACTCTCTATCAACACGCCTAGCCGAAGGTCTGCTCAAGCATGCCGAATCTGTTGAACTTTTGTTTGAACAAGCAACAGCTCAAAACCTACTGTTATACCAATATAAGAAAGAAGGATCTATTCAAAAGGCTAATAGAGAAAAAAGATTAATGGCAGTTGCTAATGGTGGAAGTTTTATCCAACACCTTGATGGGTAGAAGTTATATCCAACACCTTGAAGGTCTATCGAAAAGCTAAACTAAAGTTGAAACTTGTTGAAGCCTTGTGAAATATTAAAAATATATATTTATCGTTTCTTACAAGGGGATGGTCGCAACTGGTCCTGGCCATATGAGATGGCAACAACATGACTAGGATCAGTTTCGATGCTGATTACGAATCCGTTTTCAGAAAGTGCCTAATCGACCTGATTTTCGAGGAAATCGATATTTTAGTTCGGAAATTCGTGTGGTTTCCTGCGCAAACCGTCCGGGTGGGCTGGTGAACTCATCTATAAACTCTCGCAATAGTTTACCTTACATTGCCGGATCTTTCCGATGCCATCCAGAGAGTTTTTAAAGGAAACTACAGTTTTTAAAGGAAATTAAGCCAATTTTCAGTACCGATTTTCTCGGAAAAGAGGCCGATTAGGCATTTTCTGAATACGGACTCGTAATCAGCATCGAAAACTGATCCTAGTCATGTTATTGCCATCTCATATGGCCAGGACCAGTTGCGACCATCCCCTTGTTAGAAAAATAAAAAATTGCGATATTTGGGGAAGTAAACATAATATAATGGAAAGGTGGATGGAAACACCGTAATATATAGATCACAGCTTTGAAGCAATTGCAACAAAAATGATGAGACAAGAAAATAAAATAAAAGACAGGGAGTCGTATTGGATTCTAGTGCTAATGTAGTTCGGCGCAAATGTCCCTCGGCGCATTTGGTACTGGCGCAAATGTACCTCGGCGCAAATGTCCATCGGCGCATTTGGTTCCGGCGCATTTGGTACTGGCGCAAATGTACCTCGGCGCAAATGTCCCTCGGCGCATTTGGTTCCGGCGCAAATGTCCCTCGGCGCATTTGGTTCCGGCGCATTTGGTACTGGCGCAAATGTACCTCGGCGCAAATGTCCATCGGCGCATTTGGTTCCGGCGCATTTGGTACTGGCGCAAATGTACCTTGGCGCAAATGTCCCTCGGCGCAAATGTAGCTCGGCGCAATTGGTAACTGGCGCAAATGTCCGTTCTCTTCGTGTGGCGCAAATGTCTTTCGCTCACATGGTTACGACCCGGTAAAAATGACGTTTAGGTGAAATCATTGACAAAAAAAAACTGAAGGCCAACAGTAAAATTAACCATTTTCATTCGGATGCCCCCTGTATTGAGCTCCAATGAGCTCCATGTATGTGATAACGACCACCTACCGATTGAGCGCGAAAGCGTAGAGGAAGCGCACGACCGGCTGCAGGATGATGGAGCAGTCTTGAATACGAGAAAGATCCTCCACGAGACATATCATACCATCGTAGTTTTGGGTGTCACTGCAATTGTAATCTCATTGAGGAATTCTACTTTTCCAACAGGCTATGCTACTTTTCCAACTTCTTTTACAATCATAAAATTAACACTACTTTTCACTTTTACATCTACTTTTCCAAGATTTCAAAACCACATTAGCGCCGTAAAATTTCCAAAAATTTCCGGTATTCGACAACGATTTCTCTCCATTTAAGTTTATCCCTACCCTTTCACATAGTTCTGTTGAATATCGATATAACATAAGCAAATTATACATTATCAATCAATCGATAATCTTTCATCAATATCGTAATCGTATAGACCTACCGATAGCACATCATGAGAGCGTGTACGGTGTCCACTGATAGGACATCTGGGTTATCGAGACGGCAGCGCATCTGCAAGAGAATGGCAATACGATACGTACGGGATACTGTAGTAGTATGGGGATACTGTGGTAACGCCCGCCCAGACTAACCAGTCATTTAGTGGCAACCATTCCCTCCCCTATAGTTCTGTGCTTGATAAAGGTCGTTAAATTGTAAACTGTAAACTGTGGTAATATGGGGATACTGTAGTAATATGAAGATTATGAAGAACGAAAAGTCAATGGTTTGTGGCTGTGTCAAAAAGAAAGAAAATGAAGGTTGAGAGACTACGTCAGAATCTGCGATACTGTAACATGGAGATACACGATTGATTACCTTATTCAGGAACTCGTTGCCCTCCTTCATCATATTCTCGGGGTGCTCGCGCCATTTGCGCAAATCCGACAGAAACTTCTCGCGAGAGTGGGCACTAATAATAATAATGATAATTTATAATAATAATAATAATAATAATAATAATAAAATAATAAATATTAAAATCATCATTATATCATATCATGATTATAGTAACATTCTACCACCACATTATCAGGTTAAAGCATAACAACACAAATCAAAAATACGGTTGTTACATGTAAACAGTGATTTCACTTTGTCAACGCAATAACGTATGGTATCCACAGATAGATCGTGTAAAAGGAATCGACAACGAGATCGAAACAATGATCATTTAAAGAAATTCCATTTCGTTAAAGTAAAGATCAAAACCTACTTGGCCTCAATCTGCACATTCTTCAATACATGCTTCAGTCTCACTCGAAGAGGGACGTTTCTTTGACGACTGGCCGAGAATGAATGCCTGCAATAGGAAACAGATGTATGAGACACATTCAGGCTTCATGAACAAAGCTATTAGGGGCGATAGAGGAGAAGGTAGGCTTCATAGGTCGAATAGCTAGGCTATCGGATTTCAAAATGCGGTCAGGTTTTTTCAATCTTTGTGAAATTTTGTCTCAAAATGCGGACAAGCTTGGTACTTTGCAACATACTGTTCGACCTTTGTTAGGCTTTAATCATATCAAAGTATCAACTTTTGTTTAAATCAATGAACATATTTGCCGTACAATAAACCAGCATTAAGCAAACCCGTGTTGTTGCAGGCAAGGAACAGGAGAGAGGGCTGGGGTAGGTTGGGGTGGGGGAGTGTGTAAATCCGAAGGAATACGAGACTACCGAATATATAAAGATAGCTTTCTACTCACTCCGAGCCTGATAACTTCAACATGACGACTGAGGAAGCTAGGGGGGATAGAAGAGGAAGACTCTATCATAGAGCAAACACACGGATAACGTATGTGTAGTTGGATAGAGATATAAGCTTAGCGTCGGGCAGAGGGGGGGGGGGTGATGGAAAACATAAATAAAGAGTGTAGACAGAGATATATCCCGCAATCGATATGTCTATTTCTGGTTGTGTAAACTTTTACACAACCATTTTTGCATGTTTCTATGTATGGAAAATGACCTTTACGCACGTTTAGAAACGCGAAAACAAACCGTGGAACGGAAATGATGAATTAGCGCGTTCAAACATATACTCTTAACATTTCCTCATTTAATTAAATAAAAACTAGCTTTTTGATTATGCCGAATTCTGTCAGAGGCTATACGAATTCTGTCAGAGGCTATACTGAAAACACAGTGGAAATTTCCGAGAGCCAAAAGGTAACAAGCACAGGAAAAGGAGGGGGGATATTGAATGAGATAAACTGGAAATCTTTCCCATCTTACCAACAAAAATCACGCATGTACGAGTTCCTGAGCATAGAACGATAAGGGCATACATGATAATGGCCGATTCTACTGATATATTGTGCTCAAAAGTGCCGAAAAGTAATTAAAAACGCGAGATAGTGTGGGAAACTAGAAGAGTTTTCTCTGCTTATCATTTCTTTTCGCAACTTTTCCATTACAAGTTAGTGCACATCATTGGTCGAATAGCTATGATATCGGTTTTCAAAATCCGGTCATGTTTTTCGATTTTTGTGAAGTTTTGGCTCAAAATTCGGTCAGGCTTAGTAAGTACTTTGTAACATACTTTTCGACCAAGATAATGTATAAACTAAACACTAATTTATACTAACCCTAGTTTCATGTCATCATCAAATGTGGTCCTTTCAAGAGCGAGAAGTCCAGGCTGCCCTTCTTGATGGTGATACACAATCAGAGGCAGATGGGCTAGCATCTTCTGAAATTTTTGAGGAAAAAAAACTCAGTTCGTGATATTCATTCCAATCCGATACCGTACCTTCAGTGCGTCCATTATAGTAAGCTCTACGTCCGTGTCCGTGAAATGAGTCAGGATCAGGTTCGACGCCTGTCCCATACTCTCCCGGACTCCTGTAGAGATCAAAGATCAAAGAGAGCAAAGATCAATTTTTCTATTGAAGATGATTAAAGAACAATGTAAGATATTACAGACAAAGGTAGTCAAAAAATGGTCCAACTATCCACTATAACTAACAATAAGTGTGATTGTCGCCTCGAACAACAATTTTCTTGAACTCCATTTCAAAAAGCTAGATAATCTTTTTCAGCCGAAACATTTTCTTACCGATATGGTAGCAGAGAGAGGGCTGTTGTTGCGTTACGCTGAAATCAACCAGCGCCACATCTGCAGAGTAAGTGAAATTAAACGACAGTGACAGTGATGGATCTGGCACTAGGTCAGATGAGAACCGATGAATAATAACCTACTGGATGATAACCATTTGCATATGAGAGACAAACGCTAAAGAATAGACAAAGTACGCAAATGATTATCATTCAGCCGTTTATTATTCATCGGTTCTCATTCGACCTAGTGCCATAGATTTGGAATAAAAAACTATGTGCTCATTTCACGAAATAAAGTGTTTGATTATATCTATATTCCAATCAATATTCAAGTATCTTAGCCACGAAACATACCAGCATTGTAGAAGGTATCAAGCGTGGACGTCTCTCCGAAATCGAGTCGATCAAAATCCAATTGCTGAAAGTTCAATCAATCAATTATTTAATTTTTCAAAATTCATCGATTACACCTAACTGAATTTTTCCCTTAAGCCAGTTTCCGCATTTCACGAAATGACAGGCACATGTAAACTTCGTTACATATACTCTCATTCTTTTTTTCGTTGATTGTATGTCACATCAATGAAAATGTTTCTGCTCGAATTTCTGTGAATCATTACCATCAGAAACATGGTATAACGATGATATTTACTGATGATTTTAAAAAAATCGATAATACGTGATATGTCTTGAAAATGGCAAAAAATTGACGGATTTACGGCAACATTTCGAAGATGATAAAAGTTAATAATGTTGAGAAAGAAACGAGCTTACAATAAGATTGACATTGAGGGAGTCTGCGACCTTCTGCACCTCGGCATGTGCTGCCAATCGCATATTCAAATTCTTCTTCACTTTCGTATCTATGACCAGAACGACCTAAAATTAGCAAAATTAATATTTATAAAATACTAATCTATTCCTTACTTTCATTCTTGGAAGACGCGTTTGGTAGAGGCGTATAGGGTAGGGAAGGCTAGTGGTGGGATAACTAGGTTGATTCAGTACATAAACATGAATCGGAAGGGTGAATAAACTTGAGACACACGTTTCGATTATAACTAATGCGATTATTAATAGGTTGAGACTCTTCATATAAAGTGCTGAGGCTAATCTATATGTAAAATATGCTTAGCTCAAGTAATGCTTGGATATTTTTATGGACTCAGCATGAAATTGTATCATGGTATCACTAAATCGGTCCACATGGAATAGTAAGAAGGAATGAAAAGATCACTTATGATCATAGACCGAGATGAAAAGATCATCGAACCCGCTTTGTCACACAACATTTACAGGTAAAAGTGTACTTCAAAGATACCCACGGCGACCTCGAGACGCATTTTTTTCTTCTTCTAGACTCTTTTCTTTGCACTCGCAAAGATCAGATCTGAGATCAATGAACCCATAGGTCGAAAAGTATGTAACAAAGTACCAAGCCTGACCGGATTTTGGGCCAAAATTTCACAAAAATCGAAAAGCCTGACTGGATTTTGTAAACCGACAACCTAGCAATTCGACCTATGAATGAAACAAAAGGAACTCATTTTAATCGAGCTCAGAATTTTAATTATTTTATTAAATTTAATAAGAACCAAATGTTAGTACTATAACGTTTCAATTTTCTTCAAAAACAAAACCGTGACACTGTTTTCCTTAAAATTTCGAAAAAAAAACTAAATATGTAGACTCATCGAAGCTACTGATAAGAGATCTGACTATCGCCTTTAGCCCTAGAGAAGATTAGGAAAAGCCCAAAATTGAAGAAGAATGTGCTAAAGAAAAGACATTGCCAGGCCTTTTTTTGTATTTAGTCTAATGATTTAGAGGTCACTTTTCAGACTTTTGATGTGCTTTTTTCCGTAGTGTATCGTACGTGACAAAATAGAGTTCAGATTCAAGGACATGTCTGTGTCTGCAGAATATGACAAATTGGAAGATACTATCGTAGTACAATAAATTACTAGTGTAACCATGATCATAGGTCGAATAGCTAGGTTATCGGTTTTCAAAATCCGGTCAAGTCTTCGATTTTTGGCAAATTTGGCTCAAAATGCGGTCAGGGTTTTTTCGATTTTTGTGAAATTCTGGATCAAAATCCGCTCAGGTTTTCGAATTTTTGTGAAATTTTGGCTCAAAATCCGGTCAGGCTTGGTACTTTGTAACATACTTTTCGACCCATGAACACTGATCACACAATCAAGTTCAATGCTCACCTGCAACTTTCTTGCAGCATTCGCTTTGTGTTCACTGGCCGGACTTCCCGGCAGTCCTGCGGCGGGTCCGTGTATCGAGGTCCGTGATGAGACGACGCCGTGAATGGGATGACCGCTCCTGGGCGGTAGCGGCACGGGGCATACAGCCTGCAAGGGTTATTTATTTATTTATTAGTATTATTTATTTATTTTTATTTATCATACATCATAAAGCTGTTTCAACAAGTAAAGTGAACGAATTAAAATTAAGAAATATATTTTTTTAAATGTTTGTTACCTCTAGCGATGATAGCATCATTCAAGTTTAGGTCTTTTTTTTCTTTGGAATTGGGTACTTTCACCTCAAGTCTAAATTGATTTTAAAAATAGCAAACTTAAGAGTGATTCTATGTTGTTATCAGAAGAAGCGCCGGGTTATTTGCTGATTTTGGAAAGCTTCTTCAACCATAATATAAGCTACTTTATGCACCTTGGCCAATTTCCAAAAACCTGGCCAGTTCAGACGGGTTACTGATCAATGTTATGATATTGTTGAGGTGATAAAGGTAGCGAAATGGTTAGATATGCAATCGAATGTATACCTCAGGGTCCTTAGATGCCATTGGGTCTGTCATGAAGCACAATCACATGTATTACGATCAAATAGACGCAATAATGCAACTAGTCATGGGAGCAGTGGTGTGCCATGAAACGACTATTTGGTGCGTAGAGTGCTTTTCATTGCTCAGTTTCCTTACAGTAGTTATATGTGTGCACTCGTACTTAAATATTTGCACTGATGTGCCTGTTCTAGCATGTTTTTATTCAACAGTAATATTACTTTTACTAGTAATTAATTTAATATATTAATTGATATATGTTTGTTTACTGTCTAAGATGATATATTCATTTATACAATCTTGTTTTCTTCTAGATTCGCTCATGTGACGTAAGGATCGTACCAACCTTGCAATGATTGACACAGGTCCGTTATATAAGTTGTCGCATAAGTCCCTACGGGTTTGTGTTTCGGCTATATTGATTTAATGCACGCGCATATGAGAGAAATGACTTCTCTTTGTCATTGTTATCTCTAGCTCCATTCACTCTCTTATCAGCATCGTTGAGTTGTTGTGTGGGTATTACATAGATTCAATGACGACTAAACTGTTGTGGTTCACTACGTACTCCCTTTCGTTCTCTCACTTCCTCCCTTTTCATCTAGACAGAATAAACAAAGCATAGTCCATAGTCCCTTCCAACGCTCGTCGCCACACCATTCTCGTAGGGCTTAATTAGCTCGGTCCTTCTTGAGAAAGGGTATATCGATTTTGTTCGTTATTTTTGACTGTCCGTTTATTCGACATTTAGAGACCGCAGATCTATGAGATCCCTTTTTAGAGAACAATACGTGCTGCACTTTCGCTCTGATACTTGCAATTACAATTTCACACTCATTATTGCTAATATTGCGTTCAAAAGTAGCGAAAAGAAGTTAAAATCAGAGAAAACTTGTTTTTCTCTTTCTTTCTTTTTTTCCCTCAAGATTCTTGAACAACTCCTAAGCAATGAAATGACTGCACTTTATGCAACAACAACGGAAAACCGTTTTCCGGAAAATGTGACGTCATTAGCGTATGATTTTTAGAAAATGCTTCCGCCTACGCTAATGACGTCACATTTTCCCGGAAATATTTTTCCCGTTTTTCATGCTTACTGCCACTGGAATGTTATAAATGTGGATATTTTCGAGCAAATTATAACGAATAAGCACGTGTTTGCTTACAGAGGTTATGAATTCATCGAGTGATACGTCACTCATTCAAAGTGGCTCTTCCAACGGATCGATACCCTCACCCAATCAATCGATACCCTCACCCAATCAATCGCCCCTGTCTGCGTTCCCTTCGAGATGCTCCGGTCGATCAGGTATACTGTACCTTACTGTAATGATTTTATCAACTCCGGTTTTGCAGGGTAATATTAGAGTAAGTAGCGCGCAAAAAGTACTTATAAATAACGTACCCTTTACTTTTTTGTTACTGTTTTGCTATTTTATGAGTATATAGCGAAAAAGTAAGTAAGCAGTAAATTATCTTTTGCGCGCTACTTACTGTAACATTACCCTGCAAAACCGGAGAAGTCTTTCACGCAACTTTCACAACGTTCCAATTAGAATCTTGTGGGGATGAGATATTCACATCTGTTGCATGAGTGCGTTGGAGCTGATTCTCTGTAGCCTTATCACTGTTGATGATGTCATCAGACTTGAGATGCCTTTAATTCATACATTTTCGCCCCACCCACAATCTCTCGTGTCTCACACTCTCTCTCTGAGAGAGTCTCTCACCTGGTATTGCGAAATATAAACTGACCTGACTTTAGAACAAAACTGACCCGATCTACATCTGAAGTACTCTGACCCGACATTCTTACTAATCTCGATCTCCCGCATATTCTTATATGGGTTTCAAGTCTCAAAACTGACCGCATCGACAAAAAGTGCTCACCCACATTATGGGCGAGCGAAAATGTTTGCTCTAATTCTAGATTTATTGCTGCGGGCACCAACAACAAATCATAACTTTTTCGTGTATTTAGGCTTTGGATATATTCTATGGCTATCAATCGCAATCCAAGATTGACGTGCCTTGAGGCAATTATAGTACATGATTTTTATCCGAAAGTCATATTGAATGTCCAGATTATTATGCAACAACCTAAAACAAGCATGTTTTGAAAATACATTTTAATGAATAATTAAATTGTAGAACTGTCATCACCATCATCGCAACCTCCTCCAGGTATGAAGACGGCTGCGGAGATACAAGCACAAATTTCCTCTGTAAGTTTGTTTTAGGAAGGCATAATGAATGCTGACTGCCGAAAGAATTCGAGCGTTTTGCATGATTGTTTTTTCCTCATGAAATGGGGTAAAATCAATAAATTGCAGCCAAATATATGATACACCCTAATATTATATGCGTGCCATGTGTGGACCGAAGGGACTTCCTTAAGGGCTCCCCAGGGATTACCCTTCGCTTTCGTCAGGCGACCAACATCGTGGAGAGTAGAAAATGTTGTGTGAAAACATTCTCAAATGCCACGCACAGATGATTTATTTCAGCATTTTGTTGCACAAATTGGCTGAATGTGAATATTATAATAGTTTTTCTTCATTATTATTGTTATTATTTGCGGATTTAGATAGGATCTCTAGGATTTAATTGTATACCTCTTAAATGGATCTTCTTCGATTTCGCATTTGAGCTGGTCCTAAATATTTCTGCCATTTTACCACTGAGTGAATCATTGTACCATAGTGAACATAAATTTTTACATTTTACATTTACAACACATTTATCAAGGGATCGCATAGACGAGGGCTCTGATGTGCATGGAATTCCAATTCTTGCCATTAGCTTCGCTTAGAAAGTTCAAATTGTCTTCCGAAAGAGGTCGCTCCATCTTGTGGGGGCCCTTTTCTTTTCTTTTGAACATAAATAGGAAGAACAAATAGATAAAAAAACTAAATAAATAGAGAATAGAGAGCTGTTCCGGTTTGTGAAACAATGAATGAATGTCCATATCTTTATTCGCTCAGGTGACTCGATACGCGGTCGCATGCCTCTCCACGTACGTTCTGCGGCATGATTTCTGGTCAGATGCTGACAATAATTCCGTGTAAGAACTACTGTATCACCTTGGCTTATTGATTTTTCTGGTACATATCGATCGATTATCGAGCTATCGATTTGTTTTCAGATTCTTCTGTAAGGTTTCCTTCGACACGATCATGCACCAATTGGGCATGCCCGAGAAGACGATACGAACGCTCAAGTCACAATTAGAGGTGAGATGGTGTGTCACACCATTGTGTAGGCGATGTTTCCTACATCTTGATATTGTTGCTGTTATGTACTTGGACACAATACGTAGTATAGTAGAGACTTTATTGTAGAGAGAAATAGCACAAAAGTGCAACGGGGAAAAGATAATAGAAGTGACTTGCAAATACGAAATTGCAAGTATATATAAGGACCGCACAACGCGTCCGCTCGCCTTGCGAGTCAGGGAGGATTCGAATAGGGTACGCTGGGGCATACTAATGACTAGGCTCGGATGTATCAGTTGCTAACCGCAGTAAGTGTTGAGGGCGAAGCGCGCTTCACCGATGACGACATCTGCACGCTGATCACGACTATTCGGACTGATGACGTCATCAAGAAGGAGGGATCGATAATGATAGTGGGCAGTCTACTCTTGGCTGTAGTCAATACTGGTGAGTACGGTATATGGAAGATATCGATTGAGCGTTTATCCTATCGTATTCCTGTAGATTGGTCCGGATATTCATCGTTGAAAACATTATTCCCGAAGATAGCCTTCCTCTATAATCCGTATTTATTTGCACATATGAACAGTTGACTATATCTATCAATCTTTTATCTTCTATTTTTTTATGAGATAAGACTCAAAATATAGTGCGCTGTTGGTATCGTAAAAGTGTACTTGAATGTTTCCCCCACTCCACTTGATCACCGTGTGTTCATATTAACAACAGTTGGTATGTAGTACCGTGTTTTCTAGACGAAAGTACACATTCTAAACGAATGATCAACGAGCCCTGCCCTCATACATTGTCGGAGCCTTCACAGGATGTTTTTTTCATAGTGGATCGTTTTTCGAAATATGGCTGGCCAATTTAGAAGAATCGATATTTTTCACTTAAATCATAATCTTTCGCATAAAAAAGGAGCATTATATAGTGGGTCGATTCTGAAAATGAGCCATATATAGTGGATCGACCTTCACATTACTAGGATATGTATGCGTGTTCTCACAGGCAACTACGACAGTCGTTTCCGTGTGCTCCTGAGACATCTGGCGACCCTCCTCGGCGTCCCATGGACTGAGTTTGAAGAGCTCGAAGTGCACCTGTCCGACGTGCTCCTGAGCGACGTCTATGTCGAATCGGAGTGAGTAGGATTACGGTAGCATTTTCCCCCGTCGAGACCCAGATCGATTTGAATTTGCATTTCCCGAGGTACTATGGTTATTAAATGAAATGAATTGTAGATTGGCTGCGCGTCCAGAGTGAGTTGACCGTCGTATGAAACATAGTGTGATTGGTGTTGTGGTGTAATATACGCAATGTGCTAGTGGTCGATCGATATTTTCGCTGAAAAATTAATCGATAATTCGTCCAAATAAAAATCGATTTCAGGCAATCGAAGAAAGCGCGCGAAAAGACGGCGAGGAACAAGAAAGTGAAGCGGTACCTCATGATTGGCGCTGCAGGAGGAGTCGGCGGCGTATTGATTGGTTAGTGGCTACCGTATCCTCTTACCGTAATCAAACCATGCCCACAACTTGTACAGCCAAATACTTAGAGTTGTGATGAAAGTCCAACGTTACCCTCATTCAATATAAATTTATGTTGAGAGTCTTATGTGATCTATTTTTTTTGATTCATAAACCTGTATTGTTTCATGCTGACAAGGGAACTGTCGGAGCGCACATTTTTCTATCTTCTCGAAAGTTTGAGGGTATACTAATTCGACCACGCTGATTTCAAATCCGTTTTAAAAACCTGCACTTTATTTTTTTGAAGCAAAATAGCATTTTCACTGGCTACATAACACCGTTTAACGCTGTCTTCAGCATGGTTCTGGTGGCCGAGTGGTTTAGGGCGCGGAATAGAATTTTATGGGAGGAGCAGGTTCGACTCCCATCTTTTGCTGTTTTTTACAAAATTTTGTATTGTGGTCTTCAAAAAAATAAAGTGCAGGTTTTTAAAACGGATTTGAAATCAGCGTGTTTTAATTAGTATACCCTCAAAGTTTCGTGAAGATCGGGATATGTGTCTTCAGACCATTCCCTTGTGAGCATGTCGATAAATATATATAAAGTGTCAGATAATGAAAAGAAATGAGATCAAATATTTTCACCTCTTTCCGACTCTTAAAGTACTTATCAGTGCATTGCAGGCCTAACAGGCGGTCTAGCAGCACCACTGGTCGCGATGGGAGCCGGCACCCTCATTGGGGGTACGGTAGCTGGTGGTGCCATAGTTACGGCGCTCTCGACTACGGCCGGAGCTGCCATCATGGGCAGCACGCTTGGCGCTGCGGGAGCCAGTCTGACCGGGTATGATGCAATGCAATAGGGGATATTGTATTCTAGAGTAGGAGATGGTGACTGGGTAAGGGAGTCCACTGATAGTGGTTCTATATCGACGGAATAGAATTGGGGTTCCACAGCTAAAGGGCCTTAATGATGGAATATTGACTATAGAATGATTACACGAATATATGATTAAGCGATAATGTGAACTGTCCGGGTTGAATTTGAAGTGTGGATAGAGTGCAAGTATTTGTGAAAATATACTATATTATCTAATCGATATTTGTCTATGAGTAATGAAAACGATCGTTCCGTCCTGTTCATTATAGAAAATATTCAAAATTTTTAAAAAAAGAACAATAATATTAATGATAATAATAATAATAATAATAATAATAATAATAATAATAATAATAATAATCATAATAATAATAAATATTATATAGAAATGGAACATTTTCCAGGTACAAGATGAAGAAGCGTGTTGGCGCAATCGAGGAATTCTCCGTGGAGACGCTGACCGAGGGAGCGAGTTTGCGCTGCGTACTCGCCATATCTGGTTGGATCGATAAGGATACGGTATGTGCCATGAGGGTTATCGTGAACTGAGTGTTTCGATAATTGATTATCGATTATTCTCGCTTGATACGCTATTGTTGACATCTATAGATATAAATAAATAAATTTTATGCTTTTTACAAGAAAACACGGTAAATAATAATAGATAAATAAATTTAAAAGAATGATGAACACACAACAACAAAACAAACGTGGAGGTTGAATAATGGGCATAGGTCTGTGGGGATAGGGCAAATATCTTGTCAATTTAACTCAGGGAAACTGAAAGTAATTCGTTTTTTCGGTTGTACGAGGAGCCTTGCCGCTCTAGGAAAGAAGCTATTATGCCTGTAATGAAATCGTGAGCCTGGATTGTTGCAATTTAGACCATTATGAGTGATATAGGGGCGAAAGTAGTGAGGTTTTAAATTTAAGATCCTATATTTACCTCTGATAAATTTCATGGCAGCTTTGATATCTATTTCTTCTCTACGCTTTTCTAGAGTATCTAAGTTTAGTTGTTTATTCCTAAGGGAAAAGTTATACTGATTATTCATTGATTTTTCTTATTCTTTATTATGTTTTTTTTTAATTTTAAAAGTTGATTGATTGATTTCATACATGGGCGCCAACATGGGGATGGCCCCTGTAAAAAATGACGTATAGGTGAAATTTTTGAAAAAAAAAGTGCAGACCTCTTTTAAAATTAACCATTTTTTTCATTTGGATGACCCATGTTGAATCGAGCTCCAGGTACCCCGCCCATGCTTGATTGATTTGATCCATTTCAGTTGCCGGAGATCGCCTTCACCCATCAATGGCGTCATCTTCGAGCTTCCTCGGAGCAGTACACCCTACACTACGAGAGCAAGTATCTGACAGAGCTCGGATGTGCCATCGATTACTTGATGAGCTTCGCCGTTACGGTATGTCGCCCAGCTTACTGTAGCTTACTGTAATTAGTGACCATGAAATGAATCTAGAACAGATTTATACTGTGAAAAATATGAACATTAATGTAGACACTATTATGTTGTATACTCGATCACGGTATACAGCATGCGCCTGACCTTAATTGGCTACAGTAACCTGCTCTTAAGGGAGCTACCGATACCAACTTGCTAAGGTACACCCACAAACATTTTCATCGTACATGGGCGGGGTATCGGGAGCTCGATTCTACAGGGTGCATCCGAACGAAAAATGGTTAATTTTACAGGGGGTCTTCACTTTCTTTTCAAAAATTCACCTAAAGTTCACCTAGACGTTGTTTTTTACAGGGGGGGGGGGCATTCCACAAATTTTCGAAAATCGTTAATTTTTCATACCCTCGTAGTGCGAGGATTCAACCCACTATATAGGACTCATTTTCGGGACACTTGATGCGAAATAAAGCTAAACATGACGATTTTTGAGCGAAAAATGACGAATTTTCTAAATCGACCCATTATAAAACAAACAAGAGTGCACCGAAAATGTATGAAGTACACCAACGTCATTCCAGATGGCCGTTCAGCATACGCTGATGGAGACCGCCCTTGCGGGACTCGTATCGGCAGTCGCCTGGCCAGTGGCCCTCCTCGGTGTTGCCTCGGTACTGGATAACCCGTGGAACGTGTGCATATCTAGATCGGCAGAGGTACGGTATACTGTAGGTCGGTATTGATTGGCATATGGACTACGGTAGGGTTACGGTATACAGTATGTCGGTATTGATTGGGCTGTAGACTACGGTAGGGTTACGGTATACAGTAGGTCGGTATTGATTGGGATGTAGACTACGGTAGGGTTACGGTATACAGTAGGTCGGTATTGATTGGGATGTAGACTACGGTAGGGTTATGATACGGTGCTGTGTGTTCAAAAATTCATGTATAATATCAGACTTGAGTCAGAAGAGTAATATATAATTTGTCAACGTGCGTATACATGAAAGGAAAAACATAAAAGTGACTAGTGAAAATTCATGAACTTAACTTTAACTGTGATATATTGAGGGGTCAGGGTGTGATTTCTCTTGGGTGGAACGTGGTAATGTGATTTTATGCGATTAGCACCATCCATAGGCATTGACCACCAGAACGCACCCATAACTCTTCTCACTTCATCTCGCCAACGCAGAGGAGGTTGTCCAGGCTCCTCTACGTTGACAGATCTTGAATAGATGATTGGCATAGGTGCAGTGCGATTCGTGTTGCATAGTTCTTTAATGTCATCAAATACATTTTAATGCCAGTATGTGCATTCAGCGAAGTGAAATTTAAATATATTTATTTATTAATTTTTTTAAATAGGCAGGCGAGCATCTGGCTGAGGTACTGCTCTCGCGTGCCCATGGCAAACGACCAATCACCCTGATTGGATTCTCGCTGGGCGCTCGACTCATCTACCACTGCCTGCTCACAATGTCGAAGCGATCGGAGAATGCGGGTGAGTGCATATTTAATTTAATTTAATTTAATTTAATCAAATTTAATTTAATTTAATTTAATTTATCATACATCAATAAGATGCGACAACATTTGAAATAACAGATAAATAAGAGCTTGTGGGGCATATGCCGAAAAGTATGGCACAAAGTACCAAGCCTGGTCGGATTTTGAGCCGAAAAGCACCGAAAAATCGAAGTACCTGACCGCACTTGGGAGTTTTTGTTGAATATCTGACCGCTTTTGAGCCGAAAATAACGAAAAATCCTAAAACCTTTGAATTTCTGACAGCATTTTGAAAATCTGTAACGTATCTATTCGACCTATGATCATACATGGGCGTTCATTGGGTACCCCCTGTAAAATTAGGGCTTTTCGAAAATTTGTGGAATGCCCTCTGTAAAAAATGACGTTTAGGTAAAATTTTTGAAAAAAAAATTGAAGGCCCTCTGTAAAATTAATTATTTTTCGTTCGGATGCTTCCTGTAGAATCGAGCTTCAGCTGATGTATGGTCATTATTGTGAATCAATGAAGTGAAGATGGATATGAAAAATAACTTGTTGAATCCATGTTTCGCTCAAGAGTTGAATAGCTGTATGTTCTTAGGAGATGCTTTCATAGATTATTCTACATGTAAAATTAAACAAATCCCTTGATATATCACAATTAATGGCAGATCTTCGTGCGAAACTCAATTTTCAATCAATCATAGGTCGAATAGCTAGGTTATCTATCGGTTTTCGAAATGCGGTCAGGTTTTTCGATTTTTGTGAAATTTTTGGCTCAAAATCCGGTCAGGCTTGGTACTTTGTAACATACTTTTCGACCTATGCTATCAATCAATCAATCAATCAATCAATATTCCCCCTAGGCATAATAGAGGATGTGATCCTTCTGGGCGCGCCCGTCTCCGCCTCTCCCAAGCAATGGGACGCGATCTCTGGAGTGGTGGGCGGACGAATCATGAACGGCTACTCCGACTCGGACTGGCTGCTACGGTAGGCATACTTGTTTATTTATTTATTTATTTATTTATTTATTTATTTATTCATTTATTTATTTATTTATTTATTTATTTATTTATTTATTAAGTGTACACCACAAGGGTGTTTCAACAAGTACAAAGTGTTCGAGTGCAAAAAAATATGCGAAAGATTAAAATTATTAAAAGAGGGGGATCGGGATGGGAGGGGGAAGGTGAGAGAACAAATGATCAATGATACTGTTGGCCATACTTTGATTGCGAACTCAGTTTATACGCATTTTTAATGAGATACAGTGGTTTTTTGTATAGCTGTGGATACCGTTTCCTCTGAGATATATGTTAAAGCTCTCACAGATTGTTTTATATAGCGGGTCGATATAGAAAAAATTGTTATTTTTCGCTTAAATTGTAATCTTTAGCATAAAATGGAGCTTTATATAGTGGGTCGATCAACAGATTATGAGGGTATGATAATGTATGAAGTTACAGAGTTTCGTATAATATCCGCTTCCCATAATATATTTTTGGTGTATACAGTACCTTGATTGCAGATTCGTCTACCGCACCATGTCCGTCCAATTTTCCATTGCGGGGACATCTCCGATTGAGAATAAGAATAACAAGAAGATTGTCAACTGTAATCTATCCCATATCGTGAGTTTCCTTTCCATTTATTTATTTATAGTCCATCAATTTTTTGTTTAATTTCTGTTTTTTTTTATTTATTTGTGTAAATTTTTTTTCTGCATGGGTAGTGGGGACAGGTGGTGTACACCTAACCTAGATACTGATTGTTTTTGGTTAAATCATCGCGAAAAAGAGAACAAATTTGAGAATTGTGAATGAGATTTGACAACCCGCAATGTTTTCTATAATATTATAGGCATTTTCGAAAAGTATGAAATTAATCGTTTAAAAGTGAAATATTAACTACTGTAGATTGGGTCAGACCTTATACTGAGTACAGTTAAATATTTCATCTCTCATCTCTCATCTCCTCTACCTCTTCAGGTAAAAGGTCATCTGGACTATTCTCGAAAGTTGACAGAATGCCTGGATGCCATTGGAATCAAGGTGGCTCCACACTCTGAGAACTCGATCATCGATTTCACGGCTACGGACGCGGCTACGGCTCCGGTCGCGGACGAGTTGGTTGTCAGGGACGATTTGACGGTCACGGACCCGGCTTCCGGCGATTCGCCGATAGAACAAAAGCCGGTCTCGTTTGACTTTGGAGAAATTCGAGTCAAGGATACATATTAATCTGTAATTATTTTTTCGTACTTTCATTTTCCATTAAAATTACTCGCTTATTTTAAATATTGTATAGTCTTTATTCGATTATAGCTAATTACAAATCATCCATAGAATATCAGATGTAGTATATTTATATTATTGATTGGCTTTATGTCTGTTTGTTGTGCGTAGTGTGTGAGCAATGCCTGTGATAGAACGACCCTACCAAAGATACTCTACAATCTTATTTATTTTCTGTTTGATTCGTCTTTATGCCTACCTGATTCTTTTAGTAAATTCACCTAATCCTGTGTGTATTATGCAGCGTGTTCTAGTCATTCCTAGATTTTTTTTGCTGACAACATTATTTAAATTTAATGTGACCCTGGTTAATCTCTGGTATTTCAAAACTTCGTCCATTTAACTTGTTTTTAAGTCTACTTCAAGTGAAAGAAAATTTTCTCGAAATTCATTGCAGTACATACACCACTTGCAGTAGACTTATTTTGCATCCGACGACTACCAAGTCTACTCCATGCGAAAATGAAAGTACAAACTTCAAGTTTTGAAATACCAGAGATGGTCTCTTCACCGCGCAAGACTGCGAGCAGGAAGAGACCGTTGATGATAACTTCTACTTCTACCGATGAATTGTGACCATTTCTTTCTTTTTGTTGCCTACAAATTGTAGACATATCCACTAGTGAGCATTTTAATCATTAGATATATGTAAATCTGAGATACAGATATGTTAGATCTATTCCATTCTCGTGCAATCAATCAACAATATTGTTCAACTCCGAGTATTCCATCGTACTATTGTCAAGGGTAGATACCTTTTTCGTGCAAGCTTAGCCCTGTTTCCTTTCTCATTCCGGTGTTGCGATAAAGAGATGCTTTTTTTCATCGTATGAAAAGTACGACGATTGTCATGAACAAGACGAAACGTAACACATAATAATATGATGATTGAAGTAATGATTTTATATGGCTCCATGTTTAAGAGGTTTAAGAATAGGTGAGAGATGTGTGCTACTTCATATTTTCGCTTTCCCCAAATCATTCCCACATGATTTTTTTTACTTTCTAAAAACATTGATCCTATAGAAAAAGTCTTGTTATCACGATTATCGTTGTTTTTGTTGCACGGTGTTCAAGTTTAAGCAAAAAAGTTTATGGCTCGAATTTAGTCTACAAAAGCTAAAAAATCATTATCATTTGTTTTTGGGAAAATTGCCGAAACTTGCCGAATTGCCGAAAATATTTTTTCAACAATTGCTGGTTTGCCGAATTGCCGAAAATATGCCTTGTCGCATAGTCCTGATACAAATTATTTTGATATTAAAACACTCTTTGCGAATGAACGATTTGAACTTCTCTATATTTTGGCCTAGTCTATTTTGCAATAATATGTTCCATAGGTCCCGTAATCTTCAACCATTGGTGTTATTGACGATTCAACGACTACAGAGTTATCAGATACAATCAAGATATGGAAGTGTCTGGGAATGTTGATCAATGATTCGGTGATGTCTCATTAGAGATAGTTTGATAAAGCCACGTGGAAAGAAAAAAAAGTAGTGAATGGCGCATGATTAGTGGGACAAATCGGTGAATTGAAAGGAAGTGCCATCAGATGGATTATGAGTATCATAAACGTATATAGTGGTGCACGCTGTCCTTTCCTATAGGACTACAAACGTGTCCCCGCCTGCCCCCTCACGTCCCCTGGGCGATTTCTCTTCAAATAAATTTCTGAAAAATATGTTCGTTGTATCGATTACTTTGTCTATCGGAGTGCTGCTATAGCATGCTAAATGCCAGGTTTTTTTCAGGAAAAAACTCGAACATTCTTGTAACAAGCAAATATCTCTGTTCTTTGTAGAGATAGAGACTTGAAACTTCGTTTATATGCTTTTTTCGTGGTTTCTAACCTAAAAACCAAGTTTCCAGTCTCTAACTAGTCAGAGAACCGAGATCTTTGCTTTTTACAATGCTATTTACAAGTGGACAAAATTAACACCCTTTTTACAATTTCCAATTCCATTTGCAACAAATTAACGACACATAACGTTGATGTCTCGCAAACACTTTATTAGAAACATATTTAGTTCATATTTAAATTCAAAGTAGAAATTGTTCACGGAAAAGCAGGCAAGAAGTCTTTCGATCCTGCTTGTGTCACGTTTGTCTGTTTGTCCGTATTTGTATATAAGCATGATAACTGCGAACGAAACGCCCGTCGGTGATCGGAACTGTTAATAATAATAATAATAATAATAATAATAATAATAATAATAATAATAATAATAAAAATAATAATAATAATAATAATAATAATAATAATAATAATAATAATAATAATAATAATAATAATAATAATAATAATAATAATATATATATTTATCGCATCTCGGAGAAGAGAAAAAAGAGATTTGTTCGTAAACAATAAAAATACATATTAGGACAAGACGTTGCGACGGAATAGTTGCAATTACTGGATTGATTCAGATTTTATATTTTTCATTGAATTTTGTGAACAAATTTAATTTTTTTAAAACACCGCGTAAGCGACAAGCAGTGCATGTTGTAAAATGCAAATGGCGTAAAGAAATGAAATACCTCGTCAAATAGTACACGATGTAGTTCGTTGCAAGTGAAATATTAACGGGAACTCCGATCCAGAGATCGATTTGAATCATCATTGGAAAGTCTGCATTCTTAAATAAAACACGCATGAACGCAATTTGAAACTCCTCGCTATTCAGTGGCAGTATGCATGAACAACGGAAAATCGTTTTCCGGGAAAATGTGACGTCATTAGCGTAGGCGGAGGATTTTTGGACAGTGCCTCCGCCTACTCTAATGACGTTACATTTTACCGGAAAACGGTTTTCCTGTTGTTCATGCATACGGCCACAGTAAGCGACTCCGGTATTTTGATTAGCGGTCTACGCGGAGGGTTTTGGCCTCTCCATGCGGACTACAAGAATCAAAACACTGGAGAGCGTAGGAAAAATAGGGGCATGATAGGAGTGAGCAATCCAATTTTTGATATTTTGTTATTCCACATAATTTGTTTGCACTCGAACATTTTGTACAAGCACTCTTGTAGTGTGCGACAATTCGAGAATGTGGTCACATAACGTGGCCGCATTTGCTTGTTCTTTATAGAAAATGTAATAGAATCAGCGTAATCTTAAAATGAAAAAAAAACTTACTTGAATGGTTGCAATGAGTATCTGTGCCACAGTGAACGTTCCGACATATCCAAGAAGAACAGACAAAAATATAATGAAAAGAGTGCGAAACAGGCGACGCTCTTGCTTCAGATGAACTAGAACAATAAGATTTTCCTTACAATTTTCGATTTTCGATTTTCTCGAAGCTCATAAATATTTGAGATTTCTTATCAACGGTGTCTTATCAGAATCGGATACTGATTCGAATGGTGTATGTCACTAGTCATATCTCCGCGGGAATGTGTTCCCTTGTTAGAGGTACATTCCGAGCTAATTTGACACTCTCCCAGCTGACCACACTCTCACGCTTTCTTGCGTCTGCTAGTGAGTGTTGCCAGAGCGGAGAGTAAAATTAGCTCGAGTGTGCCATTAAGCACAAAACTCTATCCGTAACGCTGTGCTCAAACGTTGTAAGAAGAACTCTCTCTCTTGATTTTTTTCTGTTATCTTTTTCTGCTCGAACAACGCGCGTACGCATAATTACGTACAACAACAGATATCCAATTATCACTTTCTGACAGAACGATGAAAAAACAATTTTGGAAAAAAAAACAAATATTTTCACATACCACTGAATCCGAGTTTGATAGCAACAATAACGTAGACAACAGCCGATGTTGTACACACAGCCAGTGATACATTCCACCAGCCTTGCTTCGCCACTCCCATATAACTAGCCGGCACCATACATAGCACATCCCTGTGCAGGTATCATGAACGTTGGCAAAACCGTTTGCCGACAAACATGGCGTCACAACCGTAGGCGGAGGCGTTTGCCCTAAAAATCCTCCGCCTACGCTTGTGACGGCAAATGGTTTGTAAACGTTCATGGATACGGAATCAGATTGTGAACTTACACACGGAAAAAAAGTGTTATCCACGGAGCATAAAATCTGAGAAGTGTTATTTAACACTTTTGAGCTCAAAAAGTGTTAAATATAACACTTCTCTGGTCTTATGCTACGCGGATAATACTTATTTTTCTGTGTGTAGATTTTTCATATTTCCATCGACGAAAAGCGCTTACATTTCCACTAGATTGGTGAAAATCATGTAGAAATGATAACAAATATAGGCGATTACAGCTAGGCAATGTAAGAGTAGATACAGCGAGGTCATTTTGCGGCAGTAACTGCAATATTTCATATTTTAATTCGTTTTATTACTTGTTGAAACATCTTTATGGTGTATGATAAATAAATAAATCTATCCCAAATCCATCTATCCTTTTTTCCCTTATACATATCACCCCTTCTCATTATGTGTGATGGAATAAGTAAATAAATATATAAATAAATAAATAAATGTTGTCAATGTCTGAATAATTTGAGCCGTTGCATACAATAGAGGAAAGAAGCATGCAATCAATCGATCTACTCCTATGCATAGAACAAAGAAAGTTCCTCCGTTCTGCCCAATCATCGGTATAGCCTAAAAAAAGTTATATCAAGATATAAATCAAGAGCTATTTCAAAATTCAATTCAAAACAAAACAGAGCTAAAGAAAGAAGACCCCCTTTTATGACACTTCAGATTCAGTGGAAACACTGCTTAGTTTTTTTTTGATAAAGTGTATCAATCAATCAAATATCAAGATTCGCACAAAATAATTATCTTCCATAAGAATTTTCATACTTCCTTTCGTAAGTTGTATGCTAGTTTTTATTTTACCTCTAGTCGCAATTAGTGTCACACCGATGATATATGACATAGCATTATATCATAAGATCGGGTATATTATGTGAGATCAAATCAGATAAATCTTAGGTTACATACCTCAAGCCACACACATACGAGAGAGTTTTGGAAGAGTTGGCCAGTTATGAAATCTTTCAAGAATGGAATATGACCGCATAGATGAAGTGAATCACAGAGCGCACTCATTCCTATCAGATAATTACAAGAACCTCGGAGTCTGCTTTAAATAAGGAACAATTTAAATTTGTAGATTTTTAATTTTTGAGTTTTAACGGTTAAAATTTTTATCATTTATTTTCCAAAATCGACTGATAATGTCCAACTCACGAATCTCTAAATGTAGCGATTACAATGGAAACATTGGTGATTATTCCAAACGAGGTGATAATTCCATAAAAAATTACTAAATAGTAAGTTTCGTTGTACAATTCGTGCATCATATCTGAATGGTCGTCTGGTATTGTCAAAGATAAATGAGCATTGGTGACTTACAAAATATTTTTGTAATGACATATTGGAAAGGCAATAACAAAAACAACGCACAGACAATTACTGATTAAAATAAACACAGATTTTCCACTTTATTCGATAAAAATAATGAAAGATTTTCCCACTTTTTTGTACAATGGAGAAAAAGCGAATAGTGATTTACCTTTAAAGAGAGCGCAACCTCACTCAATGGTCTCTTCACTGTGCACACTATTTCTCTGTTCTCTAACAACGAGAGAGCATTGCGCGTCGAAGAGACCATTGAGAGAGGTTACGCTCCCTTTAAAGGGAGTGTGAAGAGATGGGCATGTAGGGGTTAAAATATAGCAAAAGACCTTCCGGCATCGACAAAATGTGCAAAAAAATTTAGAAAAAAATATTTAACTAGATATCCATAGAGTTCAATTTGGTGGTGTGATCTGTCGGCAGAGCTCGCACTCGGCGCACCACGTGGTGTGCATAACGCACCCCTTCAATGATCTTTAAAGTTTTCACTTTTTCTGAGCTTTTCATAAGTTTTTTCTTCAATTTTATTCGTATATTCGCTTTCTGGACTATATGTTGAGTATGATGAACTTAGTGTAGTAAGACATAACATGCAGGAAATAGTTATAAAATAAGATACGATAGTTATTGCATGTACCGTATCCCATCATCCTTTCAACTGCCACTAACTCAAGGAGCGAAATTATTCACGTATTTATTATATTAGCAAGATTAATCAATACAGAGCAATTGCTAATATGACACAAATAATCACAAAATAAACGAAGGATACGTAGTATGGTAGGCCGTCTTCTCATGATATCGATTCGATATTATCGACATCTAGAAAGCATAACTCTGAAAATGATTTCATTGAAGAAGTATTGAGCAATAACATCAAAACGATTGCTAACAGAGCTAATAGAGCGTAAGTGTCATTTTCCGACGGATGGCCATTTTGTGGCCGCAATTTGGCCGTCCGTCCGTTAAGGACGCCTATAGAGCGTAACGCTTTTGATAGTCATAGCAATTATAAATGTAGTAAGTAGTGTAAGATAGGATTGATTATCTAAAAGAGTAGAAAGGGTTCGCTAAAGTAAGAGCGGTAACTCAGTAGACATAATGTTGGAAAACCGTTTGCCGACAAACGTGACGTCACAATCGTGGGGGTGGGAGGCGTTCGCCGATAATCCTCCCCCTAAGCTTGTGACGTCACGTTTGTTGGCAAACGATTTGCCAATGTTCATTGATACGGCCTCTGGTGTTGCAACGCAATGCTCATAGCTCATCATTTCATAAGCGGACATGGCCTGGCAAACAAAATTTTTTTTGATATTATTATCGGTCTAATTTAGACCAATATTTCCATGCGTTGCAGGCGTCATCTAGACATCAGAGCTACTTTGAAATACTTTTCCCGCCGTGCACGGAATCAATCGTTATTGTTGTATACAAGTAAAATCATACGATATACTACATTCTATGCATGATAATGAGCAATTTTGGTAGACATGCATGAATTGAAGCACCCTAAAAAAAGCTAAATAACTCCAAAAATAGCGAATAATAAAGAATGAGTGCACTAAGTACACTGTGGCACATACATACACTACTGCTCAATGATGAAAGCAAGGCTGATAGCGGAATGAACGAGAGCATGAAGAGGATAGTTCTAACAGTCATACTTGGGCAGCCTTTGTCGCTAGAAATCCAAATCGTGCGGTTGTGAAGCAAACAGTGCATATAAATATAATAATTTCGAAAAATTGTTTAAAAAATCGCGATTTTGCCTAAGTTGGGTGGATCGGGTGTAAAAATCGGGTGGTGCGGTAATAAGAACTAATGTGGAAATGAGGTTGACAATGACAAGAAAGAAGATGATGACGAATAATATGAGGAACACGCTGTTTGATATAGCATTTATTTCACTCAAATTTTGCAAGTTATGAAAGATACGCCAACTTCAGCTAACTTCATGAAAAGTTCCACGGCGGTTCAATGAAGAGAAATCCCTACATTTAACTTTGGCTTGAAGCCTCTTGCATTACGAAAAATCGGCAAAGTTGATTTGCACTAGGCGGGATTCGAACCTACGAGGTTCGGATAGATACACAAAAGCTCTACCCACTAAGCCATATCGGCATGTCTCGCGAATCGTAAAACTCGATGATAGGTCTAATCAGAAGCGAGCGCCCAGATATACCGTAGTCAACTTTCGCGCTGGAAGAACCTAGATGTTTTAGTGCTTATCATCACTCAGTTTGCGATACTTCCTTTCTCCGGCAAGAGCTTCTTAGTTACTATCATTGAGCCGCCGTGAGTTCCAACGCTATGAGCATAAGAAAGAGTTAATTATGATTAGATGCGCATTAATAAGCACAACTATGCCTGTGAATAGTAACAAGCATTAAATATATCAATAAATCAAAGAGTAAAACGTTAAAAAACACAAGAAAGATTGAAAACAACATGAAAAAAACGAGTGCCGACGACATAATATGCTTGCCGACGACAAAATATTTTTATCAGACAATACGCAATTGTGCTGCACGACCGGAACGATTTAATAAGATTATAATTTTCGAACCTATTTTAAAATTCTAATTTTAATTATAAAAATTATTTTTCTCGATCAATTGTTGTAACATAACGATATAAAGCCTTAATCATCAAATTGTCTTGATCTGCAGACTTCCTTTAAGCTTGCGTTATGTTATACTACCTAGTTCTCGTGAATATGATAGATATAACAAGGTTAGTTAAGAGTCACTGCACTTTAAAAACCAAATTCTGGCGTTTACGCTAACGCATAATTTGCATGCAGAACAAAGTTGTTCATCTTTGTTCTTATTGTGAAAATAGCTGCTATTACTAAATAATTATTCTTATTATTGTATTATTATACTATACAATATTTTTAAAAAGCGAGATTCAAAATTTGTTAGTGGATGGAGCAACTTATCTTTTGCATTTCTAAACTAGAGCGATGCACAGACAATGAGTGAAGTAAGTATAACAAAGACAAAGTGCAAAGGCAAAGCTACGAACTTCTTATTGTATTCATACCAAGAAGTATGTAGACGTAGTCTGAACAAGGATTACGTCTATAAACGTCTCACGCTTTGTGACGAATATTCAATCTGACTCTTCGTTTATAAATATGTTTTTTAAATAATGAATGATAAATGAATTTCACTATTGCATACATATATTTTGATGCGCAGCAAAACAGTATACAATAGCTTGCTTGAATGATAAATGATTCATTGTGTATGGAAATGTGCGAATTAATCAGGTCCATTTAGCTCACTTCTTATAGGTTTCGCTCTCAATTTATGTTTCGCAAATTGCGGCATGCATCAGTTGACAAATATTTATTTATCACAACAAAATAGTAATATAATCTAATTTTCAAAACGAATTAATATTAATTACATTATTATTTATTTATTTATTTACATTTAAAAAATAGTACCATGATCAACTATGCGGTGGATCACCGGATCTGAATCAATATGAGGTATTTCCACTCATCCCTCTTTCTTCCAATGTTCGTAAATCATGGCCCAACTATCTTCTTCAGATCCATAAAGGAATTGATGGAATAAATACACTGTAAAAAAGCTTTACTGTAAATTCTAGACTAGTTATAAAATAGAAATGGAAAGGAGTTAGGGAGAGAGAAGGATAGACAAAGAAAGGGTCAAAGAGACTGAAAGAGATTCTGTTTTGATCCTGTTGGATTCTCGTTTAATCTACATCATAATATGATTTGTTATGCATAACGTAATGGTACTCAGCACAGGGTATACATATAAAAGTTCAGAAAATGCTACTGTTGCAATGAGGGATAGCTACAATTTTAATACCTGCAGGATTTCTCCATTCTAAATATGGAAAATCTTCAAATGCATATATATATATATATATATATATATATATATATATATATATATATATATATCCCGTTGATGTGATTTCTTTAAAAAAAATAAGTCGAAAAATATGTATGTGCTAAAACAATGTACAAGCGCCGGTACAACCCTAGAAGTATAGTTAGAAGTCAGAAGTATTATACATATACCCCTTCTGCACCATTTATCACATTTATTTACTCATTTATCGGACTACTTGTAGATGCAATCACGGTAGAAAGAGCCAGGCTGGGACTTGGGTAAGTTGGTAAATAACTTCACGACATTGACTAGGCCAATTGACAACTATGGTAGTCATTACTCGAGATAAAAGTCATTGCATTTTATGAAACATACAAAACACTCGTTCAGACATTTTCAGTGAGAGGTGCAAAATTCAAAAAAATCAAAGATCATTCATCTTATGATTTTCATAATCTGTGACAAAATTATTTTGACTGAAAAAATTGTTTTCAAATTCAATATAAAAATATTTATTAGAATATTTATTTATTAATTTATAACCCCTATTCCTTCCAGGGTACGAGGATATTGTGTGATCGTTCTTTGATTATAGCAGAGATAGAGCGTGCAAATGTAAGAGAGTGCAGGCAGAGAGAGAGAGGGTATTGGTAAGTGAGAGAATTCAGAGAAAGAAATACAGCGCGGGTCACTGATCTTCCATCAATTGTGTTGACGCAATACTCATGTTAAATGTGTTTGCAATGAATGAAATTGATTCTAGTGACAAGGGAACGGCACTTCTTCGATTTCTGGCAACCCCCCCCCCCCTCAGACCCCCCCTATCTCATCCTAATCCAATTTCATTTCCATATCACCCCATTCCCATATAAAAACATTCAATTCCTTCTCTCCGGTTCAGTCCAGAGCTCTCCCATCTTGAGGAGAGCTCGGGGAGCATTTGGCCCCCGTGGACATCGTCCTCCCAGTGAGGACGACCGCTCCATTCGATCGAATAGATCGAAATGGAGGGGCAGGGGGGGGGGGGGGGTAGCGGGGGGTTGGTGGCCAGAAACCGAAGAAGTTCCGAATGGTCAACCATCCCCGTCGAGTTGTGAGGTCACATTCACTTTATTTCGCGTCAATCCATCTTGTCGTCAACGTGAAAATTTTGAAAGGAATATCAACACCGACATCTTTCCCCCAATGTTTCACAAAGCAGTATGTACAAAGTAAATAGTGCATATTGTTTTGACTGTATATACCCTCTCAATATTTCAAAAAAAATGACATAAATTGTAGTTCCTTCATTTGTTTTAAAAGCTGGCTCTCGATAAACTTTCAGCTTTCAAATTTTTGTCAGTGCTGCCTTAATCGTCGGCTATTTGTCTATCGATTTTGTATTCGTTTATGTGTTGAAATATTAAAAATATGCCTTGCCGCAAAGCCCTGATATAGATGAGAAAAGTGAGGAAAATAAGTTAGTTCACGATCATTCTACGGGACCTCTATCGCACAACAGACGTTAGCGTAGGGAGAGCGGAAATAGGTCAAGAAAAAAAAATAACAAAAGTACTCGAGCACATTTGAGAGGACTTTTCTTTTTGCTAATCCTCTTCGGGGAATCGAACTTTCCTGCAGACCCGGTTTGATTGTCCGAGCTCTTATCCACTAGACCACGGGTGCCTATTATGAAACATGTCAAACGATCTACATATACTCCAACACTGCCGTGCTTATATACCGATGCATGGCTCCGTCCCTTTCTGATCAACCCTATTTATATAGTGATTCTGACTCCTCCCATTTAACCGCGCGGGCTTGGACACCGATTACAAACATTAACACACCCAAATATATTTATTAATTCTGAAGTGAGCTGAACAGCGTCGTTGACTGCCATGGACGAATGGTGCACAAGCGTCCACATCACACAGAAAAACAAGTGTTATCCACGGAGCATAAGACCTGAGCAGTGTCATGTTTAACACTTTTCGAGCTCAAAAAGTGTTAAATATAACACTTCTTAGGCCTTGTGCTCCGTGGAGAACACTTATTTTTCTGTGTGATCTTCACCGCCATCATATTGTGTTCATCAAGTTCATCATGGACGACTACGGCGATCTTCTGAAGATGACGACAACCCTAATGACGATGACGTCGATCCTGTTCAAGAATTGATATATTATTATTATTATTATTATTATTATTATTATTATTATTATTATTATTATTATTATTATTATTATTATTATTATTATTATTATTATTATTATTATTATTATTATTATTATTATTATTATTATTATTATTATTATTATTATTATTATTATTATTATTATTATTATTATTATTATTATTATTATTATTATTATTATTATTATTATTATTATTATTATTATTATTATTATTATTATTATTATTATTATTATTATTATTATTATTATTATTATTATTATTATTATTATTATTATTATTATTATGTTCAAAAGCAGTCAAACTGTTTACAGTTTTAAAGTAGAAGGAATCGCGATTTTTATCTTTTCGAAACTTTCGAACATCGCAAAAGACTAGAAATAAGGTCACTTAGTCCGTTAACGATATCTAGGTATCACCTTGTTCATGTTCATGTAGAAAGGAAAATGTTTTAATGGCACTAGTCTATAGAACACCAGAGCAGTACAAAAGTGGGCGAAAAATAAAATAAACACGAAAGAAAAAGCATTTTATTCTAGACTTTTATACTACTTTTGAACTAGTCCGTTGTTCTAGAGTAGTGAAGTTTTGATAATGATTTTATTCTTATTCTTATTCTTTATTCCATCATAATATGCATAACAAGAAAAATAAGGACATAAAGGGAGTGAGGGATTTTGAAAAAGAAATGTTAACTATGAACAAATTAACGATTGTGCGATACAATTATAGGAAGAATCCCGAATGCATAGTAATTAATGAGAGAGACGGAAGACGAAATTGGTATGACTGTGAATAAAGGTAAAAAAAGAGATTATAAGGAGACTATAAGCAAAACAAACGCGGTCCGATGTTTCGGCTATGTGGTGTTAAAAATTCGCGAAAAGAAAGTGGCGAGAGAATGTAAATGGAATGTTAGTGACACACACCTCCAAGAGTATCATCGTAGATTGTGTGACGTCAGTATCGATAATGTCCATGATGATTGTTGAACGTCAATGGAACAAGTTTACCGTCCTACAGTTGTGGCGCTTCATGGGTACGGCCCTCGAGGTTGTGATATCGTCATCTTAAACGGATTTGACATTGTTCAAAGTAATAGTTGGATGTCGCATAGGACAACAAAGTAATGAAAAGCCACCAAGTTTGGAATGGGCAACGGAAAGAGTAACAGATCGATAATCACGAATGAGGTAGAGAAGAATAGAGATAGATCATAAGGAAGAGTTATAACTGAAAGCGCGGCAGGAAAATCACCGAGAAGGGGCAAAAATTCCAAACACTGCAAACGAAGTGAATGAGAATGAGACGTTATTTCAGATAGTCTTATGCAAATTGGAAATAGAATCAGAATTCGTCACTGACTGTTGTAATAAATGCAACTAGTAGTAACTCTGGTATCTCCAAACTAGTAGTTTACTTACAGACTAGTAGTTTACTACAAGTGAAAGAACAATTGACGAAATGCATTACCGTATTCACCACTTCTAGTAAACTTACGTTTAAGAGACCGGCTCGGTAAGACTCGAGCATTTTGACCCTCTGTCGGACATTCGCGAGGACTTTCGATCTGGCACTCAATACTTTCATCATACCGGGGGGAGACCGATGAAAGTTATAGTGAAAATGCCCTTAGGCTCAAACCCGGCTGACATATGCCGCATAAAGTAAAAAAATAAAAAAATAAATAACTTTTCAATCGCGATAGCTAGGACTTTTATTTCTTTTATTGGTGAATAACATGTCATGCACTCTTACAAACACAGCTGAACAATAATATCATATCGTTTTGAATATGTTTTTTCGTGTCTGATTTTCAGATTTTTCTTCTTTTATCCTCGTTGAAAAGAGATTGCAAGTAATGACATAGTACATATTGTAGCCCTGACGATTGTGCACATGGTGGTCACATTCCCTTGGCCAGCCAACATTTCGCAGGCATCGAGAATTGCAGCCGAATGTGAGAAATGTGTAAATTGCAAAAATCGAAAATTAATTTTCTTGAAATTCGAAAGAGTAAGAGGTAGCTTTATTATGTCATTTTACTCATAGTGATGCGTGTACACAGGAACAATATACAGATAGACTCAGACTACATTTTAAAAAAATTGAGAAAAATAATTATTTTATTTTTATTTTTTCAGCTCAAACATTCAGTCGACCGTCAAGGCAAGTTCATTCATAGGGCGGATGGTGGCTGATGCATGTGTGTTTGCAGTAACGACTGCCACGTGAAGAATCGTCGTTTCGCAGATCTCGAATTTATTTTTTAAAATCATCAAACTTGAATATTTACATGTTATTTTCATATAAATCGGTTGGAAGGTGGCTTATGGCAACCTAAGTTGTACCATTGTTATCAGTAGAAGTGTACGCTATTGGACTACCGTAATCATCAGTAATCAAGATCATACCGATCAATACGCAGAATCATTATAAAAGAAATAGCGTGCTTTGACTTATATGACGTTTGCTACCATCCTGTCTTCACAGTTTATTCACGAAAATATTCATGGGGCACCACCTTTAATGAGTTAATTTGAAACTCTCCGCTCTCGCAATGCTCTCCCGTTTTTTTCAACGAGAGAGCGTTGCTAGAGCGGAGAGTAAAAGTAGCTTGGGGATTCAATTTCAATAAAGCTTACACGATCAAGAGACTACTCGATGTTGGTGTAAATTAGCATAAATGGAGCAAAAAAAAACACAAAAAACGTGTTTTCTTGAAAACGCATAAATATTATTATTATTATTATTATTATTATTATTATTATTATTATTATTATTATTATTATTATTATTATTATTATTATTATTATTATTATTATTATTATTATTATTATTATTATTATTATTATTATTATTATTATTATTATTATTATTATTATTATTATTATTATTATTATTATTATTATTATTATTATTATTATTATTATTATTATTATTATTATTATTATTATTATTATTATTATTATTATTATTATTATTATTATTATTATTATTATTATTATTATTATTATTATTATTATTATTATTATTATTATTATTATTATTATTATTATTATTATTATTATTATTATTATTATTATTATTATTATTATTATTATTATTATTATTATTATTATTATTATTATTATTATTATTATTATTATTATTATTATTATTATTATTATTATTATTATTATTATTATTATTATTATTATTATTATTATTATTATTATTATTATTATTATTATTATTATTATTATTATTATTATTATTATTATTATTATTATTATTATTATTATTATTATTATTATTATTATTATTATTATTATTATTATTATTATTATTATTATTATTATTATTATTATTATTATTATTATTATTATTATTATTATTATTATTATTATTATTATTATTATTATTATTATTATTATTATTATTTATTATTATTATTATTATTATTATTATTATTATTATTATTATTATTATTATTATTATTATTATTATTATTATTATTATTATTATTATTATTATTATTATTGTTATTATTATTATTATTATTATTATTATTATTATTATTATTATTATTATTATTATTATTATTATTATTATTATTATTATTATTATTATTATTATTATTATTATTATTATTATTATTATTATTATTATTATTATTATTATTATTATTATTATTATTATTATTATTATTATTATTATTATTATTATTATTATTATTATTATTATTATTATTATTATTATTATTATTATTATTATTATTATTATTATTATTATTATTATTATTATTATTATTATTATTATTATTATTATTATTATTATTATTATTATTATTATTATTATGTTCAAAAGCAGTCAAACTGTTTACAGTTTTAAAGTAGAAGGAATCGCGATTTTTATCTTTTCGAAACTTTTGAACATCGCAAAAGACTAGAAATAAGGTCACTTAGTCCGTTAACGATATCTAGGTATCACCTTGTTCATGTTCATGTAGAAAGGAAAATGTTTTAATGGCACTAGTCTATAGAACACCAGAGCAGTACAAAAGTGGGCGAAAAATAAAATAAACACGAAAGAAAAAGCATTTTATTCTAGACTTTTATACTACTTTTGAACTAGTCCGTTGTTCTAGAGTAGTGAAGTTTTGATAATGATTTTATTCTTATTCTTATTCTTTATTCCATCATAATATGCATAACAAGAAAAATAAGGACATAAAGGGAGTGAGGGATTTTGAAAAAGAAATGTTAACTATGAACAAATTAACGATTGTGCGATACAATTATAGGAAGAATCCCGAATGCATAGTAATTAATGAGAGAGACGGAAGACGAAATTGGTATGACTGTGAATAAAGGTAAAAAAAGAGATTATAAGGAGACTATAAGCAAAACAAACGCGGTCCGATGTTTCGGCTATGTGGTGTTAAAAATTCGCGAAAAGAAAGTGGCGAGAGAATGTAAATGGAATGTTAGTGACACACACCTCCAAGAGTATCATCGTAGATTGTGTGACGTCAGTATCGATAATGTCCATGATGATTGTTGAACGTCAATGGAACAAGTTTACCGTCCTACAGTTGTGGCGCTTCATGGGTACGGCCCTCGAGGTTGTGATATCGTCATCTTAAACGGATTTGACATTGTTCAAAGTAATAGTTGGATGTCGCATAGGACAACAAAGTAATGAAAAGCCACCAAGTTTGGAATGGGCAACGGAAAGAGTAACAGATCGATAATCACGAATGAGGTAGAGAAGAATAGAGATAGATCATAAGGAAGAGTTATAGCTGAAAGCGCGGCAGGAAAATCACCGAGAAGGGGCAAAAATTCCAAACACTGCAAACGAAGTGAATGAGAATGAGACGTTATTTCAGATAGTCTTATGCAAATTGGAAATAGAATCAGAATTCGTCACTGACTGTTGTAATAAATGCAACTAGTAGTAACTCTGGTATCTCCAAACTAGTAGTTTACTACAAGTGAAAGAACATTTGACGAAATGCATTACCGTATTCACCACTTCTAGTAAACTTACTTTTAACTAGCCATAGACTTGCAAGTCTACGGCTAGTGGGAAATAAAAGTACTTCTAGTTTGAAAATACCAGAGAAGAGAGGTCAAAGACGGTATAGCTATAATGATGAAAGAAAGTTAGAGACAGAGAGAGGAGAGAGAGAGACGCTAAGGACCTGGCAAGATCACAGCGAGAGGGAAAAGTAAAGGTGGGAATATAGAGAAGGAGAGGAAGATGAAGAGTTGGATAGAGTGAGAAGGACATAGAGAGGGAGAGGTAGAGAGACATCGAGAGAGAGATAGCTATGGGGAGGGAGGAAAAGGAAGAGCGAAAAGGATAGGAAGAGTCTGAAATACAATAATTACAAACAAAATAACATGAAAAAGTAATCAACAATATCGATGTAGATCAAAATATACATCATATTTGAGTGAATAGGTTTTCTTTCTCTGCACTCTCTCACTTTCCCACACTCTCTCACAATGTCAGTTATCTTGTACGATACGCTCTCTCTCTCGTAGTCGTAGGAGTCGTAGGAGAGGGAGTTGAGTGCAAAGATGAAAGATCAATTTCAGAAATGAAACAAACGGGGAGGCACGTAAAGACTGAAGACTGCAAATGAAATGATCAAGAAAAAATACAAAACGTGTTATATGATCATCATATGCAAATTGGACCAGATGATGCTCGACTAGACAACAACAACGATAATATATGCAAGTATCATAAAGAGTATGGAAGATCAAAGATCAAAGATCAAAGATCGTATGAACTCATTGTCAATAGGGATGTAATGCAGGAAAAGGTAGATGAAGACGAAAAAAAAGAGATAACCGAAACGGCGGGAAATTGATCGACAAGTTAGGAATCACCGGGGTGGGGTCAACGCTATTGATGGTAGATCATTGACCCACGCTGTATTTCTTTTTCCGAATTCTCTCGCTCACCCACACTCTCTCACTCTGTACTCTCTCACATTTGCACACTCTATCTCTGTTATGATCAAAGAACGATCACACAATATCCACGCAGACTAGAAGAAATTGGGGGACATAAATAAATAAATAAATAAATAAATAAATAAATAAATAAATAAATAAATAAATAAATAAATAAATAAATAAATAAATAAATAAATAAATAAATAAATAAATAAATAAATAAATAAATAAATAAATAAATAAATAAATAAATAAATAAATAAATAAATAAATAAATAAATAAATAAATAAATAAATAAATAAATAAATAAATAAATAAATAAATAAATAAATAAATAAATAAGTAAGTAAATAAATAATAATTGTAAATATTTTTATATTGAATTCGAAAAAATGTTTTGGTTAAAATAATTTTGGCATTGATGATAAAGATCATAAATAAGATGAATGACCTTTGATCTTTCATTAGCAGATACAGTGATGTCTATATGAGGCCGTTTGCGTAAGACTCGACTAAGTGCCGGTACAGTAAAAAATCAAATTTTGGGGATCGGGGTTCTCAAGGGTGCTGATGGTCATGTTCATTTTGCACCTAGATCCACCGGTTGGAAAAATCGGTTATATTAATAATTCGTTTTGAAAATTAGATTATATTATTATTTTGTTTTGAGAAAATAAATATTTGTCAACTGATCCATGCCGCAATTTGCGAAACATAAATTGAGAGTGAAACCTATGAGAAGAAGTAAGCTAAATGGATTTGATTAATTCGTCAACATAGTTGTTTTTTCACCGAATCCTTCAATCGTATAATACATACTGTGTTTTCTGTGTTTCCTCTGCTCGATATGATTATATTCGGGATTTTTTACTAAGAGAGTAATGACACTACTATCTTCAAATCAAAAGTGCAAAGCATTGCTTTGACATTCGCACATTTCTAGACACAATGAATATTTCAGCATTCAAGCAGACATTGTGTACAGTTATGTAGTATAATACTCCTAGTGCTCCCTCCCTTCATCTAGTATAATAAGCAATCATATTAGTCGCCTTTGAAATCATACACGTTTTCAGTTGTGCTTCCCTTGTCAGCCTCTCCCTATCAGGGCTGGGATTTTTTGAAAATAATTTCAAAAAAAATTTTGATCAAAAAATTCAAAAAATGGCTCAAAAAATTTTTAAATTCAAAAATTTTTAGAGAAAATTGTTTGATTTGTTTTGAAGGATATTAAGCAATTCAGACACATCATTTTTGCCTGAAAAGAGGTTAAAACAATCAATTATGCAATTAACCGAATTTTTAAACATGAAAAACATGATACAAGTAGTTTTTCACTTTTTAAAAATTCTACGTCAGTGCATTGGGCAAACTAATCCACACTAAAACCTTTAGAATCCTCTTCATCAAGACAGTGAAAAGGATAAAAATGGGAATCTTGTTAAGTTTTGTCAAATGTTGACACAATTTCCATAAATGTTTCACTATTTCTCGTTTTAACGGTACTTTTTAAAATTATTTTTTTTGTTGATTTTTTTTTAAATTCAAAAAACTTTTTGATTTTGAATTTTTTGAAATGGTGAAAAAATTCAAAAAATTCAAAAATTCAAAATAAAAAAATCCCAGCCCTGCTCCCTATGTATTATACTAGATAAAGACACGCCACATAACAGTATACAATGTCAGAATAATGCTGAGTACTTTTGATTAGAAGATAGTAGTGCCATTACTCTCTTAGTTAAAAATCCCTTATATAATCATATCGAGCAGAGAAAACACAGAAAAGACAGTACAATTGAAGGATTCAGTGAAAAAATAACTATGTTGTCGAATTAATCAGATCCATTTATAATAGCTCACTTCTTCTCATAGGTTTCACTATCAATTTATGTTTCGCAAATTGCGGCATGGATCAGTTGACAAATATTTATTTATCACAGCAAAATAAAAATACAATTGTTCAACCGAACATGTTGGAATAATCAATTTCCAGTAACAAAAAGTGATTGTAAAAACGTAACAGCGTGTTAGTGAACTAGCACACTGTAAGTGACGGTTAAATTCAGGATGGAAATTATAAGGAAGGCTTAGTTATAATGAATAGTATACTAGTGAGTTGTGAATGGTCGAACTGGACGGACACATTGACATAAATTACAGGCCTTATTTCATATAGCGCGACCATTGATAGCTGGTAGTTTACTGCACAACCAGTCTAAGGGAGGAGGAGCAGTATAGATGGTATTAGGGTATTATTAGGTTAGTATGCCCTTGGCGGCAGTAATATCAAGGACGGGAATAACGTTTCCTTTTTACCTCTTTCTCTACCTATGCTTTGGATTTAGCTAGTGCTCTACTCATGCTTGTTAGTGTCTAGGCTATTAATTGTATGTTTTTCAAAGGCACACCAAGAGCTAATTTGAAACTCTCCGCTCTGGCAATGCTCTCTCGCTTTCTTTATCTACCGGAGAGTGTTGTCAGAGCGGAGAGTAAAATTAGCTAGCTCGGGGTGTACCTTTACTATTTTATCAGTTGCATTTTCACGATGCCAACAAATTTGAATTCTTCCGAATCTACCCAAGGGTTTTTGAATATCTAACTAAACTGTGATACCTTGTCTTTGTTCTGACGTCGACGAATTTCTAAATTATTGACTTAATTGAAAGAAAGCTTAATTAAATTCAACATCATTCGGCGCGCTAACCTCACCTTTCCCAATCTTCATCTCCCTCTCTTATAATAATTTTGATATCTCACATATTTTCTTGCACTCGAACATCTTGTACTTGTTGAAACACCCTCGTGGTGTACGATAAATAAATAAATAAATAAATAAATAAATAAATAGACAAACTAACTATCCACATGAATTCTCCCTTATATATGCCCCAATGTTTTGACACAATAAGATAGGTGCGAAACTTGAATGTGATCATCATTCCCCACTCTTCTTCTGAACTAAAAGGCACACCCCAAGTTAATTTGAAACTCTCCGCTCTGGCCACACTCTCTCGTAGACAAAGAAAGCGAGAGAGTGTGGCCAGAGCGGAGTGAAAAATTAGCTTTTGGTGTGCCTTCAAAGGCACTGAAACCTTTGTCAACGGCCTCTTCAACAGTCTACGCTCTCTCGGTGTTAGAGAACGGAGAAATAGTGTGCGCAATGAAGAGGCCATTGAGTGAGAGGTAACGCTCCCTTTAACTCAACACCTACTAGAGAGACGTATTAACTCTTATCATAGTACTCTTTACAGACTGATTAGCTCACTTTAGTTCATATTTCTTCGCTGCTTTTGATCACCATAACCTGTTTTTGCCACTTCCTACCCGCCGTTGTCCCTTTTCTCACTCCTCTCTCTCTCTCTATCCTATCACCTTTTCGTTCATCGATAAGCCATCGATCTGATTATTTACGCTTATCCTTGAGCTTTTCAACGTTGTTCACGAATTATTGATCACAATGTTCATTTGGCAGGCAATATGAGGCGGTTATTGATTGTTACAACGTATTTTGTCTTGGTTAATGGGCAATTGGAACGAATGAGCAGTAGTAGAAGTAGTGATAGAGATACGGAAGTCACTGAAAATGATAAGGTTTGTTTTTAAATTCTCTTTTGTAAGACGGTGTTACGTTTTTTTTTTCAAAACATGCGCACGCCGTTACCTCCGCCGTAACGGAGACGTTACGAAGACGTTGCGGCGGAGATTACGGCGTGTGCACGTTTTGAAAAAAATGTAACACCGCATAAGAATGCATGACATTGTCTGGGTGATGCATTCTTACTGAAGATCGATCCTCAAGTGTTAGATACTGTTCTATCATATTTCATTATATTATTAATATTATTATCATCATCATTATATATCATACTTTTATCATACAAAATGAGGAAAAACTGATGTATGGTTTTCACACTTGTTCACTACAAATGTTGATCGACCGCTTGATCTGCCCTAATTAGTCGAGCTAACATGACAAATCATGCACTGTAGCAATCGATGATCGGGAACCTTGAAACGACATGTGTGTGATTTAAAAAAGGACGCCGTACCAACGAGAGATCCGGGACCGCCCTTGTATTTTTATAATAATAATAATAATAATAATAATAATAATAATAATAATAATAATAATAATAATTATTATTATTATTATCCTTTCAAATGAACGCAAATTATTATATTTGAATAAAAACACTATCCCATCAGTATCCCAGCTATAATATATAATTTGCGAAAATAATGAGTGCCGTTTTAGCAATAATTTTGGAATATCTTTTAACAACTTCAGATCGCTTGTAGAGAACTGCGTCAGGAGTACACCCGAGCATGTGTTCAAGCGACTGACAGAAGGGGAGAGGTGCGAAATTTATATTTTATATATTTTATCTACGCCCGAGAGCGCAACTAGAACAATTTGAATATACGAGTGAAACATAATGATAAACAACTGAACTTCTTGACTTCTCATTACTTAACTTCCTTCAAAACTATGAACACCTTCTCATTATATTTGATGGAATAATAAATAAATAAATAAATAATATAGTTCCTAAAGAACGCCCGAGCAAATTTTGCTCTAAGCTCTGGCAGCACTCTCTCGTAGACAAAGAAAGCTAGAGATTGTGGCCAGAGCGGAGGGTAAGATTAGCTCGGGCTGTCCCTGTAACACTAGTAAATTCCTTATCAGCACTAGTCTCTCATCACATTCTAATGCAATTTTTTAGTTGATAATCTAGTCGACGTAGAAAGTACGTGAAATTAGAAGAGTTTTCAAAAATTACAATAGTTCCCCGTTACAATTTTTATATTGATGATCTCCTCATTATCTTTGATATAAATAAATAAATATATAAATAAATAAATAAATATATAAATAAATAAATAAATAAATAAATAAATAAATATATAAATAAATAAATATATAAATAAATAAATAAATACATTGCCTATATTCCAGGATGAGTTCTGTCGTGCATTTGAGAATGTTTGCATTAGACTCGCATCATCTGTTCGATCATACGCGAGTTATTTACTTTCTATTTCCCGGTTTTAGTCCATCAATAACTGTTGTTTGAATAGATATAGTTGAGTATATGTTATACGAGAATATTGATCATATTGGACAAAGTTAAATTTCGTTAAATTACCGTTAAATTCGTTAAATTATTAATTTAAATTAGATAAATTACCTATTGCAGTCAACTGAATCTCCGTCACTTCAAGAAAGCAGTAACAACGACCTAGATAGCCCCGAAAGATCTCCCTCGTAAGCGTTTATTCTTAAAATTTTATTATTTCTTTCTGAAATTTTGTGTCTTTATTGATTCATTTGTTTGAACATATCAATACATTCAATACATATCAATAGTTTCACTCTTCAGCATCGTTCATTTATCTGTCTAGCGTAAACTGTTCAAAACGAGTAAGTGAGAACGCAACGCAAAAAATCTCTTAAAGATATAACTGCACTACCATAGAGAGGGGGTAGCTTACTCCAAATTCGCTCAAAAAGACACGTTTGATCATACTCTCTCGGTCGAGATAGTGAGGGGGATTGGAATAAGCTAACTAAATTATATGGCAAATGAGAAACGTTTTTTAAATGTTTTTTAAAGATTACCTGTGGCGCAAAAATGAGAGAGCTTGCCGTCAGTGTAGATAACTACCAAACATAAAAATGCACCTACGTGCAGGATGACGAATGGTTTCCTTGCTGAATGATGTTATACAGTTGATTTAACGAGAATATCTATTTCGGCATATCTAATATCTATACTTGCGTATTTGCCTTCCTGCCAGCTGCTAAACAGAGAAATTGATCCCCTCCCACTTTTTCCTCGCTCTCTCTGATCTACCTAATATCTCACTTGTGCTCTCTCTCTCTCTAAACATAGAAACACATTGTGGCAGTGGCTGGCTACTCTGGTACCAAAATAAACAAGTGTATTTTGTACGGTCAATAGCGAGTGTGAAGTGTCATTTATGTAGATATCTGAACTAAGAAAATATTGATGTATTGATTTGGCGTGATGATCTAAGGAAGACATTCGGAAAAGGATGGTGGAATATGCCCTACTCCCAATGGCTAGCAACCATATCCCAGCACACCACAGTGTGAACCTGATAAATATGATTGATTGATATTGAAATGCTTAGTTTGAGTGTGCACTCATCTTCATCATCATCATCATCGAGAAAGGGACCCGACTTCACGGAATTTTGTCGTCGCTTCAAGAATCGATACCTTTATGTGTGCCCAAATCCGTTCCGATTCGGACAAAAGGTTCATTTCTGGCCACCTCTATCTTGCATAGCATCTTTGTTACACAATAGGGGCACTACTTCAGAAATTTATATTAGGCAATTAGACTATTATTTTGGACTGGTATCCTATTCTGAAGAAGTGCCCACAATAGGTTATAGAATTATTGAGAAACAGATGCTTTTTTACACATTCTACCATATTTTTTTCTTTTTGAGATGTTTGAAAAAAAATAAAAATGACATTTAGATAATGAGACAAAATGACAATTGCAGGCAGTCGTATTCTGTCCGATCTATTCCGAACGTTGTGACATTCCTCTACCCGAGAAGCCGGTCGTTCCCCAAAGGAAGACCAGTCACAACTTTGCTGTAGATAGACTGTGCGCCAGTTACGCGTGAGTTGTGCTTGTATGATAAGGTTAAAGCTAATGTGGTGTTAAAATCTTGGAAAAGTAGATAGAAAAGTGAAAAGTAATGTTAATTTTGTGATTGTAGTTGAAAAAGTAGCATATCTTCGTAATTGACAAACTTTTACAATTAAAACCCTTTACGCGAGCGTTGGATTGCTATTTTTCCAACTACTTTTCCAATCACAAACTTAACACTACTTTTCACTTTTCCTACCTTTCCAAGATTTTAACTCCACATTTTAATGTAACCTTAAAAGGTTATTCCCGTTATTCAAGGCACGCGAAGCCCTTCGGGAGATGATAGTATGGATATTTTTCACTATTTTTTTGCGATATTACAATAGCATGACTATCAAAATAAAATATCTATCGCATGCGAAAATTGGCCTAACGAAATAAGAAAGTGATCATTATTACTATACAGTACAGCCCGATCTCCTTTTGTACACGAGTAACACTGCGGCGCGCAGAGGCGCTCATTTGCGCGCATCATTTATTTCTGCGGGTACTGAATACTTTTCGATTCTCAAAGTCTTAATCATGAGTTTCCGTTATGAAAAGTTGTTTTAATGACTAAAAAACAGAAACAAAATTTGTATTAATGAGAAAAAGCAATTAAAAGACAAATCACACTGGTCCGAAAACGATGGGTAATTATTTACTGGAAAGGTATACTGTAATATCACGAATCGATCGCACGATCGCCGTAAGACATTTTTCGAAATTTACAGTACCCATCATTTTCGGACTAGTGTGATTTGCCTTTTAATTGTTTTTTCTCATTAATAGAAATTTTGTTTCTGTTTTTTAGTCATTAAAACAACTTTTCATAACGGAAACTCATGATTAAGACTTTGAGAATCGAAAAGTATTCAGTACCCGCAGAAACAAATGATGAGCGCAGATGAGCGCCTCTGCGCGCCGCAGTGTTACTCGTGTACAAAAGGAGATCGGGCTGTACTGTATTATATTTTGTCGATATATTCAAACATGAAACATAAGATTCCAATTGGATATTACATACATAAACATTAACATTAAACATAATATTACATAATATATAATATAGGATAAACATTAGAAGCTATAATATGCTTGTTAAAAAAAAAGAAAAAAACCATGTGAAATATCGAAGCTGCTTTTTCATTTGCTATTAAAATACCAATTTCTTACATTTCACTCCTTTCAGATCTTTCGCTAACTCGTACTGTCGAAATCCCATATTCCTCGCTCAGCAACAGTATCGAACTTCATGCGAGAAATACTGGCGATTTTGCACTCCTCGATAATTGCCTAGTGTGATCGATTATGTTACTATTGTGAAGAAAGCCGTTTCAGTTCAAATAAAAAACAAATAAATGATAAATAAAATCAATGTGCATATAATGATGCATCTTGGCAACATATTACAATTATTTTTATTATAATGCTCAATCAATGTCCGATTGGCCAATCAGTGCACTAGATCAGATCATGCATATATCTTCGACCGAGGACGACAATCGATCGATCGATCTTTCTCTCGCTTTTCACTTTCAATCTTTTGTTCGATAAAGTAAACTATGCACACGGGCATCCCTTTTTAGGGTCAAACTGTTGCCGCTTATGGATAATGCGAATGTTGCTGTTAGTATTGCCGCTACCTACATCGAAGGTGACCTTGTTTGTTGCAAATTTATTAATTAATTAATTACCTGTCGGCGGCACCCTTTGATCTTGGCGGCACCCTTTGATCGTAGTGCGGGAAAATGGCCCTCCATTGCGTACCATACTACTAACATGCCAAATATTCTGCAAAAAAGATCTCCAACGGATATACATTTAATTCGGTACATCGGTCCATAAATAAAAAAATATTAATAGAGAATTAAAAGTCCTGTGATACATTCCACACTCTTTTCTTAGATTAATTCCAAAGAATTGTCCCCTTGCCTTTCACCAATCATTATCGGTTGACATATCATCTTCATTATCACACACTTTCCTTTCCTTTTTATCATCACACGTTTCATTGTATATTCATGAATATATTATTATTATTATTATTATTATTATTATTATTATTATTATTATTATTATTATTATTATTATTATTATTATTATTATTATTATTATTATTATTATTATTATTATTATTATTATTATTATTATTATTATTATTATTATTATCATTATTATTATTATTATTATCGCGCCAACGAGTCTTCTAGCAGCATACTAACAATGCGAACAGTGTGAGAGGGTAACTAATTGGTGATAATTCTAGCCCAACCTGTACTCTGGTATTTCGACACTTAAAGTCTACTTAAAGTAAAACGTAAGTCTACTTAAAGTGGTGTGTTATACTGTAAAGCATTTCGTCAAATATTCTTTCACTTAAAGGTGGAGACCCGCGAATGATCATGCAAATCGCTTACATCTCGCTTATGCAAGTATCTAGTGATATGCAAGAAGATAGGAAGACTAACCATCGCTCTCTTAGCGTAGTGGTAAAACTTCTGACTAGAAAGCACATGGTCGCGGGTTCGAATCCTATTGCCGAACTTTCCTATTTTCAAAAAGCGCGCCTTTGCCTGAGTTTGATTGCATGATTCATTCATGATTCTAGCGATCAATAAGCTGAATTGGCTTAAAATAAATAGTGTACGGTATGTAGAATAACTTTTGCTATCATTCTGTCGTCACAGTTTGTTCACGAAAATATTCGCGGGAGTCCACCTTTAAAGTCTACTTCAAGTCTACTTCAAGTCTGTGACGTAGTATAAGTAGACTTTAAGTTTCGAAATACCAGAGTAGTATCCATTCTTCTAACGTTGTCTGCTGACATAACATCTGCCTTAAGGCCAAATTTTGCAATCATTTTAATGATCTTCGTCATTGCCTTGTGCACTACACGCTTTCAACAAATGTATCAAACAATTGACAACTATTATTTTTAGAATAGATTTTTAATCTTAAATAACAGATAAAGAATAAGTTTACAAATATACATGCGTACACCGATAAATCTTTATTTTTCACAGTTCAATAGTCCTTTTTTTTGCCAATTCATGTCGTCGAAGGAATATGTATTATGTGGAGTCTGCTTGATTCATCTCTTATATGAAGTAACGAAAGAACGTATTTCCTATAATGAGGCATACTGAAAGTGAGAAAAAGCGAATGGACAATGGAGTGGAAGAGTTGAATACCGAATACGAACCAACTCAATTCTGAAATTAAGATACATTAATTTTCAAGTTTGAGTATTTTTCGAAGATGCATTGGCTTTTATAAGAAGAAAAGATTTCTTAAATTTCTATTACTCTACACATGCTAAATATTTATTTGGTCAAAAAGTGCACGGATTGCACCTGATGTTTCTGAGAGTGGGAATTCGGCAAATTATAAAAATATAATGGATGTTTGAGATAAGATATTAGAGTACAAATGCCCAACAATAACATCACGCTCGAAGAATAATATACTGTTCAAAAGCCAAGAACATTCTACGCGATGCTTCACCACTCAAGCTTCTTTTTTAAAATTTCTTTATGGCATAGCGATATTAAAATCAGTGCAAAATGAAAAAGTAATCAACATCTTTTTTGGCAACTTTGAGAACTTAACTTTGTGTTAATTTAGATTAACCTGGTTTTAAAGCTTCCGTATAGATGGCGATTACATAGTAAACAACAGGACAAATGACGAATGTCGATGGTACTACGAGCTACAAGAAAACATTTTCAATATTTTCATTTTTTTGGATTTGGTAAAAAATTTTTAAAATATTCCATTTCTGAAGAATGACAATTGCACCTGAATTATGAGAGATTTCATCAATTCTCGCTGAAGATTTTTGGTGGCCGCACTCATGATCGAGGTCTACAATTACCGTAAAAAAGTGAAACATTTGCGACAAAATTTGAGAAAAAAAACGCCAGGTCCCTTCTATAAAAGTTATAAGAATCATTCGAGTGAGTTTCTACATACACAGAAAGTTTTGTATAAATCTGACTATATTCCATAACCAAAAAAATGTAGCAACTAACTTGCTTATTTAGGGTGTAAAAAGTGTGCAAGACGAAAAACGAGGTGGCTGAAAATCCGCTAATCACAAACTGAAAATTAGTGTCACGATAATTTTCGGATAATGCCAGTTATAATTGATCAATCATAATTTACGTAATACCAGAAAAAGGAACACGAACTCACCAGGATAACGACATAGATAAATATCCACATATAAGATATATCATTCCGATTTAGATCAAATAATATCCAACATGGTCTCTTAGTGGCCCATTTATAGTCTGGCCATATCTGGAGACAAAGACCATATTCATGATACGTGCATGTGTGTGATCAACTACTTTATCCACTTAAATGCACAATTTGAGCCTAATTTGAAACTCGCTTTCTTGGTCAGCAAGAGAGCATTGCCAACGCGGAGTGTAAAATTAGCTCGGGTATGTCTTGGTGGCTTTAACAAGATAAATGATGTGATAAACGTTTGATTGTATTCTATATACTAGGTTTACTCGAAATCCCGAGCTAATTTGACTCTAGGCAACGCTAGACAAAGAAAGTGGACAAATAAAGTGAGACAACATTGCCAGAGCGGAGAGTTTCAAATTAGATCATGCCTGCCTTTAAAGGGAGCGTTACCTCACTCAATGGTCTCTTCATTGCACACACTATTTCTCTATTCTCTAACAACGAGAGAGCATTGCGCGTCGAAGAGACCGTTGAGAGAGGTTTCGCTCCCTTTAATACTACCTCAGCAACGTAGGTATTGTCCGTAGCAATGTTGAATTTGGTGGAGTACATAGAGGATGCAATCCCAAAAACAATGGAATTGATGTAAATATAGAACATCCATTTTTGCACTTTCTGGAATCATGGTGAATAATATGCGATTTCATGGTATTGTTGTTTCTTTCCAAAGAAATATTATGCATTAATATTGTCCGTATAAAATATACTTTTATGCGAAAATGAAACATCTAGGTAGAAGCCGAGACAACGGGTGTAACGCTCGGAATCAAATATTTACTATTAGCCTGCACTCTCTAAACTCTCGATTTCATCTATTCCTCACACCTAACCCCTCATATATTCCTGGATATTTAAAAGAGATCGTTCATGGTTTCTGAACTATACAAAGCAAGAATCAACCATTGCGGGCGCTCTCGTACAAATAACTCAAAGTAATTTTATATGCTCATTATGCGTGATCTTTCGATGACGTGCATTATATGTTTCTGCTTTAGAATTATAGGTGGAGTCACTCGGCTACAATATGTACTATGTCACTAGTTGCCCTAGCTCGTCAACGAGGATAGAAGAAGAAAAATCTGAAAATCAGACGCGAAAAAGATATTACATATCAGACATATTCAGAACGGTATGACAGTATTGTTCAGCTGTGTTTATAAGGGCGAATGACATGTTATTCACCAATAAAAACTATTACTTTCGTCGGTCAGGCCCGGTAAATATGTATCTATGATGAAAGTATTGAGGGCCAGATCTAAAGTCTTGCCGATCCGGCCTATGAATAGAGAAAAAAGACGTACACTCAATTTAAAAAAGGTTCCGTGCATCTGACATAATTGGTGTCGATAGAAGAAGCAGAAAAATATAGAAGCGGCGTACTGATTGAGCACAAAGATCATGATAACCTAATATACGATCAACCTTTCAAAGAAATTCAGCTTCGATTTTACTCACAAGACTGATGTGCAATGACACTCCCAATGCGCAAAGCACACCTTGACTGTATCCGCCTAGTATGGGAAAAAGTGGAAAACCGACCAGTAAAACACAAAAGTGTATATCATTCATAGTATTCCAGAACTGAAAAAAGAGAGAAAACATAATCGGTGCGTTAAGGGCATTTTAAACGAAGTCCCCAATGCCAACTTTTGAATGAATATATATTTACAAATATTACATACTTGGAGATAGAAAATGTGAAATTTATATCCTTTAAAACTTGTGGGCGATTTTGTCAAAATAAGGTAAATGACAAATATTGATAGGGTTAATGAACATGCTCCCACAATATGTTGGTAGTAGACAAATAATTGCTCAGGCCATTCTCTCTCCGATGGCATTAACTTAAAAGCATTTAAAAAGAGTGATTTCATAATAAACGAATAAAAAGATATATTGTCTACAAATTCAGAAAATTGAAAAATATGTGAGCCGTCTTTGAGCATAAGGGCGAAAATTGAAGAGATCGAGAGCATTTTCACCTGTCACATGTAGATGAACTATTAGACCTTAAGAGGCTGTTTGCGTAAGAGAGTCGAACAAGGGTTTACACAGGACAAAAATTTTGATACCCTCAAAACTTGTGTATCGACGAAGATGGGTATAGTCATTTTGGCCAGGTGGTCTCGCAGCGCCTGGGCGGGATTAGGGCGCAATCACGTTTTCAGCCGTTCTCCGGTCCATGGTGGAGCTAGACGTATGAAAATTAAGCTCATGGGACAGAATTTGATGGCAATGACGGTTGTCTACTTCATTCGCTTTGAAATTTTCCAAAAGTTCTGAAAATGCAACTTTTGATGGAGACGGTTGCGCCCCTAGCGAGTACCACATTTCGAATCGGTGTGACGAGAGGATTACAAGGATGTATTTTGAGCCCTTATCTCCGTTGAGAAAGCTTTCATTGTCTCGGTATAGGAGTTGTTTACGTCTCTCAATGCAGGGCGCTCCCTCGCACTCTCTCATTTCCGCACGTTCACTCGCCGCTCAGACATGTCTACCTCTTTCTACCTTCAGAAGCCCAGGGGGGTTCTCGTTTCTCGATTTTTCGAATTTCTCAATTTCTTGACTTTTTTTCGAGAAAATCCTCGATTTTTATGAATTTCGGGAAAACTTAAACTTTAAAATAGATTTAAACTTCTATCAACAGTGAACAATATATCCCCAATATTCCGGTTTCATGTATTCACTGATATTCTTTTTGTATTACCTATAAATGTTGTTATTGTTGGAGAAGAGAGAAAAAGTTATTAAAACGCTTTTTATTTTATTTTTTATATTTTTTCTCGATTTTTTTCGAATTTCTCGGATTTCTTGAAAAAATAAATCGAGAAATCTTATTCGAGAATTTTTTCTCGAAAATTTTATCTCGCACACCCCTGCACTATACCGAGACAATGAAAGCTTTCCCAACGGAGATAAGGGCTCACAATACATCGTTTGAATCCCCTGATAACGACGGTTCGAACTGTGATACTCGCTAGGGACGCAACCGTCTCCATCAAAAGTTGCATTTTCCAAACTTTTGGAAAATTTTCGAAACAAATGAAAATTAAATCAGGAGAACCGGGAGATTTTGAGCGCACTAATTTCTCGAACGAGGGTCAACATTGTGGAATGATGTTATATTGTAGATTCCATAGGCCTAGAGCGGTTGATAGGCAGCGCTATGAATGCTCGATTCCCTCTTTGATATTTGTATGCTCTTTGAAAATTCCCCCCCCCCTTTGCCTGGTCATCATTTAATCCAGACAATCAATTTACTTGTAAAAACATAATTGCTTCAATTCTATTTTTATTTTTTTATACTTTTTTTTATTTTTTCATATATCTTAGGTCCCAAGAAGAGATTAGGCTCTCCGGCCAGAATTGGCCCAGAATTATCACTGACCTAGCAGCGATCACAAGCAGGACTTTGAATAATGGGACCTTTACCTTTACATATAACTGTGATGCAGATTTATGAGATGTAAAAAAAGGAGCAAATAGGTATTAGATAACACTTTAGTTTTTTTTATTCTTATTCTTATTCTTCCTCCATCATACATAACAGGAAAAGGGGATGATATAAGGGTGTCGTTGGATGACCGTCGCTAACAATGCGATAAGAGTTTCGAATGATGTTTGTCATGAAGTCGTTTACGGATTCGTTTATTTACTAATTATTCGATGAAAATCTGTAATCTATCATCTAATCTAGAAATAAATGCCATGCTACATCATAAATGGTGCTTTGTGTATGGTCCCATATGCATTCTTGTGGTAAGTAAAGATTAGGATATTACAGTTTGAGGGGGGGGGGTTACGTGATTGAAGTCGTCTATATCTTAGCTCGATTTCCTTCCATCATTGGTAGGATGTATTTATCTACAGCAGGAAGAACCTATAATGGGATATGCATTAGACATATAAGATAGATTGTCATACTAGTTTGGCAGTTAACAATAGTATACTATGGTCCCCAATTTTTGGCATTGTTTGAGCAGCTAACAAAGCTAATTAAATCCCAATGGTACGAGTACTTAAACGAAATTTGAATTTTTAAAACAGTGCTTTCAACGATAACGGACACATGGCTTTACTCCTTCATAAGGAGACGTTTTTCGTAATATTATCAAAGCTGCGATCTAGATATGGCAGCATTTTCGTCGTTCTTACTTTTTTAAACAATACATGCGTAGAATATCGTTATCTTCTCTTGTCCAAGAACCGATAAATATATTATTAAGTTCTTACATGAGTATAGTTGAGCTGACTACTCTTTGCCCATTCGTAGAGTGCATCGTAGACATTTCCATCTCTTCTTCCGAGTACCGAATTCAATTCACGATCGGAGAAATCGAATGAATCAACGAGAGACACAGCGTTTGGTCGAATCTGGAATTATACCACTGATGCTATGTATATGCAATAAATGTGTCAAAAACTATACACACATGTGCTATTAACAAGAGGTACGGTATTTTTCTTTTTCTACAAATTCCGTACCAACATCTCTCAACGATATTCCTTCCATATAGGAGAGAATTGGAAAAAAACTTTTGTAAGGCGGAAGAATTCCGTAAGGCAGGAAAATAGTTCCAAAAATTTATATGAGCGATTTGACTGAGAAAGAAAACTACCATATACAAAGGTATTTCTGCTTTTTTACTATCAGAGTACACTACTCCATTATGCTCGCATACACTTTGTATTCGGCGGGGTTTTGATGGTTCGACTCACAATGGCAAGGTCCTCATACAGTCTCTTCTTGAGGTATTGAATCTGATCACCACTACAATGACCATCCTAAAAAGAACTGATGATTTAATTGTACTCCATGACCAATATGTTGATTATAGTTTCGGTGTTATTTAAAGAATCAAGAAAGCTGTGATGAACTTATTGAAGCTGACCCTCAATGCTATCCAAAAACAGTCCAACGTCAATCTATTCCATTATTTTGCAATATTAATGAAAATTTGCCAACACCTACTGCCCGCATCAAAATCACCTAATGCATGATAGAATACCTCGAGTAGATGATGAGAAATATCCACACATTCATAGTGCAAGTATAGGGAGAGAAGTTGATGAAGTACTTCTCTAATAGATGAAGGGGCGGATTGAACACGATGATGGAATGAACGAGCCATGAAGAGTCGGGTATGGATACGGGAAGCCTGGATTTAATTCATTTACAGATGAATATAGATGATAATAATAAATTTATCCGACATCGGAGAATAATTTATGATTTATAATTATTAAATTTTTGAAAAATATGATAAAGTCAGGAGGTAAGAAACAAGGCTAGGATTACTTGATCGTAGCACACAATACTTATGAGCTACGAATAAGAGACATAGTTTCTTGAGTAAACAGTCACAAAAGTTGATCCTTCGCAACATTATTGTAGCTCAATATAGTTTTCGGCCTTATGCATGTTCTTTAAACGGACATTCGACCCAAAAATCAAATTCCGTTCACTCGCAATTTTCTAGTTTCACTCATTAGTGTTGTTCTAAGCGATGTATAAACAACTATTAATATATAATACTAAATAAAATATTTGTAAAATTGTTACCCTATTCATCTCCACAGTACATCCATTCCATGCTTTCTCTTTACTCTCTCCATATCCTATTCTCTTCTTCCATATTGTCGCAGCTTCGATGGCCAATCGACGTGCGGCATGTTCGATCGACTCGATCATTACCTGTAATTCATTGATTATTGATTATTTATTATTTACCAATCGATTATTTATTCATTATTGATGTATTTACCAAATGTTCCTACGCCGTCCCTGGTATGGAAAACACCATTGGCAACGGAAACGATTCTGAAAGCGACCCTTATCGCAGCGCATGTGTTATAAAATATCGATTTGTACTTTGGGCAACTTTTGGAACCACTTTTTGACAGCTCTCAATCAACCCCCCATATGTTCAGAATCGATTCCGTCGCTACTGGTGATTCCCTTGTAAGGCATAAGACATGGTAAAGGTAAAGATAAAGGTACAACCCGTTATTCAAGGCACACGAAGTCCTGCGGGTTATCACTGCTAGGCCAGTGATATTTCAAGGCCAATTCAGTCCGGAGGGCCTAATCTCTTCTTCGGACCTACTTTACCGCATGATCTAGTCACTACCAATTCCCCTTTCGGGCGCCTTGGTGAGGCGGAGGCGGTGAAACGACCGGGAATCGAACCCAGGACAGATGGAATGATGGGGCGCGCCATAGACCACTACACCACTTCGCCTCCAAGATAAGACATGAGTCTACGTCAAGTGCAAAAATACGTGAGCTATCATCTACAAACAGAGAAAAAAGTAAAACCTACCTGTAAAGTGAAATATTTGTCACTTTTTGGGTGTTCAAATAGCTTAAAAAGTGTTAAATGTAGCACTTCACAGGTGTGTTATGTGCTGTTTGTTACACCTGTTTTCTCTGTGTGTATGAATGTACCTTACCTCACATTCTCTGTTCATATCTCCTCCTTGCACACCAATGAGCGACTTCGCGTTACCCTTCTTAGCTAGATAAGCTATGGAATGAGATAATGGATTGCCTTGTGCTGCGTGTTTGACAGCCTTCATGAGATATCTATGAATAGGATTGCTGTGGATTGAGAATTCGTTATATTACTACAGAATATATATTATTGTATTATACAATACGAACGACACGGTCGACCGACTACTATGGAATAAGATGACTAGTCTTCCTGGCCCGGTTAAAGGGAGAGTGACCTCACTCAATGGCCTCTTCATTGTGCACACTATTTCTCTGTTCTCTAACAACGAGAGAGTATTGCGCGTCGAAGAGACCATTGAGAGAGGTTAAGCTCCCTTTAACGTGATAAGAAGGCCCAACATCCTTCTGATACAGGAAATAATGATTTGATTTGATTTTATATTAAAGGTAAAAAGGTAAAGGTACAACCCGTTATTCAAGGCACACGAAGTCCTGCGGGTTATCACTGCTAGGCCAGTGATATTTCAAGGCCAATTCAGTCCGGAGGGCCTAATCTCTTCTTCGGACCTACTTTACCGCATGATCTAGTCACTCATTTTCATCACTAGTCGCTAGTCAGTCATTTTATATTACATTTAGTTATTTTACCTAGCAGTCTGTTGTAGCATAACCATATTCTCTCCTTCATAAGTACATGCCGCAATCTGTATTGCATATAGTTTGGGTAGACCAGAAGCATCAGAATATCCTAAATACAATGAATAGACTTAGAATTAATATAACCTCATCAACACTTACCATGTCCTCCGCATGCCATCCTGCACTGCTCGATTCCCAGTCCAACCTGGATATAAGAGAGGTTAGAATAAGAAAGTTGCCAAAAATCAAAATGGCAAGCAACCGAAGCGCTTGCCACATTGTTTGGCTTCGGGGCGGCGTATATCGCGAGCAAAAGAGCACACATAAATCTTGAGAAATACTTACAAGATGGGATACAGTAGATTTGAGACCTGAGGTGATGGCATGCAGATCAGGTAAGAGATCAGTCTGCAAATGTATTTATTTATCTATCAATCTATTTATTTTATTTATTTTTATTATTATGATAGGAAAGTGATAATTATAAGGGCAGAAAAGGAATAAATGGGTTTCCGTTGCATACGACGATTTCGGTTTTGGCACGGTGGCAGTTTTCAATGCGTGTTTCAGTACGATTTCGAGAAATTTGAACGATAATATTGGGAGGGAGATTGATCAACCCTGAAGTCAAAAGCTGTCTATGATTCAATAATATGTACATACATTTCCATTAGAAATATCCTTGAGTGTTTGTTTATAGAGGGCGACGATCTCTTGCCCGGTAAGCATCACTGCATAAGCACGAGCCAACTGTAATATCAATGAATTCATTTTAGGCATATAATTGCTAGAATTACTTGAGGAAAGAGTCGGTGCTGTTGAGTTTGGTAATCAAGTATTTGTACTTCGCCATCTCTAAAAATATACATATAGGAATTTATACAATATTCATTCTAATTAACACGGATCTCCTGTAAAAGTGTAGCAAAATCATCTGAATAATCTGCGATTTTGTCCCAATCAAGTAGCTTCTCATGACCCCAAACCACATCTACCAAAGAACTTTGAACGAAATCGGAGACAAAAACATTTCCTAGTGGCAGACGTTGCTACACTTTTACCGGAGATCCGTGATAATATAATCAATATGTACCCTTGTTCAATCCTTCCTTGTCGTCTTATAGCTGAATAACGAATTGCTATCGTCGAAGCCTTAAAGACACACCCCAAGTTAATTTTACTCTCTGCTCTGCCAGCACTCTCTCGTAGACAAAGAAGACGAGAGAGCACTGTCAGAGCAGATAGTTTCAAAATAGCTCGGGTGTGTCGCTAACATGTAGATATTTATTTATTGATACAAGAAAGTAATGTACTACATATATATATATATATATATATATATCGTTATAATCTAGAGTAGCAGTATGTACAGTACCAATCAAAATAATATGGCATTGTATATTTTTAAGAATATTGTCCATTTTTTTCAGGATCATTGCTTCGAACATAGCAAGACATAAAAATATTTACACCTAACGTAGAATTACTAAAGAAAGAAGATCCCCTTTTATGACACTCCAGATTCAGTGGCAACACTGTTAGATAGTTATTCTTGATAAAGAGTGTTTTAATTTTAATAATATATTTTAGCATACAAGAGCCAGGAAGTTTCCCTGAGTGAAGATCATGAGTGATCGAACGTGAACCTTAATTGAGAAAATGAACGTTAGGAAAAAATATTTGATGGAATAAACAAATAAATAAATACTGAAGGTGGGGAGATATGAATGAATAATAGACAAACCATAGCAGCATAGTTGAGTTTAGAATGAATTGGAGGTGTGTAAATACCGTCGGATGAGACCTTAATCATGCAATAATCGTACAATCTTACATTTATTCAGTAACACTATTTTTTTAAATTTAAAATTGAATTTTTCTATTATCATTTCACGAAACGATTATCAGTGGAACCATCTCAAGTTTCTGTGACCCAGCGCATAGTTGATCTCTATATGTGTTTAATTGTAAAAAAAAATTTTGTTGAAAAATCCGCATGCTGTCTATGATTTGATCTTTGATCTTTGATCTTACCTTAGCATGTTTCATAAGCATTCGTTTTCGGGGAATTCTAACATGATCAAATCCAAGGTATCCATTATCTATCGAATTGTATCCCATCTTTGGTCCAATATCTCCTATTGTGATTCCTTTAAAAGATAAGAATATAAAAGCGATGAAACTAAACTTTTTTGTCTCCTAGGAACAATTCCAGTGATTATTCATGGATTTTTTTTCGATTTAGTTTTTTTTATTAAGTCGCTTTTGGTCGCCCACCTGGAAGAGGTTGATGAGTGTTTTCATCTCTTAGCTGAACTAGAAAATTGTGAGGTCCGAGATTCTTTCCATCTATGTAGAGTTGTGCACAAACGACTGAATAGTTTGCCATCTTTCCGAGATTGCCAGGCCACCTGCAAGTAGTCGGTTTGGTTTAAGACAGTGAAAGAACTTTATCATCTGGGTGTTTCAATATATGAAACATCTTTAAAGGCACATCCCAAGCTAATTTTACTCTACACATTGTCAATCCTCTCTCGCAGATGAAGAAAGCAAGAGTGTTGCCAGAGCGGAGAGCCAAATGAGCTTGGGTTGTGCACATAGGTCAAATAGCTAGGTAGGTTATCGGTTTTCTAAATCCGGTCAGCTTTTTCGCTTTTTGTGAAATTTTGACTCAAAATCCGTTCAGGCTTGGTAGTTTGTAACATACTCTTCGACGTATGGCCTTAAAGGACAATAACAAGACAGTGTCAAACCATTTCATTGCACTGCGAGTGGGAGTGTGAATGACGAACTCTTGCGTGCTCTTGTCATATGTCGCAGTCGTTTCCAGTTCTCGAAGGTTCGTACCTAGATTCATTTTTTTAAATATTTTTAAATATAAAATATAAAATAGGTTAAAGGGAGCGTAACCTCACTCAATGGTCTCTTCGACGCGCAATGCTCTCTCGTTGTTAGAGAACAGAAAAATAGAGTGCGCACTTAAGAGACCATTGAGTGTGGTAACGATCCCTTTAAAATATAAAATATATAATAAAATATTTTAGAGCAAAACAATGATTACCATGACCCATTTCTGTTTGAGAATATGTTCCGATAATCTCGACTGATAGAGCACGAGGAATGATCTCGCTTGCTAACTCTTCGTCGGCCTAAAAAAATCGATTTATTGATTGATCTCTGTGATCCACAGTAACCTGTCCAGTCAGTGCGGGCAGGAACATGACAAAGTGAAGGCCGAGAGGAAATCCCTGCATTCCAACTGCCTCGCTAAATTAGTAAACCACAATAATTTTTTTTCGATTTTTTAAAATACAAAGGGCACTAGTTATAGTGAAATAATATATTGACAGTCTAATCTTACGTTACGAAGTGGCTCATCTCAGATGTCTGAGTGGGGTCAGCGTATTCAATAGCTTTACGCACCAGAGAAGTTGTCTAAAATTGCAATTTAAATATTAAAATATGTGAAGTATCGGAGATAAACATGATAGATAAAGATGCAAATAAAATAATGATGAACCTTTTTGGCAGAAGCCTCCATTGCTTCTTCTCTGCTTAAGAATTCATGACGAATTGGGTTTGAAAAGTCTGCATCTTCAGCCACCTTAGAAATATTTATTCAGGACAAATTGATATATACTTTATTTGTATACATAACTTTAAAAATGCGTATACAGTGCAGCATGATCGAAAGGTTTGTAAAATGTTTGCAAAAGATTGGATGCGAGGTGGGAACGAACCAAGAACCAGCATAAGAGAAGCATGCACCTGGTATACTACACTACAAAGTTCATTGAACAGGGAACTGAATCATAAGTTTACCCACTAAACCTCGAAATACAACATTTCATTATCGATTTTCTCGAATACTAGGAGCTCGTGGCAAGAAAACTCAACGGATTTCCAGACAAAATCACATGACGGTTCGAATGGTATATGTCTCTAGTCATAACTCCATGGTGAGTTGAGACCATTCCCTTGTTAGATAACGTAACGTTATCGCTATTCATTTATGAATAAATCTTGCTAAAAATAGCGATTTGAACCTTTATTTTACCAACGATGCTTTATTCGAAAGCGCGTGATATCGTGATATAAAGATATTGATTTGTCTGAAATGTACCCCCATGTTTATTCCGATAATGTAAATTATTAGGTGACGATATAAGCAACGCTCGTTTTTTAGCCTCAACTTCAGTCGCATCGTTCTTGCTCTGTTATTATTGCCAGCATCCATGCTGTTTATACTAGATAGGCTGTCCCTCGAATATCCTGCGGATGTTTTCGATTCAGTTCCCGCGTGTCCTCCAGGCGAGAAAACCGCACTATTTTGCCCCCGACGGAATTCACATTCGCAACGTTATTTTATTCCTCTTCCTCTCCGGCTTGAAACACCCTGACTTCCAACCTCGCCTAGCAGAGGTGTACCCCTCACATGTGCCTCACATAACACGGATGAGAAAGTGGATCGTCAAATTCGAGAAACAGGACTTTTTCATCGAAGATGAAGACCAACCCGGTTTCCCTGTGGAAGTCGGTCTCGATCGATTGCTCTAAGAGGTAGAGGCTGATCCGTATCCCGATACCGGTGATATTGCAATGGCACTTGGGGTCAACCAGAGCACTGTGGTACATGGTCTTCACACTCTCGGAAATAAGTGAAAATAGGGAAGATGTCTACCCCACGTCCTAGCCGACTACGACAGAGATCGCCGACTGGACATGGCAAAGACTTTTCTAACTCTACGTCGCCGGCTTGTTTGGCTGGTCAACGTTATAACCGGTGATAAAAAGTAGGTACTCTACGATTACGAAGAGCCAAGGAGACAGTGGTTCGGTCAGCGCGAATAGCCAGAAGATGCCCCCAAACCCGATTTTCACCGCCAAAAAGTGATGTTGTATATCTGGTATTCGGTACGGGGAGTAGAGTACTGGGAACTCCTCCCCGAGGGTACGACTATCACGGCACATGTCTACACTCTCCAGCTGCGGAAGCTAAGAATGCACCTCAAACAATCACGCGGTAAGGACACTCGGATCTAATTTCAACATGACAACGCTCGACCTTATGCCAAAAGAACGACCCATGCTGAGCTAACGGGATAAGAGTGAACTGTACTCCCCCACCCTATGTACTCAACCGACCTTGCCGACTATGGTTGTCACCTCTTTCCGGCGCTTCATCACTTCCTCAAAGCGCAAAGCTTCAAATACCTAACCACTATCCATACCGTACTCGACATCTATTTCCAGAATTATCTCCAGTCCTTTTATCACGAATGGATCCATAAACTTCCGGGTAAAAGGCAAAAGGTCATCCATCCGAACGGAGAATATTTCCAGAATCCATCATGCTTTGTTAAAATTTTATGATAATTTTTTTGGAGAGTGAAAAACGAGCGTTATTTATGTCGTCGCCTAATATTAAAGATAGAGGCCCTCGAATGTCTATGCAAATGCTACCGGCTATGCAAGGGATAAATGATATGCAAGAAATTAGCACGTCCATGCATGAATCCCTTGGCGTAGTGGTAAATGTGCTGCCTAGTTAGCGTAACGTCGCGAGTTAGAACACTATTGCCGCACTTTCCTTTTTTCTTCAAATTTTCGCGCCTTTGCCTGTACACCACATCCAGCATGATTCATTCATTCATGATTCTGGTGATCAAGCTGTATTAGAATAGAATATTTTATGTACGGTATGCATATAGCTTTCTGTCTTCACAGCTTGTTCACGAAAATATTCGACGTACTCCACCTTTGAAACAATGGTTTACCTTTCTCGAAATTCTTCTTCGTTTCTCCACAATTTCTTTTCCCCCGTGCACCATGCAGCTCAACTCATCCGTGTCAAACGTGCATTTTTGTCGTTCCTGATTATTGATTGATTGTCTCGATCTACTGATTATTGATTGATTGTCTCGATCTACTGAATGTTCGGTGTATACGGTACCTTGGTGAGATCGGCATTATCTCCGTGTTGAATATATCGATTGAGTGGCATCTAAATGTATTTTATAGTACATCTAATCTGAGTTTCAACAAGTGAATACGAAGAGATGCACAAGGAGCAACGAATAACACTCATGTCACCAAAGGATTGACCAAAATCGTCTCCTGGAACTCCTGGAGAGATGCTTGATCTATACCATTGCTATTCTTTCTCAGGGATGTCCTAACCAAGGACCATCGAAAACTGTGGAGGATAGAGGGGTCAACTCAAACGTGTGTAGTAGAATCAGTCAATCCTAACGTGGCATGCGTGATAAGAGTATTGCGCGTATAAAATGTACTTGCATAAGAAAAATTACACTGGGCACTAAGGAACGGAAGTCGCTCAAAGGCTAGATCTCGCCCCGCCTCTCGATTGTCTCTTCGCTGCCTCTCACCTAACCCGGCTGACCTTCGCCGCGCGCTATTTGATATAAAAGAGATCGGAATAGTTTCTGAACTATGCAAAACAAGAAATAGTCTCTTCTACAAATAAAACGATTTTTATACGCTCAATAGACAATATGCAAATGAAATTAACAACTTGGTAAGATAAGGGTAAGAAAGTGAATGAAGATGTTCTCCGTCGTCCTCTCATATTTTCCTACCAATTTATTTACTCTTATGGACTCTCGCGTGCGCTCGTCATTCCCTTGTATTCGAACTACACTATACACTGCGTATCTTGTTATGATCACTTGTACTTTGTAGTTATTTCCTACACAATACCCACACAGATATGCCGAGTACTTGTACATTGAAGATCAATCTTTTGCATAGACAAGGAGTAATAAATGAATAAAAGAAATTGCTCAATTATGTGTAACATGCACTATAAAATATAAGTTTTAAGATGTGAACTTTAAAAAAAATTGTATTTCATTAGTATAGTAAATGCTTTGATAGCGGACCTGACTCCGAACCTCAACGCCTAAAATATTAATTCTGGCTCCGTTCTGGTTAATTGGTCTCAACCGAATAGATTGGTCCAATGAAAATAGATTGGTCCAGTGAAAATTGCTTGGCCCGTAGAAAATACAGGAACAAATGCCTGAATGGTTTTGACGGTACAATAAAAGCTGGTGAATAAGAAGAATAACAGACAATACGGTTGTAAATGTCACACGAATATAATTATCTGTCTGATGTAAAAGTCTGATAAGGCTACGGTGAGCCGATATATTTATTCGTTTGTTTAGCCACCAGTTAGAATATGAACAATGAAGGGAAACAATATGGGAGTCACTAGTGATGCCTTCCTCGATTGTGGCAGGAAACAATTCAGTAGATACCTCCAAGCTGCTATATGCTTTTGAATTGAGGCGCTGCCGTTCTCTTATTTCTAGAGATACAGAAGTGAAACCTTGAAATCTTCCACGGTATGACATCCGCTCATTCGAATGAGCCTACTTTTGTATCGAAATGCGAAAATTTTTAAAAAAAAATTGCATATTAAAAATTTTTGGAATTGGGCATCGAGAGTATTCTCATTCGAAAGAGCGGATGTCATATCGTGGAAGATTTCAAGGTCTCACTTTTGTATTTTCAGAAATAAGAGAACGCCAGAGCCTTAATTCAAGAGTATATAGCAGTTTGGAGGTCTCTACAATTCATTAAGCCTGTCTACAAATGCGGGAGGACAGCATCATTGTCGAACGATTCTCAGTCATTCTATATTCCTTATGTAACCTATCCGAGCGAATGTTCGCTTCTCCGATCGCCATTAATTAAATGCACACCCCACGCTCTCTCATTGCCAACCCTCTCTCGTAGTCAAAGAAAGCGAGAGAGTGTGACCAGAGTGGAGAGTTCCAAATTAGCCTTGGTAGTCGCTTTAATGCGTTTATAGTATTTTTGATATAGATGCAGCTATCTAGGTTTTGCATATAACTCTTATAATTTACGTATGTGAGACTGTGAAAAATGGAATTTATATCAAATTTAGAAGCCCTAAAAAAACAATCGCATAGCATTCGTACAAATGTGATCAGACATTGAAACAATCAAAGATTCCTTGTGACGAAGTAAAAAGATATGATAATTGGCACAACTATAGAGAGAGATTGAGTGATGTTTGTTGTTGTTGGAAGATCTGAAGGACCCTTTGCGCACTCGATGGTCCGCCATTGCCTGAGCACCCTGAAAACAGTTTTAAAATGAGTTTAGAGTGTCAACACAGGATTGAGGAATCTTTTAATAGGAACATAACATTTTCTCTATCTCTTTATTTCGCACATTATTTCTACGTTCGAAGATCCAGACTTTTGTGGCGTGAAAAGAATGTCAGCAATAGTTCAACTTCCTTTCAAGAATTCACCTGGACCCTGTTTCCATTAATGAGTTCCACGTAGAATTGGTAACACGGATTGGTGGAAACTCGCCGAGGACACTCACAAAGTCCTGAATGTCAGATTTTCAAGTAATTTAATATGCTATTTTCGGGTGGGGAGGGGGAGGAGGGGAGGAAATTGATACAGTGTACCTTGTTGAAAGCGGTATCGGCTGCGGAGCGCCAATTACTACCAATCTGAAGAACTTCCGAAATCTGCATGTACCTACGATCGGCTCCTGCCGCTTCCCACCCAGGGTTACTGTAAATATTCCCGGTTACGGTAACATAACCGTACTACTATGAAGGAGGGGAACACTCGAAAGCAAACCCGTTCTTAGCGAAATCCGTCCATATTCTACCCATGTTTTCCGCGGCCGCGAAATCTTCCCTTGTCGCGTTGGAGTCGGTCCACGTGTTCGGATAGAACCACACGAACGGAAGCTCGATGCAATGGTCAACGGCTGAAGAGATCAAAGATCAAAGATCAAACTACAAACATCAAATATGAAACTACAAAGATCAAGTATCAACTAACGATTCCATCCCTCCACAATAACATGAGGAGCGAGTTCCGTTCGATGGGCGTAGGTGAACAGAAAGACGTTGGTATTTCCATTGTCCATGTGCCTGTTAGATAAGAAATGATTGTATTTTGAATAAAGTTGCGGTTCCATAGATTTTGTTTATTTAATTAACAAAGATCACTGGCCGAAAGATCGAAAGATCGAAAGATCACTGGCCTAGCAGTGATCACCCGCAGGACTTCGTGTGCCTTGAATAACGGATTGAACCTTTACCTTTACCTTTAATTAACAAAAAATGGTAAAAAACGAATTTTTTATTGATTATATGATTCTCTTACCACTGAACATCTCGTTGCTCATACGCATCGAACATTAAGCCCGTTAGTATCTACAATTTGCCCAATTATTAAAAGTTCTTGATATTTCCTTAACTAAACTGTGAAGTCAGAATGATAGCAAAGCTATTCTAAATACCCTAGGTTAAGTTTATTCTGACTTCCTCGCCTATCATTTGTCCCATGCAGAACAGAGTGAAAATTTGAAAATTTGAATCATGAAAACATGAAAATTTGTGTTTGAATTTCACAAATGCATTTTCATGAATCACCTCGGTCTCCAGCTTCGCCCATCCCAAGTAATCGTCGACCGCAGGAGGTCTGTCAATGAAGTTCGATATCATTATATCATCCAATGTAGCGTAAGTAGCCTGATGAAAATTGTATTAAAATTAATATGGACAATTTTCATAAATTAAACAGGGCTCTCGCTAGAAAAATACATTGCATAACTGAACGATTGCTATACTAACTTCTTTACAGAGTCTCAAAACGTTCATTTCAATTTTTTGTTTAAATTTTGTATTTGGAATGACTATTTTTGGTGAATAAATTAATATTATATCATTATTATTAGTAATCGTACATCGTCATATTGTGGCCAGAATGCTCGAAATGCGATGTCGATATCCGATCTCCCCATACCGTCCAAATTACCGCTCTTTATTTGAGGGACTACAATTCGTCCATTAAATAATATTCAATCTCTCTATCGTTTGGATTTTTTCCCGTTCTGATGGTATATTTTGCTTTTGAAGGTTTACGGAACAGGGATGGGCGTAAAATGAAAATTTTACGGATCCGTAAAAAGGTAAAATTTACGGTTTCAAAATTTGTAAAATCTTTAAAACATGTATGTAGTTATTTATTTCTGTATCATAACAGTATTTATCAACGCACACTGCGCTACTAATAATTAGTAGAAACCATATCATTAGATACTTATTGTAGTTACGGAGATTTCCGAAATTTTTATGATTCGACTATATTCAATCAAAACACACTTACACTACTCAAACAACTGTTGAGCTAGTTTTTCGCGAAAAAAAATCATTTTTGTCCAATTTTCTTTTATTTGTAAGCATTTATTTCATTAAAATGTTGTACGGATTTTACGTAATCCGTAAAATAAATTTTTACAGCCAATACCGTAAAATCCGTAAAATCCGTAAACGTAAAATCCCATCCCTGTTACGGAACCACAGGAAGTTCAAGAACTACGAAGACTTCCTTTGATCGCAAGGAGCATAGTGGGGAGCATAAAAAAAAATATTCGTTGTATTTGTTTTTATTTTGTTTTAGGGCAATGGTGAAGCCTCATGGACATCGCGGATCAAGGTGAACAAGAGACATTTCTCTCCTAAAATATTTGAATAAAATTCGAACAGAAACTAACTGAAGTGGGCATAGTCCTCGAGCATGTCACCTATGAGAGCCGGATAGGACGGCCGTGTTTTGGCCAAATTTTCCGGATATTCCGGAAACAGTGCGCCATCTAGAGCAAAGTTCCAGTTGAGTCCGTAAGTCTGAGAAATCGTGGATAATGTTCTGTTCGCTAAGGGAAAATTTAAAACAAATAATTTCTATTATATTAAATATATTATATGTGTTTTGTTCATGAAATAATAATGGAACAACCCACGCTAATTTTGCTCTCCGTATTGGCAATACTCTTTCGCAGACAAAAAAAGCGAGAGAGTGTGGCCAAAGCAGAGAGTGAATCAGCTGGAAGTGTGCCTTTCAGTAATGAACACTTACAAAATCATATTTTATCATCTCCTGTGCAGATACTTCCACTAAGCAATCCATTAGGAGATCATTGACATTGTCAGAGTTCCATTGGGTGTCGTTAATCCCACAGAGCTGAATAGTTTTTTAAATAATAATAATAATAATAATAATAATAATAATAATAATAATAATAATAATAATAATAATAATAATAATAATAATAATAATAATAATAATAATAATAATAATAATAATAATAATAATAATAATAATAATAATAATAATAATAATAATAATAATAATAATAATAATAATAATAATAATAATAATAATAATAATAATAATAATAATAATAATAATAATAATAATAATAATAATAATAATAATAATAATAATAATAATAATAATAATAATAATAATAATAATAATAATAATAATAATAATAATAATAATAATAATAATAATAATAATAATAATAATAATAATAATAATAATAATAATAATAATAATAATAATAATAATAATAATAATAATAATAATAATAATAATAATAATAATAATAATAATAATAATAATAATAATAATAATAATAATAATAATAATAATAATAATAATAATAATAATAATAATAATAATAATAATAATAATAATAATAATAATAATAATAATAATAATAATAATAATAATAATAATAATAATAATAATAATAATAATAATAATAATAATAATAATAATAATAATAATAATAATAATAATAATAATAATAATAATAATAATAATAATAATAATAATAATAATAATAATAATAATAATAATAATAATAATAATAATAATAATAATAATAATAATAATAATAATAATAATAATAATAATAATAATAATAATAATAATAATAATAATAATAATAATAATAATAATAATAATAATAATAATAATAATAATAATAATAATAATAATAATAATAATAATAATAATAATAATAATAATAATAATAATAATAATAATAATAATAATAATAATAATAATAATAATAATAATAATAATAATAATAATAATAATAATAATAATAATAATAATAATAATAATAATAATAATAATAATAATAATAATAATAATAATAATAATAATAATAATAATGATAATAATAATAATAATAATAATAATAATAATAATAATAATAATAATAATAATAATAATAATAATAATAATAATAATAATAATAATAATAATAATAATAATAATAATAATAATAATAATAATAACAACAATAATAATAATAATAATAACAACAATAATAATAATAATAATAATAATAATAACAACAATAATAATAATAATAATAACAACAATAATAATAATAATAATAACAACAATAATAATAATGATAATAATAATGATAATAATAATGATAATAATAATAATAATATTTATGCGTTTTCAAGAAAACACGGTTTTTTTGTGTTTTTTTGCTCCATTTATGCTAATTTGGCCGTTGGACGATTACACCAACATCGAGTAGTCTCTTGATCGTGTAAGCTTTATTGAAATTGAATCCCCAAGCTACTTTTACTCTCCGCTCTAGCAACGCTCCTCGTTGACAAAAAACGGGAGAGCATTGCGAGAGTGGAGAGTTTCAAAGTAACTCATTAAAGGTGGTGTCCCATGAATATTTTCGTGAATAAACTGTGAAGACAGGATGGTAGCAAACGTCATATAAGTCAAAGCACGCTATTTCTTTTATAATGATTCTGCGTATTGATCGGTATGATCTTGATTGGAAGAGGGATGTGAAGGGGTCTAATGAGTGGGCAATGGCCAGTGCCAATCGCAAACTGAACATGGGCAAACGTTTTACTTACAGTAGATGTATGAGGGGCTCATTCTAATCGTGGTAGGAACCAATGATTCTTTTCGAGGTTCCCCATCTTTAAGATTATGTTGCTCATTTCCTAGACAGGAGAAAATCCAGAATGAAGGAACAGTGAGTGAGATTTGATGATAGTGAACTAAATAACGGCTGTCCTTTTTTTCTTTTTCTTTTCTTTTTTTAAAATTTTTCTCTACCTGAAAGCCCCTTAACTTGTGCACGGATCCTCTTGGATCTTCTGGTGTTTCGAATTCGAGTAGCAGAGATCCGGATGTTTGGATTGTTTGGTGGAAAAGTCCTGTAACATTAATGTTTCAATAATTTTTCCCCCAGAAATGTTGCAAGATCATTGTAAAGTTGTCGATTTTTAAGGGCTCATCCCAAGCTAATTTTGCTCTACTCATTGAGAATACTTTCTTGAAGACAAAGAAAGCGAGAGAGTGTGGCCAGAGCGGAGACTTTCAAATTAGTTAGGGTGTACCTTCAATTGCACATCATTTATACGATAGATGACATACCTCTAGACTCCGATGTGATCGATAAAGCGGACACTGACACCGCACCCGCGCTCTGACCGAAGATCGTTATCCTTAAAATATTAAATTTAAATTTAAATTAAATTATTAATTATTACAATATTTAAAAATTAATATTAAAAGATAAATTCACTTGTCTGTGTCCCCACCGAACGCTGCTATCTCGTCCTTGACCCATTTTAGAGCGAGAATCTGATCGTATAGACCTCGGTTGGCAGGAAATTCGTCAGAGTATGTCGTGAAGAAACCTATCACATTATATTCACTGCTCAGGAATAGTAAAATCTGATATTTTTTTGTTTAAAATGAGATTGATCAAATATGGTAAGCATCACGGAGTTGCACTTTTTGCACCGACAAACAATATCTATCGTAAATCATGGGTTGATGATCCAATTAATCAAATCATTTAAAACCACTCTGATTCTGAAGAAACGAGCGATGTTGGTACTTTTCTAATTTTTAAAATATTTTGGTACCCATGATTTTACGATATGGTTGCCTTGTTGCTGGTTCCAGCTATGGTTGGTTGGCTAGGTTTATTTTCAAGTTGAAAATCATTTCGCACGAATGCAAATTTGCGGTTCCCTATTGCCTACCAATGAGTCCTAGACGATACTGTACTGTGACCACAATGACTCCACGCGAGACAAGATTCCTGATCGCACCCTGAAAGGGAAATTGCGGATAACACCTCTTTTCTCTGTGTGCGAAGAAGAGATTAGGCCCTTCGGACTGAATTGACCTTGAATCATCACTGGCCTAGCAGTGATCACCCGCAGGACTTCAAACTCACCTTCCAATGGTAGATATCGGCTCCGCCTGTTGTCAAAGTTCCCCCGTGGAAGTACACCATGACTGGGTATTTCTAAATTTTTCGCCTTTACGGGACAGAACCGAAGTTTTTATTTTCCACTGCTCTTTCCTCATTAAAATACTGTATCAATATATCATCATTCGAAAAAAATCGTAGAGAATTCTATTCTCGAAAAAAAGATTCAAAGAGAAATTTTCGTAGAATTATCACTACTGACCTATGTAGCAGTGATCTCCCGCAGGACTTTGTGTGTATTTTTTGTATTAAAGAGAGCGTAAACTCACTCAATGTTCTCTTCGACACGCAATGCTCTCTCGTTGTTAGAGAACAGAAAAATAGTGTGCGCAATGAAGAGACCATTGAGTGAGGTTGCGCTCTCTTTAAAAAAAAACAAGAAAGAAAAAGTTGCCAACCTCTTCCGATTGGGCAGAGGGTGTGATGACATTGAGATACAAACAGTCCTCGCTCATGTAGTCACCAGCCGGATAGAGATCATCTTGAGGCTGATAGCAGCGAGGCCTTAAAGCGATACCCCAAGCTTACTCTGCGCTCTGGTCACACTCTCTCGCTTTCTTTGTCTGCGAGATTGTATTGCCAATGCGGAGAGTGAAATTATCTTGGGGTGTCGCTTTAAAGGGAGCGTTATCTCTCAATGGTTTCTACATTGTACACGCTATTTCTCTGTTCTCTAACAACGAAAGAGCATTGCGCGTCGAAGAGACCATTGAGAGAGGTTACGCTCCCTTTAATAAGACTCTCCATAACATCAACATGCATGCATATGACCAGTGTCCGTTTCTATACTGACTATGAGTGAGAAAGATCAAAGATCATATTTCAATTTCCATATTGCAGACGTACGCGCGAAGAACCCAAGACACGCCTAGTCTGCAGCCCCAACGAGAACGGCGAAGATGGAATGAAGATAAAATTAGACTCAAGACTCGCGATTTATAGTATTGTTGTTGAAATCACCTTGTTGAATGTTGTTTTCTCGTTTTTCCATGTCATAATTATTGTTCAGTAATTTTGTATCACTTTTCATGAATAATTGTACAAAAGAAATTTTTAGGAAACGTTTCCTAATTCACAAAAGAGAAATTTAATTTTAGTAAATTGAAGCTTAATTTGACTAAATTGAACCTTAATTTGATAAAAATTTGAACCTAATTATGGCACAAAATTTTCTAATTTTACTCAAATTTAGTTTCGATTTTTGTAAATTAGATTCTAATTTTTCATGCAGTGTTTTACGAATTTTGGCTTTAGACGAAACCGAGAAAAGGAGATGTAATATCGAAGTCTTTGTAAAGATAACAGGTGATTGTCCACCTCACTCCTTCTGGAACACCGGTGATCTGATAGCTCTCGTTAAATAGCCCCCTTCACCTTCCCCAAGTCCTGTCTATTATTAGTATTATTTTTCTTATCGTTTCTGTACTTGCTGTCGCACCTGTCACGGGTGTATCAAATAAATAAATAAATGAATAAATAAAGATAAAACTTACTTGTAAACACTGCCATCTATGATATCCTCGCTGAACCTACAGATTGGCTGGGGTAACTGAAATTGAGAATAGTACACTCGAACTGAATTTATTAAAATATTTTTTTCGCAAAAATCGATAAATATGATGAACCCATCATTGTCCGTGTTACTCGAAATGTATATATGAAATTAATATTCACCGTATAATACACGATGTACGATTACATATTATTGCGATTATAGATGTATTTTATTCAGTATTTATTACTTTCCGAATACTGTTACATTCTATTGTTCAAGAATCGATAAATTATAATTATAATTATAATTATTATTATTATTATTATTATTATTATTATTATTATTATTATTATTATTATTATTATTATTATTATTATTATTATTATTATTATTATTATTATTATTGTTATTATTATTATTATTATTATTATTATTATTATTATTATTATTATTATTATTATTATTATTATTATTAAATCTCACTTTGAATCTCTTTTCCGCCAGGGGCGGTTCAGCGTACGGTATGCCCAAGAACACTTCACCGTACCCGTAGAAGGGTTGAGTTGGGTCACTCCCCAGGTCATAACCGTAACCTTGAATCCGTCCGGCACTCGTTTGCACTATTATTTTGTTGTCGCATTCACAGGATGAAAGGAGCAGGCTCAATAGCCCCAGCCGAAGCATGCTTGAAAACGATAGAACATTCATCATACTTCAGTCAAAAATTATGCTTAAAGGTACTGAAACCTTAGTCAACGGTCTCTTCAACAGTTTACGCTCTCTCGTTGTTAGAGAACAGAGAAATACTGTGCGCAATGAAGAGACCATTGAGAGAGGTAACGCTCCCTTTAATATAGTATAATAACCAGTATCGGGAAATGGTCACGCTAAAAATCACACCGTACTCCTTCTCATGATTAAAAAAGATTTTGTGAGTGGTGAACTGGTCGGATGAAAACCGCGGAATGAGAATTATCTGCATATAAAAACAAGCGCTAATGAATAGACAAAGTTATCATCCACTCGGTTCTCATTCCGAGCTAGTGCCAGTGAACTTGTGTCTAGTCTACGTAGGAGAGTAATAAATACAGTCTGTGCGAGGGAAAAAAGCCTTGATACAAAAATGAACAGATCGATAAGGCGATTATGGAAATGGTTTGATCAGAGAAGAGATTTGGGCGGCCAGACACGCTGGGCAAAAAGTCGAATAGAGATTTTTCGTTCACTTTTCACCGAATAGTTCTTCCTCTACACAATGCATTAGAGCAAAAAAACTACTCCTGAAGATATGGCCCAAATATGTTTAGCGACACATAACTTTAAAACTAAAATACCGCATTTCTCGACTATCTTTAAATATGATCATATGAAAAGAGTTGGTCGTGTAAGGACAATTCAAAAGAAGTGAAAAATGAAAAAAAGTCCGAGGCTGATTAATCAACTTGAAAAGCGGTGTTGCCAAGCATAATTTCCAGACACGTTTAGGAACAATTGTCTGAATGGTTGTGTCGGTACAATAAAAGCTGGTAAAGAGGAAGAATAACAGACAATACGGTTGTAAATGTCACACGGATCCAATAATCTGTCTGATATAAAAGGCTGATAAGGCACCAATCACGATACAGCAGACGATAGAGATTCTCGGCCATTTATTGATTTTATAAAGAAATTTTAAAGTCATTCACGAAAAATGTTCATAATATTCTCTTATAATATAATATTATATAATATTATATAATATTATATAAATATTCTCTTTATTATGAAAACCATCTTCGATACAATTTAATTGATTTTTTGTGTTCCCATTTAGCAAATATTCGAGAGGTGATTGACAATCTTGACTCTCCCGCCTACCTTTTAATAGTATTATTTAATGAAAAAGCAGAATCAAAATGAAAAGTACTAATAAAATTAACAAATGATGAAAGAACGCCATTGAGTGTGGTCGGAATCTGAAATAGTAATACAATAAATGTCTCATTAGAGAGACACAGATTGTTTCAGAACAACTTGAGTCATCAACTGTCTCGCATGTGAGACACTCCGCTACGGTGAGCCCATGTATTTATTCACTTGTTTAGCTACCAATTAGAACATGAATAATGAAGGGGAAACTGCAATATGGGAGTGATGCCTTCCTCGATTTTGATTGGGAACAATTCAGTAAGCCTGTCTAAGGCATCGTTACATTTGCCTTACGTGCCTACGCTGTGACCCCCTCCGACGCGTCTCAGTCGTTACGGCGGAGGTTACGGCGTAGGCACGTAAGGCAAATGTAACGATGCATAAGTCGTTGCAAATTCGGGAAGATATTATCATTGTCGAACTATTATCAGTCATTCTATATTCCTTATGAAACCTATCCGATCGAATGTTCGCTTCTCCGATCGGGAGGAAATAAATTTCGTTACCGGTTTTTCGGTCGGTAAATTTTACGGTTTCTCACCGGGACCCTGTTATGTAGTCGCTTTAATGCGTTTAGAGTATTCTTGCTATAAATGCATCTACAGCTCCTGTTATGAATATTAATGAAATACAGTTCATTAGGAGAGTTCCATTGCTGCTCTTTTTTCTATAATTCGTATCATAAATATCTAATGGTCAGTTTTGCCGAGAATATCATTAAACCATCATCACATATGCACATTGAAAACATGGCTTATACATGCAGACTAAATGTTCGCAGATGGTCACAAGGGATTCGTTAGCGCGAAGGTTCATCAAAAACCAAAACCACTGAATTGTTATCACCATATCATCATGTATATATATAAATTCAACGATGGATATGAAGATATCGTTTGTAATATTCAACTTTATAACCTGTTCAATTGGATTCGCCGCCAATGTTCTTCTGGCATACGCTGTTATTCGCAAGTACAGTCCCGCACGATCGCCCTGTTGAAAGGCGGGCCGCCGCGACAAGATTCTTGTCGCCTCATGTCGCATCTTTCTAAAAGAATTTTAAAACATTTCATTAGTTGTGGTCATTGCATCATCATATACGATTAAGATCACCGTTGAAACGAATAAAATTGGTTAACTCTGGGCAGAGTTATTGAAGGATCAAGGCTGACGGGAGTGCTACCGTAATCTCTTCAAATTTGAATTACCCGCACTTTTCATTGACCCTGCGATATCGATTTTCTCACGAACATGTTTTAGAATGGTTTTTCCACGTATTGGAAGTATTGTGTTTGGAAGTATTGTAATTATTTCACAAAATACAAGAGAAAATGCAAAAGAAAATCCGCCGAAAGCGTTCTAAAACACGTTCGTGAGAAAATCGATTTCGCAGGGTCAATGAAAAGTGCGGGTAATTCAAATTTGAAGAGATTACGGTAGCACTCCCGTCAGCCTTGATCCTTCAATAACTCTGCCCAGAGTTAACCAATTTTATTCGTTTCAACGGTGATCTTAATCGTATATGATGATGCAATGACCACAACTAATGAAATGTTTTAAAATTCTTTTAGAAAGATGCGACATGAGGCGACAAGAATCTTGTCGCGGCGGCCCGCCTTTCAACAGGGCGATCGTGCGGGACTGTAAGCCTCGTACATATTGGTATATATTAATTAAAGACGAACAGTTTGCTGGCAAACGTGACGTCAGAAGCATTTGAAAAATCTCCGTTCTGGCTACACTCTCTCATAGACAAAGAAAGCGAGAGAGTGTAGCGGGAGCGGAGAGTTTCAAATAAGCGGCAATTTAAGAACTCCTCCATGCATTCGTACGTACTCTACACTTATTCTATCATCGGCCTGCTGTGATGCCGGTGGCGTCGTATTTATGATGCTAACTGATTCAATGCAAGGAATTGTTACACCTCGAGCTATTTTGAAAGTTCCCGCTCTGGCCACACTCTCACGCTCTCGTTTTTTACGAGAGAGTATTGTCAGAGCGCAGAGTGAAATTATCTCGGGGCGTACCTTCCGACAGATCAATTTGGGGAAGACAATTATTATACAGAGTGACGACCGTTCCTCACGCTACTATTATTCATTTTCTCGGACCTTGTACGCGAATGTCCAATATAGTATGCACTGCACTGTTTGGTGAGTATCGTTATTTTTTTGGATGGGAGCTTGGCATGCCCAGACTAATCATTCATTTCGTGTTGTATTATCCCAATGGTTTATTGTTAGTACAGAACTAATAAACCATTTGATGGGATAAATAAATAAATAAATAAATAAATAAATAAATAAATAAATAAATAAATAAATAAATAAATAAATAAATAAATAAATAAATAAATAAATAAATAAATAAATAAATAAATAAATAAATAAATAAATAAATAAATAAATAAATAAATAAATAAATAAATAAATAAATAAATAAACTAAAGGATATTTTATTGTATTGTAAGAGTATTTACGTTCTAATTTTCAAAGGTATGCTAGAGCAGAGTATCTCCGTCAGTAATATTCTTCTATGTTCGTCGTTTGCGTTCAGATACTACGTTCTAATTCGGGACGTGCCCTCTGTGCGGGTAATTTTTTGTCGGATTGAGGACGAGTTACATTTTGTGTTCTATTTCAGACAATCAAGGTGTGCATCGCTGTCTTGGTAGCAAGTTCGTTCGTTATTTCGGTCTCATTCTATCGCACTTTCCAACAAGGAGGGTCATTACTTCAGTCCATGTCTCACCAGCTAAATGACAACAGCGAATACGGTAACTACACTTGCATTTAAAAAATCTGTTTTTTTCTTCAGTAATAACTTTTATTTATTTTAAAAAAATCATTTTTTAGCGTAGTGAACTCCAATAACGATCACACAAAAATAAAGGAATAATTTGAAAATCAATTTTTCGAACGATTTGTTTTTGGACAGATTTTGGTGAACAAAAGTTCACTGTGATTTGTAGCGTGCTCAGTGTTACATCGTAAAAGAAAGTATATAAAGTATTTAGCAAAGATTTTTACATATATTTTTCCGAGTGGTTAATGATTCAGAGTGTATAATTTCAGCTGTAATGGATTTCAATTACTGGTTCACTATGTTCACGATTGCATTGCAATTGTCGGCCGCTGGACTGCCTTTCACGATAGCATTTCCAATACGATTTCGAATTCTGTCGATATTGAACCGAAAAATGGTATGCCAGTTGTGTTCAGTATTCCTTAAAGGTACACCCAGAACAAATTTTATTCTCCGCTCTGGCAACGCTATATCGTAGATAAAGAATGCGAGAGCATTACCAGAGCGGTGACTCTGAAATTAGCTCGGAAGGGCCTACATTTTAATGGGAACATCATGGTCTTCGTCGACTCTTCGATAGAAGATTGATTGAAATAAGAAATTGTTGAAATGAAAATTGGCAAATTTGCCCTCCAACTTCTGCGCACTCTCTTGCATTGCTGCAGTGGAAAGTAGAAAAATGCATAATATGTGAGCGGGTGAAAAGGTCCATTTGATCTTCATCATCTAATTTGAACCAATTTTATATCAGTTGCATTTTCAGCATATTTCTCCTCAGTCTCGTCAATTACAGCGCATGCTCATAAAGGTCTGAACTACATACAAGAACAGTCAGCTTATTCAAAATGTCACCTAACCCTGCAGGCACTGAATCTGCAGTTATTCGCATCTTGCCTCACTCCTCTAGTCGTTCTAGTCTTCCTCTTACAATCTGCTCAAGTGATTTCATTGTCATGGCCCGAATACGCTATCATGCCGGTAAATAGACTTGGAACAATCGTTCGGCTGTAAAAAAAACATGGCACGACTTTGGTTTGCAAAACCATCCTGTTTCCGACTTTTTTCGAAAATGTTTCAATTTCTAGCACTATCGACGGAGAAGTCCACGAAAACCTGTCAGAGTATAAATTTCGAACTGAATTTAGTCATAAATATAATATTTGTCATTATATTGCATTTATGCCAAAATACTGTTTCAAATGTACATTTACAGGAGTATTAATATAAAATTTGATTTGTAGGTCGCAACGCAGTTGAATACAATTTCTCCAGTAATAAACATTTTTGTGATACGACCGTATAGGGAGTATGTTTTCGATTACAATTGTTAAAGGCACACTCGGAAACTCTCCGCTCTGGCGATGCTCTATCGTATAGAAATAAAGCGAGAGAGCTTTGCCTGAGCAACGATATTCAAATTAGGTCAGGGTGTGACTTTAATAAACAAAAATCTCATTGCAGATTTGTTCTGTCCTTATTTGGAGTCACCTTAACTCGGAATCGTATTCAGAATCGTATCTCTTCCACAATGACCATTTAATAACGATATATCATATTATATTTATTATATTAAGATATATTATATTTCATGACTCCAAAGTGTACTCCTGGACGGTGCATTGAATGTTATTGGTAAAATTTTCAAAAAAACGTAGTTTTTCGACTTTTTTCATACAATTCGTAAAACGTAAAATGCACAGCCTTGGTGTCCTCCTAAATATTCCTTTTTTAATGTTTTCAATCACAAATAATATGATTCAAATTTGCATTGTTTTCAAAGATAATGTATACTAACAATAAGGAGCACATAAAGATATTGGTTTACTCAAATACTACTTACAACAATTATGTACAATCAACAAGTTCAGATTCTGTGTCCTTTTTGATTACCATGGCCACCATGATGTCCATGATTACCATGGTGCCCGGTATGTCCGTGAGAAGGTGTAGGCGTGGAGGAGTGAGAGCAGGCCATACTGTTCCACTTTTTCAGAATCCTTAATTGTAAATGTTGTCATAAGACATCATTGATCAATGTGGTATTGTTCTCAATACCTTGAAAAGAAAGGAAACGAAAAGAACATCTAAAATAAAGATTTTAGATGCTGTTTCGTTTCCTATAGGTTATTATCAAATAACTGTGCGAAAACTAACGTAACGGCCGATGTTCTCAGTTTGGTCCATGTTGAATTAGAAATGGAAATGGGAGGATATTCTCCGCCAAGTATTGCTGGGAAATCCTAAAACAACAGGTACATGATACAACAACGAAAACATTAAAAATACATCACAGAAACATATCGAAGGATTCCTTAAATGAACTCGAAGGCATTAGGAATACCCCAATCATATTTTGTTTATTTCTTTTTATTTCTTTATTTCTTTATTTATTTATTTATCATATCCAGATCAAGATCTCACCACATTGTAGACAGTGTTAGCTCCCTCTCTCCACCGTGTCCCCATATCGAGAGTATTCGAGATCTGCATGTACTTTCGCTCGGGTCCCGCAGCGGCCCATCCAGGGTTACTGTAATTTCAAATATTGATTTTATTCGATTAAAGTCTAGATTTCGAACTACACTATATAAACTGACCTGTTCTTGGCAAAATCTGTCCAGATATTTCCCATATTCTCCGCCGTTTCGTAGCTGGCGGGAGAAGGACCCGGCACTGTCCAGAAGGACGGGAAGAACCACAGGTAGGGGAGCTCGGAGCTGTGGGAAATCGCTGAAGATTAAAGATCAAAGATTAAAGATCAACGATTAAAAGTCAAAGATCAAAGATAAAGCGTACGAGTCCATCCATCAACGGAGATGTATGGGCTCCAGTCAGTACGAAATCCATAGGAGTAGAGGAACACGTTGTCGTTACCGTTGTCCATGTACCTGGTATTGATTTATTGATTGAATATTTTTTTAAGCTTAAGATAGATCACAGATCGAAGATCATACCACTTAGCATCCCTATGTATGTAGGCATCGAATGCGAATCCTGTCATGATCTGAAAACAGTGGAAAATTTCTCTCAAAACCATTTCAGTATTTATTAATACAATTAAATTAATGATAATGTTAGATGTACAAGTACAGGTTTGCATGCACTTTAAATGTTAGATATTTTTAAAAAATAGGGTAGCTAATAATGTGCATAATGTGCTTTACTACGTCTACAATAACAACGCTTCCGCATCGGTTGACCATATGGGAGGGAAATATTTAGGAAGCTAACAGCAGATTCGAGTTGAGTCCATCCCATCCAATCCTCATCCACAGGCTGAGACGGACCATAGCGTTCGATGATCAAGTTCACCAACGTATTGTACGTAGCCTGACAGATAGTATTATTGCGGAAGTTAAATATGGAAACAAATCGTAATTATATCCCGTCACCCCCCCCCCTCAAAAAGCTCTCTGGTCTGGCACATCAAAACTTTTTATTAAAGGGAGCGTTTCCTCACTCAATGGTCTCTTCATTTCGCACACTATTTCTCTGTTCTCTAACAACGAGAGAGCATTGAGCGTCGAAGAGACCATTGAGTGAGGTTACGCTCCCTTCAACTAGAGTGTGTCGTTAGTGCGGAGAGCTGGTATCCTTCTATATATAGTAATATTTTACGTTGTCATATTGTGGCCATGCTCCTCTGATGTACGTTTCAATCGTAGATCGGCCGACACCGGTCAAGTTACCTGCCTTCATTTGCGGGACTGAAGAAAAAAAAATTTATCAAGCTCCATTTTCCAAGATCTAGTAAATCATCTATCCTTTCCCACCATATATCACACACACGTTCACTTCACATTGAGAGCAAACGTGCCCAAATATAGGCAACATATTTCCCAACTTTACATACTAGCGTACACGATTTGCCCACATTCGGGCAAATGGTACCCAGCGATTTGCCCATAGACAAGCTAGCATTTGGCTGAATACGGGCAAATCGCTCGCCAACTAACGCCACTCGGGCAAATTTAATCTCTGTGAGGTCTTATCTTTTCTAAACTTACTAAAGATGGCGTACTCCTCAAGAGTGCTTCCCATGAGCACCGGATACGGGGGCCGATTGAGTACCTCTGGATAATCTGGAATCACTACGCCGTCCACCTCCACGTTCCATGCCAAGATCGTTGACTGAACAGTTTTCTTTCAGAAGAATGCACATTTTAAAGGAATGTTCATATCACGAGGAATTGAGGGCTGCGAGAGCAAAGAGTAATGCACATTTGCCTTACGTGCCTACGCCGTAACCTCCTCCGCCGCCTCTCCGTCGTTACGGCGGAGATTACGGCGTAGGCACATAAGGCAAATGTAACGATAATCTATTTTAAAATCTGTAGGAAAAAAGTCACAGAAAATTCATCTTGTTTTTCCCACTCTGTCGCCTCTTTCCCTTTCTTGTCTTGGCTTTTGAACATTACATTAGTCTGATCGTGAGTTCGGAATATTATTTATTTATTTATTTTATATATATTTTTTTATTTTATATCAGGTAAGAAACTCACGAAGTCATATTGAGTAAGTTGTAGAGGAGTGGCGTTGAGGAAACAATCGAGAAGAACATTATTGATTCCCGGACTGTCCCAGACCGTATCGTTGACTCCGCAGATCTTAACGATCGAAGATAAAAAATGCAGCTGACGGGCTCTCGAATGTAGCTAAGGGAGCTTTAGTTGATACATGTTGGGCTCTCAATAGGAGCTAAGGAAACTCTAGTTAATACCTGTTGGGCTCTCAATAGGAGCTAAGGGAGCTTTAGTTGATACCTGTTGGGCTCTCAATAGGAGCTAAGGGAGCTCTAGTTGATACATGTTGGGCTCTCAATAGGAGCTAAGGAAGCTCTAGTTAATACCTGTTGGGCTCTCAATAGGAGCTAAGGGAGCTTTAGTTGATACCTGTTGGGCTCTCAATAGGAGCTAAGGGAGCTTTAGTTGATACCTGTTGGGCTCTCAATAGGAGCTAAGGGAGCTCTAGTTAATACCTGTTGGGCTCTCAGCTTGTGAATTGATCCTCGTGGGTCGTTGGGAATTTCGTACTCGACGTAGAAGGTGCCCGACTCTTGGATCACGTTTTGGAACAGACCTGGCAACGACAATAATACGATATTGATCTATCAGAACCTTGATAAAACTATACATTCCAATGTATATTTTAGTTTCCCTACTAATTATTATGATCTTTTTTTAAAGGTGGACACCCGCGAATTTATTTATTTGTTTATTTATTTGAATATTTTCTTCAACAGGTCAAATGATATGTAGCAAAAGTTACTATGGTAACCGTAAACCAATTCTTTTTTTGCGTATTTTTTTTTCATCGCAGACAATTGGCGCGCTTTTTGAAAACTCGAAAGCACGGAAATAAGAGAATCTTGCCTATGACTTATAGACATTAGCGATCCACCATCTTTGATCACTTGCCAGACTGTCATGTTTCATTGATATCATGCCAATCAAATATATATCTTCATCTCCGAAACTCCTTGTGGTCGCATTTCAATCACATTACAATGTAACAAATAGCACGTCTTAGTCATGTTGGGGCGACACTCAAGTGCCCTTGATCTCACCAGATCTCACTGCCACTCAAACATGAATCAAACATCAAGAACAAACGGTCATAAGAATGAAAAGGAAGTAATATTCTAAGCCTTTTTGATTGACACGCATTAGCCAGGATTCGTCATTACGGTATACGGTTGATCGCATGCTCTGCGTTAGGTATCTTTAGAAGTGTTCCTCTAAATAGTATTGAGCACATTATTTGTTATTTTAAATGGATTCGTTTCAGGATCATCTATGTAGATATCGAAGATAACAAGATTTTTTATATAAAAAAATTAAAGAAAAAATGAAAAATGAAAATGAATGACACACATTCAAAAATACTGATATGCCCAATATTGACTAGCATTAGAAACAACCAATACCCTGAGCTAGCGGTGACAATGTCAAGGCAGATACGCAGACAGCTCCAGCGCTCTGGCCGAATAAAGTTACCCTGAAAACATGAATAATTCTTCTTTAGACTGTGCCAAAATTCGTGCCTGTTGGGGTCTCCTCCGAAAGCTCCAATGTTATTCTTGACCCATTTGAGAGCCTCGATTTGATCGAACAGTCCACGATTAGCTGGGAAGTCATCAGAATATGTGGTGAAGAAGCCTGAAAAGGTACTATTTGGGAAAAAATACGAAGATAAGAATGGTACAATTGTTCAACTAACAATTTTAGGACAAGAAGGAACGAAGAATATGCATGAATTACTCGAAATATGTATGTTAATTCTGATAACAATGGCTGGTCAGGACCCCGCGATCGGAGGTAGGGGGGTGGTGGAAAGTTACCGAACAAGTTCCCATAATTCTTGATTCACAAAACCAACCCATCAGTCCCAATCGATATTGGATAGTTACGACGACGACTCCACGCGAGACAAGATTACGAATTATTCCCTGCAACACGATATAAAACTCTTTAAAATATTTTTAAAATACCAACAAAATAAATTTTTAAATTTGAAAATGAACCTTCCAATGGTAAGTTTCAGTTCCTCCAGTAGTCAATGTTCCTCCATGAATGTAGATCATTACCGGATAGGCCTGAAATTGATTTATATAAATATCAATAATATATTTATGGCGAAAAATGAGAAGATTACTCATAATATTTACCTCGATTTACGGTACATAAATCTAACTCAGAATATAAGAGCTAGCCTTGCCCATCAAAACAACGTTCTTGACTTATCTTTTTTGCAAAACGAAACAAAAATCAATCGATAATTTACCTCAGTCGTTGTTGTGTTGGGCGAAACGACATTGAGATACAGGCAATCTTCGCTCATTGGAAGGGCATAGTTGACTTGGTAGCAGCGAGGTCTGAATGTCATTGTCATTGATTAAATGTCTGTGATTTTCATTGATAAAATGTCTGTCATTATCAGAAACTTTGTCAGTCATTGTATTTATTTTTATGTCATTTGGAATTATTGAACGAACTTGTATTCAGTGGCATCGAGAATTTCTTCTGTAAAATTGCAGATGGGCTGAGGCAACTGAAATATATCTCTGATTTTATTCTAAACATAAAAATTCCCTATCCCACAAACCATGAATCGCTTTTCTCCAAGTGGAGGCATCGCGTAAGGTAATCCAAGAAAAACCTGAACGAATATTTTACGTTTTCAGTGATATATTCGTTTATTTTTTGAGTATATGATCTTTGAAGTATTAAAAATTACTAAAATTACTATTATAAATACTCATACCTCTCCATAACCATGGAATGGAACAGTTGTGTCGTTTCCTAAGTCAGCGCTGAATCCTCTGACTCGTCCCAGATTTGTGCTTACGAAAACGTCTGAGGTAGAGTCGCAGAAGATTAGAGAAGAGAACGATAACAGTAGCAGAGGAAGGAGCATTACTGAAAGGATGATGGTTTTAAGCTATGATTATAGAGTATAGGAACATGCCAAGGAACTCCCCGCCTTGGTTACACTTTCTCATAGATGTCTCTTTATCACACACACTTCAATAATTCAGATTGATGTAACCAACAATAATTCAAGACTTGGTTACTTATGTGGGTTTGAATAAATATAGTTTGAATAATTATAGTGGGAAACGAACGTATGCGGCTTGTTTGGCGGACATGTAATTAAGAAAGATCGAGGAAATCTTAAAGTTACACTATGATAACAACTAAACGACATATATCAATAAGCATATCTACCAAAAATATTTTTGCTGTAACTGCAATAACTTATATCGTCTTTTGTGACGACAGGAGGGGTTTTGGGGGTGAGGGAGACTGTATCTCGTTTGCTGATTGGTCACCCTTTATAGGGTTCAATCTGACATTGACATGGCTAGACGCAAAGCGCAGAGTATGTCGACTAATTGATAAGTTCCCTTTTACGATGGCACTAATCACTCAAATGTTGCGATTTTTTGAATAAACATAATGATAAGGAGTGATAAAAAGATGGTGAGCCTGACAAATTTGGTGATAAAAAAAGCGCGTGATAATAAAAAAGGAAATGTCGCTGAAATTTCACTTTTGCTTCGTGCATATTTCGATGGGAATTTTCGCATACATGCAATATTTGTAACATTTACAATTCTTATGTGCCTAAGAATTACGTGGACGTCATTACGGAGCAGAAACGAATTTGATACATCATAACGATTACTTCAAAACGGCATCTTCAGATATTCATTACTTCATATGAGACAAACGATTTTGAAAAACGAACATTCCCTAATTCTCTTACAAAAATTGCGACAAAAGTAAAAGAATAAAAAAACTCTCCACGTCTCTCGTCTTATTTTTCCTATCTTTTGTTTTGATAATTCCCAGAACTGATATCGAAGAGAGTGTAAAACATCTTGGCCATTCAGTAAAAATGCATAAAAATATTATTTATCAACTATGTGAAACATTACAGATATTATAATATTAAAATATACATATGCAACATATTTTTGAGTTTAAAGATACACCCCAAGCAAATTTTACTCTCCCCGTTGGCAATGTACTCTCTCGTAGACAGAGAAAGCGAGAGAGTGTGGCCAGAGCGGAGAGTTTCAAATTAGCTTGGGGTGTCGCAAACGGCGGGATAGAACAACTAATATATAACAATGATCCTTCACTCTGAACATAGTATCAATTTACGTGTGTGCGATAGTGGACTACGCCCAATAAAATTAAACCAAAACACAAAGCTTATCGGTAAAACAGAATTCGTAAACAATAAATCGTAAACAAAAGAATGGTTGGATGAAAAGCCAGATTGGATCCTTTCGTCGTAGTTTGTTCGTTGTCAGTCACTGTGATGGTATTGTCAGAAGGCAGCGTCTAAAAGCACGAATCCAACTATAGTCTACTCAATTAACGATATTTGGTCCATTTTCAACTAGTCTATGCAAATAATTAGTAAGCCAAGGAAAAGAATAGCAGTTTTTGGAGTAAAAAATATTCTACGAGGCACCAAAATATGATGTGATAACTAACAGTGGTAGGAATGGTGACAGTCATTGTAGAAGTCGACGGAACCGCAGTCGTCTTCGGATAGCATCCACACTCGATTGTTGCCAAATCGTTGAGAACTCTAAATCAATATTTTTGAATTTCGTAATTTTAAAAAAAAATATCTTTTTTCTCAATTATCTCAAAAATTTCTCAATTTCATCATTATTTGAATTTATTTTTATAAATATTTTTTTAAAATGAAAAGAATGAATTTTATCAGTACCGCATCAGTGATATGAGGCAAAAGGCACAAACTTCGCAGCGGTATCCTTCAGCATGGTCCAAGAGTCGTTGCCAATAGTAAGCGGTGGAAACTCTCCAAGGATTGATGGAAATTGCTGAGAGAATCGTGTTTATTCTTTTCATCAATTATTAATATTATTACTATCATTAGTATTACTATTATTATTATTGTTGTTGTTGTTATTATATTATTATTATTATAATCAATTGATTGACCATTAAAGATCAAAGATCAACGCTTTTTCATCACCGTGACGGTTGCGGAACAAATACTATATTTCTATAATATTTTTAAAAAGCCTACCTCATTGTAGACATAATCAGCGTCATCTCTCCATTTTGATCCAGTCTCCAAAGTATCCGCGATGGTCATGTATTTTCTATCTACGCCTGATGCCTCCCAGCCTGGGTTGCTGAAAGAATATTTTAAAGCCAAAAAGTTCTCGTTTGAATCAAAATTTTGATTTGGACCATACAACATTCGTAGTGAAGATGTCCTTAATGGCACACCTCGAGCTATTTCGAAACTCTCCGCTCTGGCAATGCTCTCGCGCTTACTTCGTACGAGAGAGCGTTGCCAGAGCGGAGAGCGTTATCAGTTAGCTCGGGGTGTTTAATACGGGCCAAATATATTACCGGTTCCTAGCGAAATCCGTAAAGATCCTGCCCATATTTTCAGCGGTAGCGTAATCTTGAGGACTGGCACCTGGCTGCGTCCACAGTTTTGGATAGAACCAGAGGAAGGGCAGTTCGGCGCAGTGAGCGACGGCTGAAACAGTGAAGATTATAAGAGATCCAATGGTCCGAAGAAGAGATTAGGCCCTCCGGACTGAATTGGCCGATTGAAAGATCACTGGCCTAGCAGTGATCTCCCGCCGGACTTCGTGTGCCTTGAAGAACGGGTTGTACCTTTACCTTTTTACCTTTTACCAATGATCAGAGATCCACATTTTTGAGAGCAATTTTAATTTAATTTATAAATTACATTAAATTGATCAACTTACGATTCCATCCATCCACGACAAATGGAACAGCGAAAAGGGAACGATGCGCATATGTGAAGAAGAAGGTGTTATTGTTTCCATTGTCTTGGTACCTGTTTATTTACTTATCGTACAAAGATGTGTCAGCAAGTAAAACACGATTGAAACGAAGAAATTTGCGCAAGGATAATAGACCTATGTGAGACTTATGTATAATAAATTATTTAGTACAATTGGTACAATTTTTTGAAATGCTTATGGTAAGTTAATACTTCCCCTTGCGAGAATTAATGGTATAGTCTCACGCTTATGGATGCGGTTCAAGTCCGTTCAATGAAGGCCTTATCATTCAATCACAGTTGGATGCTCGATAATTTAGGGTTACAAATCTTTTTTGACCATTGAATACAAATCTTTTTTGACCAACTGACCATTGAACGTCCCGTTGCTCGAAATCGTCGAACATCATGCCAGTCATTATCTGAATAAATGTCACTCTCATCAAAAGATGATAATAATATGTAAGAATCGCAACTTCAAATTTACCGCATATTTTCTTATTTGAACCTCTCCGATCTAGCCTCTGTCTCTCGCTTTATTTGTGTACGAGAGAGTCTTGCCAATGCGGAAAGTAAAATTAGCTTGGGGTGCGCCTTTAATCGAGAATCGGAGTAGCGAACATTCGATCGGATAGGTTTCGTAAGGAATATAGAAAGACTGATAATACTTCAACAGTGATTTTTTTTCGAATTGAGACTTACATAGGGATTGTCTTACTGAATTGTCTCGGAAAGATCATTTTTTTTTGTTTCATGAGACATTTTAATAGAGAGAGAAACAAGGATCAGTGGAACCATCTCATGTCACTACAGATCCGGGTACCCATCGCTTAGTTGATCTCGATAGAGTGATTAAATACTTTTAAGAAAATGTAAACCCACACTGGTAGTCAATTGAGCCCATCCCAGATGATCATCATCAGCTGGAGGTGTGGGTGAATAACGATTAATCATAGTATCCACTAGTGTAGAGTAGGTACCCTGAAAACAGTCACAATCAGAAGTGAATTAATCTTATTTCTAGTCCGTTTGAGCTCGAACAACTCCTGCAAACAGTTCTCTGGAAACAATGTAAACCCTCACAACTATTAATTGAAGTTTTTTTTTTATTTCGAAAAGAAGTTGTGCTGAATAATTTTTTAAATATACATTATCATATTGCGGCCAAAGTTTCCGCAATTCTCTGTCGATTGTTGAACGCCCGACTCCACTGAGGTCGCCACTTATCATTTCTGGGACTGAAAGAAAGCATAAGTAAATTTTTCAGAGTCAGCTTTGTTCTTGTATATCAATTCAGGCGGCGATTGTTAGAATTTAGCGTTTTATGGAGATAATATTGTTAACAATATTTAAAAATTACTGAAGAACGCGTATTCCTCCAGCACGTCGCCGATGAGAGCCGGATATGCAGACCGTGTTTTAACCAAATTTTCCGGATAGTCCGGGAATAAGGCTCCGTCTAGTTCCACATTCCACGATAGATCAGTTGACTGAAATGTATTATGCATAGGTACCGTAACGAAACAGAGTTCAGTGATTTAATATTTTGGATGCATAATGTTGTATGTATGCCTTTTTTCGTGGACATGCCGCCAGAGACAAAAGATAGTGCATTAATTTTGAGAGAGTTTGTATGATGAGCGCTAGTTTTGGCTTCAAAATGATGGAAAGACAGTGAAACTGTTATAGAGGTAAGCTTTTTGGCGATAATAAGTCGAACTCACAAAGTCATATTTTATGAGCTCATCCGATGTCGCTTTCAAGAGACAATCCGTTAGTATCGAATTGATATTAGGACTGATCCATGTTGCATCGTCCACCCCGCAGATCTGCAAAAATGTATTTTAAAATTTTTAAGAAAATATCTATTTTGCATCACAGAGATCAAAGATCAGATGATGTGTTAAAGGGGCTGACACCTCTCTCAATGGCCTCTTCATCGCGCACACTATTTCTCTGTTCTCTAACAACGAGAGAGCGTAGAGTGATGAAGAGACCGTTGACAAAGGTGTCAGCCCCTTTAAGAAAAAAATAAGGTAAATTGGTGAATTCATAGGACCCACCTGACTTGCTCGTTCTTTGTGAATGGACCCTCTCGGATCTGTAGGAGTCTCGAACTCTTGTAACAACGATCCGGATGTTTGTATTACTTGATTGAATAGTCCTAGAGATTATTTTACTTGAATCCATACTGTCGTTAAAGGTATTACACCCCTAGCTAATTTTACTCTCCGCATTGGCGATACTCTCTCCTAGACAAAGAAAGCGAGAGAGTGTGGCCAGAGGGGAGAGTTTCAAATTAGCTTGGGGTATCGCTTTAAAAGGCTAGCAACCTCACTCAATGGCCTCTTCATTGCGCACACTATTTCTCTGTTCTCTAACAACGAGATAGCGTAGAAGCGTTGAAGAGACCGTTGACAAAGGTGTCAGCCCCCTATAAAAGGTGTACCTTTTGCTAGCGGTGAGAGCGCCAGTGCGGACACAGAAGTGGCTCCGGCACTCTGACCAAAGAGCGTTATCCTCAATAATATCATATATTTAATCAAGTTCATGGAACCAATTTTTTTGTTTGCTGCTGCTGCAGATTTTTTGAGTGGTTGCGAAAACCGAATTATCCATTATACAATGAAGAGATATGTCTCTTTAAAGATGTCGTGAAACATAATCTTTATCCTCATTATTTAAGATCCCCATTTTTTACGTAGCGGTCGAAACCATAAGGCACATTATTAGCTAACATAAATATTTTTTTTAAATTTACATTTAAAGTGCACGCAAACCTAAAATAGTACTTCTATTAATATTACTAATTTAATTATCAACCTGTCAGGGTCTCCTCCGAACATTGAAATCTCTCTTTTGACCCATTGGAGAGCCAGAAGTTGATCGTAGATACCTCGGTTAGGTGGGAATTCTTCTGAGAACGTCGTGAAGAATCCTCAAAGGTGCTCTTGTGGATTTAAACAGACCAAATTACATTGAGAACGATTATAAAAAAAAACTATTAAGTTTGATTATTTCTGCATAGAAGGTGCGCACAAATAAAAAAGAAGAAAGTAGATTTTTCGATGATTACAGTGCTGGGGAGATATTCCACTCGTGAGGTTTAATATGCAAGTATACGGTAATTTGCATCAGTTGCTCTTCCTTGCTACTAACATTCCCATCCTTGGTTATGACTTCTAATGTTTTGTTGTTGTATTTGTATGTTCTTGATCTTGTTCTTTGTTGATGTTGTGATTTTCATGACTTTCATAAAACAATAGTTTTGTTAAACACGATAATTTATATATTTTGAGGGAAATTTCGATTTTTCCGAAATTTTCCGTATTTTCCGAATTTTCCGAAAAATAATTTCGGAAAATTTCCGTTTTCCGAAATTTTCCGAAAACTATTTTCCGCACAGCCCTGGAATATGCCCTACTCCCAATGGCTAACAACCATATCCCAGCACACCAGTGTGAAGCTGATAAATATTGATTGATTGATTGATTGATTGATTGATTGAATCAGACGTTCCCTATCATTTACCATCCTTGATTCGATTAGGACAATGACATTTCAGAAAACCTACCTAACATCCCTAATCTGTACTGTAACGTAACAACAACAACGCCGCGTGACACTAGATTTCGAATTGTTCCCTGAAAATTGATGAATATTAATCTTTTAACTATTAAGGATCAAGCGAGATTTTCAACAAAAAAAAACATAAAACATAGGTGTCTAGTAGAGACCGCCAAATGCATATTGAAAGTCATATTTAAATGATGGAGGAGATTGGCCAAACTCCTCTCCTTTGTTATGCTTTTCATTTTCATTTCTTGACATAAGTTCAACCGGCTGCTCTCTCATTCTCTCTCAATGGTGCGTAGTCCGTTTTGATTGTCCGTTTTCAAGATGAGTTTGGCCAAACTCATCTTGGAAAGCATATATAGTCGCCTCTCGAAGTCATTCGCATATCGCGATATGTCATAGGTTCGGTCAATCTCCTCTCGAGAAGAAAAATTCACTCCTCTCATTTTCTCATTCGACTACGGCATATAGCAGTTTGGCGGTCTCTAGTGTCTAGACGTAGCGACCGAAACACCATAACGCACATTATTAGCTAACCTAACTATTTTAAACATTTACATTTAAGGTTCATGCATACTTATTCTTGTACATCTATTAATATTATTAATTTAAATGACACCAAAAACGAAAAAAAAGATACTTTCCAATGGTAAATATCGGCTCCACCGGTGGTGAGAGCGCCTCCGTGGATGTACACCATAACTGGCCAGTTATTTGAGTTATGAGTAGTCTGAAAGGAAAATATCATCACCTTTTATTTTTTATCATATTCAAATTAGCTCGGGTGAGCCTGTAAACTATTTCTAGAATAATATTGCAATAAGTAGCTGTTTTTATTTGGTTTTTGTCAATGAATCATTTACAGTTTTCACAGTTTTCACGTTGGTATTTTTTCGCGATATCTTTTGTTGTTCTGATCGAAATGAGATGAAATTTGGAATATATGATCCTCAATGTATTAGAATAATGATACTCATCAGCTCTTTATCAAAAATCACCAAAATCAACCATTCACAGTTGCAAAAATCAATACCAAAAATTAAACAGAAAAAGGTTAAGAAGGGTCCAACACGACAAAATTAACAACATAGATCATTTTTAACTAACATTTAGTGGAATGACCCTTACAATCAATTAATGCTGACAGCGGTTGTGCATAATGTGAGTCGTATGTGCATGGGTGATGACTCAACACCAACACTCCAAGCAATTCAACAGCTAATAAAGTACAGAATTTCTGAGATTCTTGAAAAACCAAATGATTTTCATTATTCTCAAAACTTGAGGATCATGTATGCCACATTTCGGCCCACTTGGATTAGTACAACCATAGGTCGAATAGCTAGGTTATCGGTTTTCAAAATGCGGTCAGGCTTTTCGATTTTTGGCAAATTTGGCTGAAAATGCGGTCAGGTTTTTCGATTTTTCTGAAATTTTGGCTTAAAATGCGGTCAGGTTTTTTCGATTTTTTTGGAAATTTTGGCTCAAAATGCGGTCAGGCTTGGTGCTTTGTAACATACTTTTCGACATATGAGTACAACAAAAGATATCGCGAAACAATACCAACGTTAAACCTTTTTGAGCGCTACTGTAAATGATTCATTGACAAAAATTAAATAAGTACAGCTACTTATTGCAATATTATTTTAGAAATAGTTTAAAGGCACACCCGAGCTAATGTGAAACTCTCCGCTCTGCCAACATTCTCTCGCTTTCTCTATCGGCGAGAGAGCGTTGCCAGAGCGGAGAGTTTCAAATTAGCTTGGTGTGTGGCTTTAAACCTTTTCGAGCGCCACTGTACCTCCGGAATAATACTCGGAGAAACCACGTTTAGATAGAGACAATCTTCACTCATATCCGTGGCTGGCTCCATCAAGTCCACAGTTTGATAACAACGAGGTCTGCAAATTCCACAAAAAGTTAAGGGCACCAGATTCGTCTCTACATTTCACAATACTTCTTCATTTTCTAGCGCAGAAAGAGACCATTTCCAAATTATAGACATACTGCGAGCTAATTTTACTCTCCGCTCTGGCAATGCTCTCTCGTAGACACTGCTAGATCAGAGATTTAGTTGTTTTTTTCGGGGCTCGTGATGCGCCTTCGACGACCATGTAAAATCGAAACTTACTTGTAGTTCCTTGCCTCGAAGATTTCCTCGGAGTAGTTGCAGATCGGCTGGGGAAGCTGAAATCAGTCAATATTGTCAGCTGCAATTGTATCATGGCGCACTAAAAAATAGTGGAAAACGGAAAATGGCAACTTTCCGGGGTCTAAAAAAGTACACTGGAAAACCGAAAATGGAAACTCGAAATTTGAATTCGCGGGCGCGAATAAGGCGCGGGAATTCAAATTCTGACTTTCTAGCTGCGATTTTCTGCGGTTATAAAACTTATATAAAGCCGAAATTTCATTTTTCGACCTTTATGAAGCGTAGGAACTTGAATTCCTACTTAACATCCTTTTTAAACCGCAGAAAACCGCATTTGGATTGCCAGAATTTGAATTCCCGCACCTTTTTTCGCGCCCGCGAATTCAAATTTTCGAGTTTCCAGGTGCTTTTTTAGACCCTGGAAAGTCGCCATTTTCCGTTTTCCACTATTTTTTAGTGCGCCATTATTCCCATCGATTGTCAACTATTTAGCTGGACAATCGCTTCTAATACTTACAAACAGGCAACGATAATTTTCGAAAATTTCCTCAAAAAAACTTTGTAACCTTGAATCTCTTCTCGCCAAGCGGCGGTACAGCGTACGGAATTCCAAGAAAAACCTGAAGTGTACATCATGATTGATTTTAGTTTACGGTTCTTTGTCATACTCTGGTATGTTCAAACTAGTAGTTTACTTATATTTCCCACTAGCCTAGCCACAAGTCTACGGCAATTAAACGTAAGTTTACTAGAAGTGGTGTATAATACGGTAATGCATTTCGTCAAATGATTATGTTGTCTTGATTCATACTTCGCCATATCCATAGAACGGTTCAGTGGTATCATTTCCCAGGTTGACTCCGAATCCGTGTACAATACCCAGAGAAGTTCCGACATAAATTTCACCTGAATTTTGCATAATTTGCAATTATTTTTCATTCATCGTAATTTTGCTAATGAATGAAACAAGCAAAAAGGCAAAATTCGAAAATGTAAGAGAACCTCTTCGATTCTCTTAAGCACTTTAAGGGGGTGGAGTCCGGGCAATATTTTCGTGAACAAACTGTAAAGACAGAAAGATAGCAAAAGTTATTCTACATACAATACATAAATTATTTTATGCTAATTCAGCTTATTGATCGCAAGAATCATGAATGAATCCATGCTTGATGTACAGGCAAAGGCGCGAAATTTTGAAAATAGGAATGTTCAGCAATAGGTTTCGAACCCGCGACGTTACGCTTACTAGTGAGCACTTTTACCACTGCGCTACGGGATTGATGAATGGTAATTTTTTTTGCTAATTTCTTGCATATCACTTCTCCCTTGCATAATAGATATGCCATGCATTTGAATATTCATTCGCGGGCCTCCATCTTTAAGTGGTAAATGAGCACAAGTAGTCGTTGGTTCGAAACTTATTACAGAATTTCCTAATTTTCAAGAAGCCCGCGACTACCCGCCATTATCTGCAAGATACTTCTTTCATGATTCTAGTGATCAATGTGATGACAATGAATCAACATATCTCTTCATTATCTCTTCACGAAAATACTTGTTTTTACTTGTTGAAACATCTTTATGATGTATGAATAAATAACTAACTCCACCTTTAACTCACCGGTAATGCGTTCTTCCCCGAGTGCAAAGGAGAGCAAGAAGTGTAGTAGTAGTGGTACCAACATTGTGCTCTGAGATAAAACACAATTAAAGGCACACCCCGAGCTAATTTTACCCTCTGCTCTGGTCACGCTCTCTCGTAGATACAGAAAACGAGAGAGCATTGCCTGTAAATAGCATTGTAAAACGCAAATATCTCGGCTCTCTGACTTGTTAGAGACTTGAACTTGGTTTTTGGGTTAGAAACCACGATAAAGCTTATAAACGAAGTTTCAAGTCTCTATCTCTACAAAGAGCGGAGATATTTGCTTTTTACACGATTTTTCAGGAAAAACTCGAACATTCTTGTAAAAAGCAAATATCTCTGTTCTTAGTAGAGCTAGAGACTTGAAACTTCGTTTATAAGCTTTTTTTCGTGGTTTATAACCCAAAAAAAAAACAAGTTTCAAGTCTCTAACTAGTCAGGGAACCGAGATATTTGCTTTTTACAATGCTATTTACAAGAAAATTAACACCCTTTTTACAATTTCCAATTCCACGATCAAAAATGAAAAATCGGAGAGTCTCCGGCAGATACTAGGAAAAGACCAGCAACCCTTCCTTAAAGGCACACCCAAAGCTCATTTTACTCTCCGCATTGGCAATACTTTCTCGTAGACAAAGAAAGCGAGAGAGTGTGGCCAGAGCGGAGAGTATCAAATTAGCTTGGGGTGTTGCTGTAACAAGTTCGCAAATAAGGATTTGGCAGGAACTCCGCAGAAGTTTCCGTTTGTTTTGGTAGCAGTAATTGGTGCAAGTAAAAGCAAACTGCAGTGATCCACAATATTCAACGAAAGAATCGGCAATTAGAAATTCGAAAATACTTTAGAGGGAGATTCAGAAGCTATTGAACCATGAACATCCTAGTATCTAGCATCAAAAATTAAATGATTGCATTAATGAAATAGTGAACTTCTAAATAAAGTCAAGGACAAGGATGAATCAATATGGTTATATAGTGGTAAAGCGAAACGGTAATGGGTTGTTTTAAAGGTGGTGACTTCTAACGTTACACATATGAATCACCTGAATCCAGTGATAAGACAGACTTGATAAGAAAGGCAAAAGGGTTGAAAAGCCTAAGGTACAATAATGACCTATAATGACCTCAAATATGTTCTCTGACTCTGGTATTTCCAAACTAGTAGTTTACTTACGTGACGTCACAGACTAGCAGTTTACTGTTAGTTTACTACTAGTGAAAGAACAATTGACAAAAAGCATTACCGTATTATACACCACTTCTAGTATACTTATGTTTAACTAGCCGTAGACTTGCAAGTCTACGGCTAGTGGGAAATATAAGTACTAGTTTGAAAATACCAGAGTTAGGCGTTTCTGCCCTTTTTCATTTCTTATCAAATCTGTCTTATCACTGGCCACAGGTGAATCATATGTGTGACGGGAGAAGTCACCACCTTCAAAGCGATACCTCAAGCTAATTTGAAACACTCCGCTCTGGCCACTTTCCGCCCACTCTGCGTGTGCCTACCGAAATCGTGCCTACCGTAGTCGTACACGAGGGCGACGATTACTATGTGCCGCCTTTGAGTCGAAGCACACGATCGTTGGATCTGAGGGAGACAGATAATCGAACGCCTGTAAGGAGGAAGAAATTCCCGCTGGGCGTTGTGAGGAGGAAAGGGCAGCCGCCCATTTCGCGGATGACAATTCCCGGCTCTAGGTTTATTGCTAGTGTGATCATTTGCCGGCTCTAGGAGCAAATGACGGTTTTACTTCTTGTGTTATGTAAATATTGATGCACCATAATCTCCGCTTATACGAGTTCCGTAATATTAGTAAAGAGCTCAGTCGATAATTTAAATAAACTAGAAAATCAACAAGGGAAATACAGCCGTATGATTATATTATCTGAACACGATTCAATTATTTGTTCTCATATAAAATAAATGGATTATTGAGTTATTGATAGTTTGTTTATTTATTGTTTATCGATTATGAATGAATACACATTTTCGCTACCCTTGCTAATATTTTTATGCAGTGGGCCGAAAACACGCTATTTCCCCGATTAAAAATCGTCATTATATGAATAATTTTAGAACAAATATTTCTATGAAGAAAAATGAATTTCATGAATAAAAAATAAATAAAAGTGAGAATAGGAAAAAAAATATTAATTGAAAATATAGTTGAAAAAAAAGATTAAACTAATATAAAAGAAAACAGTCATTTCACGATAAGTATTCAAATAAATGGACCTCTACGGAGCAATGATCAAAGGGAGAGGCGATTACTGTATATATCAAATAATGCAAAATGGTTGGTAGAGTAGGGAGAATCTTTTGCTGATCGTCTTGGGTATTGAACTTCTCTCGCCGAGCAACCCTTGTTGTTCTGGTCTGGCCCCTTATCCACTAGACCACGGGTCCCCATTAGTGCCCAGATTGAATGATCGTAATATACTGAGTGTGTCTGCTTCTTGAGGCTAGCTATATATAGAGATCTAAGCTCCGCCCATTTAACTGCGCGGGGATGGACACCTATATTGCATTCAAATCACACCATAACACCCCAAAATATTTATTCATAGACGAAGCATGAGGTTAAGGTTGTAGCAGAAAGAACTTCGAATGATGAGTGCAGGACGACGTCGGATAACGGAGTACGAGGAGTTCAGCAACGAGATCCTTTGACTACGGGGAAGTCGAAGAATCTAAATGTATTCGGTTAGGATAAAAGGAAATAATCTTTCATTAAAGGTAGTTTAAACTATTGCATTATTTATTCTGAAAGTCTCTGACACCTTTGTCAACGGTCTCCTAAACGCTCTACGCTCTCCCGTTGTTAGAGAACAGAGAAATAGTATGCGCAATGAAGAGGCCATTGAGAGAGGTCACTATCCCTTTAAAGCGAGACCCCCAAGATAATTTGAAACTCTCCGCTCTGGCCATACTCTCTCGCTCAAATTTCCTTTGTCCGTCTCTTAAAGAATCTCCATCCAGAAAAACAGTCGAAATCGAAATTGGTGAATTGTTAAAGGAAACGTATCTGAGCCGGATCCGAGACCACTTTGCAGAGAAGTCGTCCTAAGAGCAAAGAAACATCACGGAAAGAATTGCTGGAACGCCATCTTCGAATTGAATGATCGAATGAGATCCAAGCCGAGATTAAAGGATTACATGATAAATCACGAATCGATCGATGAATCTATAATAATTACAATCAATAGATTACTATCACTGATAAATGGATATTGATTACTTTAAGAAGATTCAGATTAGATAACAGGGAGAGTAAGGTATAGTCCATTCAGAAAAACTAGATCTACTATAATTTTGATTTTCTAACTATCGCAATAAACTATCACTATCCCAAATGATGGCCAACTGATTGCCAACTGATTGTCAGTTATATTACTACAATGCATATTACTTTCTCGAAAGATAGCGAAAAATCATTTCTTTTCTATATCGCTTGGAGTCAGCTCACTGCTCTATTGTAGTTCAGTAATACAACCTATCCCTAAGATCATTTGCCGTCAGAATATAGCAGAATAGTGCATTAAGGATAACAAACATCTGAGGTTTCGAGTGATGAAGTTGTGAAGTTGCTTCAGCTTTGGAGGGAGCAAGAACATGGGAGAGTGTGATTCTTGATTGACAATGAGGTCCATCTTTCACTGGCTAGTGGCGGGTACTGAGATCTGAACGAATTTTTCAACTATGATATAATTGAATTTGAGGGCGACTCGTAAATATGAAAACAAAACAAAACAAAACATAGAGTAAACGACTAATTTTGAATTGCTCGTTTTAACGGAACAGAACAGACACTTTTGTGAATACTTTTAAAAAAGAAATTAAAAGGAACGATGTCTGTGTTTTTTAAAAAAATAAATTTCAAACGTAATGAGATGGTTATATTCAAAAGACGAAATGAGACAAACAGTGGGATAGGGAATGGACTGTCGATTGTAGGATAGATGAGAGTGAGTGAGGTCAGACCAATTTACGCGCCCTTTACCCTGCACTCTCTGCACTCTCTCATGTCTCTATACTATCTCGTCTGATCAAACTACGCTTTGAATCTGTAGTTTACTGTAGAACTAGCCAATAAGCTAAATCCATTTTTATTCCTATAGAGTGACCTAATGGCTTTACTAAAATATATAAATTTGCTTATTTACAACAGTGTTCAGATTCATCCAAATACTGAAAACTATATAAAGATTTTCGAGTAGGTTCCAGAACGTTCTTGGGACAAACTGAAAATTTCATATTATTTTTTAATTTCTCGTGACACTGCCTCAGCCCCAAAAATGCGCCCGAAAGGGGATTTGTAGTGACGCGGTATTAAACCAGGCACCCAATGGTATCTGACAACGGAAATTAAATGATTACTAATTAATTAAAGATTTGCCCAGAAGTGACGTACCGCTTACCTCTAATTAACAAGATATATTCCTTTAAAAGGTGATTAAAAATAGTGTAGGTATGGATTTAAAGGTGGTGACTTCTCTCGTCGCACATATGATTCACCACATGTAGCCAGTGATAAGACAGACTTGATAAGAAATGTAAAAGGACAGAAAAGCCCAAGGTACAATAATATATAATACATATAATATGTTCTCTGATCGTTAGAGGCCAGGTTGCCATCATGTTTTTTTTAAATTAAAATAGTTCTTTTTACTAATTAATCAAACTTTAAAAGTTTGTACGAAATCGAGCACCCTTTAAATCGAGCGTAACCTCTCTCAATGATCTCATCATTGTGCATACTATTTCACTGTTCTCTAACAACGAGAAGGCATTGCGCGTCGAAGAGACCATTGAGAGAGGTTATGATTCCCTTTAATATACTCATTACGTTCAGTTATTTGCCCAAACTTTTCGATTTTCGAAAAAAACAGCTAACCTTTTTTTAAAACTTTACCTTCACTGTAGGTGTTATCTCCATTCGACAACGTTATCTCGGCGTTGTCTATGATGTCTGCACGTTTTATCGCCTTCATCGGCTTTTCTAGTTCAATCGCGCCTACCCATGACTCTTAAAGGTGACATCTTCTCGAGTTTTCCTCTTTTCAATAATATTTTTTAGGACTGATTCCAATTCTGTGTTTTTCATCAGTATGTGAGTTTTTTAAAGTTTCTTGTTGTATCCTTGCATGATTAGTAACGAATTAGATATAGAGTTTATTATGAAAAGTAATGCATTGACATTTGACATTGAATCAACTTTATCAGCTTTAATGGGTGTTTCGTAACTGGGTTGCCATGAGGTTTCTCCATTCCGAACGATTGTACCTCGCCACTTGCAAGAATTGTGGTCCAGCTGACTTAAAAAATAATGCAAACGAGATCTATTAATATTACATAAAACGTAATAGGCATATAAAATAATTGAAGCGCCGCTTTTCGGCCAGGGTTCTAGAAATCGGAAAGTTCATTAGAATATGGTTCGAAACATGGCCAAATTCTGCCAATAAATTTTATTACTCTTTAATGATAGCATTTATTCACATTTAGCAAAAAAATGTGAAATAAGAGATGGAGATTAACGAAATGAAATAGTGAATGTAGAACGATCCTAATCAAGTATGTCAGGGTTCTTATTATGTGTTATCGACGTTGTCACATCTTTCGACTCTCATTAATAACTAGAAAATAAATAATAATTATTTTAAATATTGATTTATTGCAGATTCACTAGCGTTCTTTAAGCAAGCCCAATTTATCGACGACACAGATTTGAACAATGCCTCTACATTATCAGTTAGTTTTGATCAGACTACACCCATTGCGATAAAACTGAAATTGATAAATCTTTCGCATGAAAAATCGATTTTCAAACAAACAAAAAATCGGTATTTCATAACCAATTTAGGTGCAAATACAATGTCCCAACGGCTGTTTGTTGTATACGACAAAATACGACTTTGAAGATGTGCTGATCATGAATGGTTCAAGTATTGTTCAATTGTAAGTATATTATGTAAGCGGACATAGACTTCTCCGAAATATCTCTGTCGTTGAATTTATTTATTTAATTATTTATTTATTCCATCAACTATGTCGAGATTAAGTTTTTTTTGCAGTTTGAAAAATATATACAGTAAGGAAGGCAACTACATTATACCGTATGAACTTCCGGTATATGTTTACCTCATTATTAAAATTTTGCCTATTATTTTCTGAAGGCAGTCATCAAGCTAATTCGAAGATCTCCGCTCAGGTCACACACTCTCGCTTTATTTGTCTGCGAGAGAGTATTGACAGAGCGGAGAAGTAAATTAATTAAATATTTAAGTTTTAGGGAGATTCAAATTACTTTGTGGAACGTTACACTTCGCCGGTTTCTCCATTCAATTTATACGTCGTTGATTCATCTATCGGTATTTTTTATTGAAACATCATTTTATCATTTGCCTTAATTTCTAAACTCTGGGAAATCCGAAATTTCAAGGTCGTCCTCGAAGAATCGAAAAAATATGAAACAAAATTCATACAACAAATTTAATGGACCGCTAAAAATTAAGAATATTTAAAGATCGAGGCCCTCGAAAAATCTTTCTGTCTTCACAGTTTGTTCACAAAAATATTCGAGGAACTCTACCTTTAAGAATTACTAGAGCTGTATCTTATTACCAAAAGTAGAGGCTATTTCTCATGGTGTCGTTTTATTAACTATGTTATATTATATAAGTGTCGTTATATTACATGTTATAATTGATAAATAAATAAATATTCAGAATCGTCTCCCGTGGCTGACTTTCCATCGGACCAATTCCTATTCGATGCTTCGGGCAAAACCACAGTGACATTCATTGCTCCGGACACAAATGGAATGACTATGACGAAATTTGCTGGAGTCAGACCTTTTGCCTAAATTTCTTATTTATTTTCTAAAAATATATTATTATTATTATTATTATTATTATTATTATTATTATTATTATTATTATTATTATTATTATTATTATTATTATTGTTATTATTGTTATTATTATTATTATTATTATTATTATTATTATTATTATTATTATTATTATTATTATTATTATTATTATTATTATTATTATTATTATTATTATTATTATTATTATTATTATTATTATTATTATTATTACTATAACTATTATCATTCATATTCAGTCCCCATCGTACATGGTGTACGCCTCAGGCTATGACGCCCGTCTTGATGAAAGGTGTATTCCTGTTTACACTTCCCGGTATGATAGACCATCTTATCGTCGTCAAAGGCACACCCTGAACTAACAATAAGCACTACACCACAGACTGCGAAATTTTGAGCTATTGGTGCAATCAAAAATCTACGATTATTTTTTATAATCCAATAAAATGGGTTCAAGAACAATTTGAGATGGAAGTGAAAAGTCATAGATTTTGTAATATGTTTCATGATATTTCTAAAAATGCGATGAGTTCATAACTTCCAATGTTTTCTCGTACGGTTCTTTTCTAAAAAATAATAATTAATTTTATAATACAAAACAAGATTTCATTATTGTATGAGACACTGCTCATAAAGTGAAGATTTACTCAATTATACCGGGAAAACGATTTTCGATTTCGATCGATTTACGATTACGATTTCAACACATTTATGTAGAGATCAAGGGATGAGAGCTCTGATATCACAGTATTCTCATTATTTTGAGAGCCAGAACGACCGATCAGCATAGAAACTCGAACAATCTCAATGCTCTATCGTTTGTCTGGCTTTCACCGAAAAATGACTTACAGCAGAAGATTGTGATATGGAAAACCGGGAAAACGATCATTACTTTACAGGTCTCCCGACAATGGAGATCGGTCGCAGGTGGGTTTACTATCGCCCATAGCAACAGTAGTTTTTGGTAGCACAAGTGAGACGAACGCCGTGGAGATCTCAACAGGACACCGTAAGTATATTTGTTCTCTCATTTTCAAACTCACCCGAATATTCATAGTATATAGACTAGAGTATGTGCATACCTCAGAACTTATGTAAGATGTACCGGGCTATGAAGGAATATTTGATCTTTGATCTTTGTACCTATTCCCTTTGCAGGATTCAGTTCACTCTTCAACATCGGTCAGTCAAGCTTAGTGATGTCTCCCGGTGAGTCACAACGTAAAGGGGGATATGAGAGTAATGCGGTGTTCAGAACTTGGAAAATGTTCGAAAATGCGGAAAATGCTGTTCCGAAGTTCAGGTGGAAAATGCCCGAAAATGCTCGATTTTGGCTTGAAAAAGATGGTTTTATACACTTTTAAAGCGTTGAAACTCGTTATTTCATAGAAAACAACTAATTTAGGTCATTTATAAAGTATGCTACTGAAATATATACCGTATGATGCTTTTTTGAGCACTTTGTGCCGAAAATCAATGAAAATTCTGCGAAAAATCAATGTAGCGAGTCCATATTTAATTTTATCGCATATCATCAATAAAATGCGTACGCAATACTGTTTGCAACCCTTAAACGTTGATATTCAACTAAAAACCCAGTAAAACTTGCTTAAAAACATCGAAAATGAGCATTTTCCGAGCATTTTCCGACTGAACTTCTGAACAGCATTTTCCGCATTTTCGTGCATTTTCCAAGTTCTGAACACTGCATTAGAAAGCAGAGATGTCATAATAATATTTATGCGTTTTCAATGAAACACGGTACAGAAAAGAACGAATAAAATGTATGAATGATTGAGACGAACAAATAGAAATTGTGGAAATGATTTTTGGTGAACACAAGAACTGTAGCGTCATTCTGAAGCTTTGGCACCAAACGTTCACAGCTGACGAAACTGAATATAATCCATTTGTGAATTTCTCACTTTTGCATACGTAATTTTCAAAGATTCAAAGCAAATCGTAACTGACGATGATTCACATACGTCGTCTACAGTATCCCTCGCTCTCAGGTTACACCGGCTGCAAGGATCAACTGTTCGCTTATCACTCTGTACCTGCCCCGTCGTTCACTTTTACCGCCGGAATTGAAACGTAAGAGATCAAAGATGAGACCACAAATGTCAAATATTGAAAGAAATCAAATTTGCTATTATTAATAAATATATTTGCACAGTATTTCGGTCCTGGTCCAGACAACGACCACTCTCCTGGGGAGGGGCCTTGTCAGTGGACAAGTACCACGAGAACTATTATTTTAGTAATTTATAAAAGTAATAATGCGCGAATTTCCTTGAAACGCAAGGTCAAAGATCAAAGATCAAAGATCAACTTTCAGTCATTACGTCCAAGCAGAAGTTCGATTTTCGAATATGATGATAGGAGAAGACGAACCACTGCAGATCCGAGTGAATCACGCCAAAACCGAGAAGTCAGAAATTCTCTGCTCTGCCAATGCTCTCTCGCTTTCTTTGCCTACGAGAGAGCGTTGCCAGAGCGGAGAGCAAAATTAGCCCAGATGTGACTTTACATTTCAAATAATTTCTATAGTGAACGTTTTCTATAGTGAAATTCGCAAGTAAATAAAGGTCCCTAACACGGGTCTCCTGTAAAAGTATAGCAAAAACGGCCGATTCTGCACTAGGAAAAATTTTTCACACCCACTGACCGACTTTCATCGAAATCGGAGACAAAAAAATTTCCTAGTGGCAGGCGTTGCTTAATTTTACCGGAGACCCGTGCTAAATATTGAAAATTACAGAGTCAGTGGAATTGACAATGTGGAGTACACTTATGGTGGAACAAATCTGGATCTATCCTTCACTTGGAATCCAATCAGAGAGACTAGCTACTACTGTGCCCAGATCGATTTTACTAGTGGTAAGTATCACTGATCTTTGACCTTTGAAGACTGATCTTTGATCTCTGTTGGGAGTTTCGAGGTGTTCCCTTGATACCATAGGTTATGTCTTTTAAGTCATACCTCGAGCTAACTTTGGGACGTGGGGAGTTTCAAATTAGCTTTAAGCATCGTTGCATTTGCCTTACGTGCCTACGCAGTAACCCCCTCCGCCGCGTCTCCGTCGTTACGGCGGGGGTTCCGGCGTAGGCACAAGGCAAATGTAACGATGCATTATAAAGTGTTATAAAGGAAGTTGGAAGCCAAAAAAATGGAGATTTTTGATTTATTTGAATTCCACCTTTTGATATGGGGATGCGCTGTACACTAACCTTGGAAAATACATTCTAGTAGATGAGATCGTGAAAAGTTCCCATGTTGGGGTATCAGTAAGCGATGTAAGGGTGAACGATGTTCAGCATCTGTGGACTTATGACGAAGGTTCCATTGAACTGCAATACATATCGAAATGGCAAATATTAAAATTAATGTAATTCAAATTAATTAGTAATAAATGGTTTCCCAATCAATAAGTGCAAGTGCTTTTTGATTTGGTACCCTAGAAACTAGAGATGGCTATTCGGGGGTTGCGGGCCCGCAATGAATTGACTTTTCATTGCTAGTGATTACGGGCCCGCAATGCGGCGTAAAAGCATTGCGGGCCCGCAATGATTTCTGTTCTCTCAAGCAAACAAGAGAGCGAAGGAAAATGAAGAGAACAGAAGAACGACCGATCACAAAAAGTGGCCAGATAGGAATAAAGTAGTCATTGCGGGCCCGCAATGCTATTGCGGGCCCGCAATGCGTGAGCGTTATTGCCAACCCTACTAGAAACCCCTTGCGTGAAATGAGACTTGCGTGCTTTTGATAGACTCCGCCCACTAATCCGACACTACGAACTTAAGCCAATATGGAATTGGATAAAATTCGCCGTCTCATTTCCCCTACCCGTTCCATATTTGCTAATCAATAAGCGCTTTTCCTAATATACGATGGGATTAGAGAGAAGAGATTAGGCCCTCCGTACTGAATTGGCCTTGAATAATCGCTGACCTAGCAGTGATCACCCGCAGGACTTCGTGTGCCTTGAATCGTGTTGTAGTTGTACTTTTACCATTGCCTTTACACTGAGATTTTGCTTTAACACTCAAGTCTCATTGTCAGTGCAAACTTCAACTAACTTTTTATGGAATACCAGATGGAAAAACCTTTTTTTTATATTTTAAATCTATTTGTTTCCTTCCTTTAACGGAACCCAACAAAACTTGCTGAATTCACATGCATTATGTTGGGGGCGGGGTCAGAGCAGTCACGGAGTGTTCCATTATGTTGGGGGCGGGGTCAGAGCAGTCACGGAGTGTTCCATTATGTTGGGGGCGGGGTCAGAGCAGTCACGGAGTGTTCCATTATGTTGGGGGCGGGGTCAGACCAGTCACGGAGTGTTCCATTATGTTGGGGGCGGGGTCAGAGCAGTCACGGAGTGTTCCATTATGTTGGGGGCGGGGTCAGAGCAGTCACGGAGTGTTCCATTATGTTGGGGGCGGGATCAGAGCAATCACGGAGTGTTCCATTATGTTGGGGGCGGGGTCAGAGCAGTCACGGAGTGTTCCATTATGTTGGGGGCGGGGTCAGAGCAGTCACGGAGTGTTCCATTATGTTGGGGGCGGGGTCATAGCAGTCACGGAGTGTTCCATTATGTTGGGGGCGGGGTCAGAGCAGTCACGGAGTGTTCCATTATGTTGGGGGCGGGGTCAGAGCAGTCACGGAGTGTTCCATTATGTTGGGGGCGGGGTCAGAGCAGTCACGGAGTGTTCCATTATGTTGGGGGCGGGGTCAGAGCAGTCACGGAGTGTTCCATTATGTTGGGGGCGGGGTCAGAGCAGTCACGGAGTGTTCCATTATGTTGGGGGCGGGGTCAGAGCAGTCACGGAGTGTTCCATTATGTTGGGGGCGGGGTCAGAGCAGTCACGGAGTGTTCCATTATGTTGGGGGCGGGGTCAGAGCAGTCACGGAGTGTTCCATTATGTTGGGGGCGGGGTCAGAGCAGTCACGGAGTGTTCCATTATGTTGGGGGCGGGGTCAGAGCAGTCACGGAGTGTTCCATTATGTTGGGGGCGGGGTCAGAGCAGTCACGGAGTGTTCCATTATGTTGGGGGCGGGGTCAGAGCAGTCACGGAGTGTTCCATTATGTTGGGGGCGGGGTCAGAGCAGTCACGGAGTGTTCCATTATGTTGGGGGCGGGGTCAGAGCAGTCACGGAGTGTTCAATTATGTTGGGGGCGGGGTCAGAGCAGTCACGGAGTGTTCCATTATGTTGGGGGCGGGGTCAGAGCAGTCACGGAGTGTTCCATTATGTTGGGGGCGGGGTCAGAGCAGTCACGGAGTGTTCCATTATGTTGGGGGCGGGGTCAGAGCAGTCACGGAGTGTTCCATTATGTTGGGGGCGGGGTCAGAGCAGTCACGGAGTGTTCCATTATGTTGGGGGCGGGATCAGAGCAGTCACGGAGTGTTCCATTATGTTGGGGGCGGGGTCAGAGCAGTCACGGAGTGTTCCATTAATTATAAATTAAAAGTGTATTATCTCCAATACCATAATACAATTAATATTTTCAGGAACTTCTCCGATATTCCGATTATTTCCAATGAGTGCAGTCTTATGGCTTGTATTATTATAAACAATTCATAATAAATATTTTTTATCATATAATCAAGAGTTCGTCTTGGACAATGATCGAGATTTCAATTATCGATTAGAAAACGAACATTGTCGTTATTCAATAATCGTATTTATTCATTTCAATCTGTTTGAAAACTTTCATTCATTTTCTAGCCTTACTGTTTTCATTCGGCTTTGCCGCAACCTTTTTCTCTTCTATTTTCTTTTCTGATTTCTTTTCTTCAGGCTTGGCAGCATCCTTTTTATCTTCTCCTTTTTCTTCCTTTTTCTTTTCCTTTTTCATTTCGACTTTCATTTCTTCTGTTTTGGCTCCGCCCATTTTCTCTTGTTCACCTACGAAGACGACTTTTCGTCGCGAGACACCGCTCGCCTTTGAATCTGCACGCCACACCTTCAATTTATTTTCTTTGTTTTTTAAAAATATTTGCTATGTTAGGAAAGATATTCAATCAAAATATAATATCATGACATTTTTTTCCGTAAAACTTTTTGAAAATAAATTTAAAGAGTAAATAAATAAACAATCAAATTAGTACAGCTTACCAATCTCGGTTGCATTTCCAATTCTTCTTGCGTGCACTTCTTGTGGAGGATTGCCAAGTAGTGTTTGTCCTCGGGAATCGATGAGCAAGCGTTCAAGATGATCTACAAATCAATCGATAATCTATTGTTTTTTTGTAAAATTTTCATTTTCATTTTATCATCACGCTTTTCATAGCTATTTCATGAATACGCATAAATATTATTATTATTATTATTATTATTATTATTATTATTATTATTATTATTATTATTATTATTATTATTATTATTATTATTATTATTATTATTATTATTATTATTATTATTATTATTATTATTATTATTATTATTATTATTATTATTATTATTATTATTATTATTATTATTATTATTATTATTATTATTATTATTATTATTATTATTATTATTATTATTATTATTATTATTATTATTATTTATCTTATTTATATAACCCACAGTCTACAGTAATCCAATAACTACGTCAACAAGCAAATAATAGGATACGGTAGTGATTATCGATCGATCAATTCGTACCCTGATAGTTACGGTCGACTTTGGATCAATGAATCCGAGCGGGCTTCGCACACGAAAGAGGGCATTGTCAGTGCACTTGACCTGGAGGGCAATAATTGATCTTTGTAGTTTGATCTTTGATCTCTGTACTATGAGCTTTGATCTTATAGGCACCTTGTAACTGTGGAAGTCAGCCGAATCGTTGGTCAATGTGAGGTCCGAACAGGTCACCTGACTATATTCTATTTGTGATTTCTTACTTTTGCACTTTTACATACGTAATATTCAAAGATTCAAAGCTTTTCGTTACTGACGATGATTCACATACGTCGGCTACAGTATCCCTCGCCCTCAGGATACACCGGCTGCAAGGATCAGCAGTTCGCTTATCACTCCGTACCTGTCCCGTCGTTCACTTTAACCGCCGGAATTGAAACGTAAGAGTCAAAGATCAGACTACAAAGGTCAAATATTGAAAGAAATACAATTTTCTAAAATATTATTTGCATAGTCCAACAGTTATAATAAGCCTAGAGAAAAAAAGTGGTCGGTGTTTCGTACCTGGTCCAGATAACGACCACTCTCCTGGGGAGGGGCCTTGTCAGTAGACAAGCCACACCTCTATTTAGTAATTTGTAAAAGTAATAGCGCGCGAATTTTCGAGACACGCAAGGTCAAAGATCAAAGATCAAATATCAAAAAAGCGACTTTTCAGTCATTATGTCCAAGCAGAAGTTCGTTTTTCGAATATGATGATAGGAGAAGACGAACCACTGCAGATCCGAGTGAATCACGCCAAAACCGAGAAGTCAGAAACTCTCCGCTCTGCCAGTGCTCTCTCGCTTTCTTTGTCTGCGAGAGAACATTGTCAGAGCGGAGAGCAAAATTAGCCCGGGGTGTGGCTTTCAATTTCCAATCATTCCAATCTATAATTAATAATATTCAAGTGAAGTGATCGTTTTTGAGCTGTTTCTCAAGTCAATAAAGGTCCCTAAATATGTGCACAACAGAGCCTTCGGCCTAACGAACTCTTGATAAATGTGATTTAAATGTAAATGTAATTTAAATATATGTAATTGCAGAGTCAGTGGGATCGACAATGAGGAGTACACGTATGGTGGGACAAATCTCGATCTATCCTTCACTTGGAATCCAATCAGAGAGACTAGCTACTACTGTGCCCAGATCGATTTTACTAGTGGTAAATATCACTGATCTTTGACCTTTGAAGTCTGATCTTTGATCTCTGTTGGGAGTTTTGAGGTGTTCCTTTGATACCATAGGTTATGTCTTTTAAAACGCGTTCTCCATAAAATCGGCTGGGGTATGGCACAATGCTTCAAAATCATCCTAGGCGACTCATATTCGATGGTTGGAGTCCCTAGGGGCGGCATACACTTCAGCCAAAAATTTGACCCAAATTATCGATTTTTGATCTACCAAAAGTCGAAAAATCAAAGTGTGATTTTCATGGATACTATGATTATACCATTCGATAGAGGATCCAAAGATATAGAAGAATTCCAAGTTTCATAAGTTTTCATAGCTCCATGTTCGAGAAATATTCGATTTTCCAATTTTTTACCTGATTTTTTTAGTTTGATCTCATGGCTTACTAATTGTAAGTTATTATCATTTCCAGTTTCTGGATTTTTGATATGTTGGGAAAAAATTGATGCGCTATCCGAATATCATACTTATTTGGACCAGCTACAATCCACTCATAGTGATATCATGCGACTAACGCCTTACTTTTAGGCCGACGCAGGTTCGAATCCTGACACAGACATAAATTTTTGCAAATTTGATTTCGCCTCAAATTATTTCTATGTCCACTATATTTCTTTGTCCTTTTCTTTTCGAATCAGAGAGCGATTTCTCTCTTTCGCTTCCCCCCGTTGTCCTATGTTTCAGTCCGCTCATTTGTTTCGAAATATACAATGGGCTACGCTTCTTATGACTTTACTTTCTCTGAACATACATATAACTATTATATATGAGGAAAAAGAAGCAAACAACTGCTCGGTACCTTTTTTATTCGACAACCGGGTGTTTGATTTGGTACCCGGGTTTTCATTCAGTACCCGGGTTTTTGATTTCGTACCATAGAAACCCCTTGCGTGAAATGTGCTTTTGATAGACTCCACGCACTTATCACACTACGAACGTAAGACGATATGGAATTGGATACAATTCGCCGTCTCCTTTTCCCCTTCCCATTCCATATTTGCTAATCAATAAGCGCTTTTCCTAATATACGATGGGATTAGAGAGAAGAGATTAGGCCCTCCGTACTGAATTGGCCTTGAATAATCACTGGCCTAGCAGTGATCACCCGCAGGACTTCGTGTGCCTTGAAGAACGGGTTGTACCTTGCAAGCATTTGCCTTTGCAATGGGATTTTGCGTTAACACTCAAGTCTCATTGTCAGTGCAAACTTTAACTCACTTTTTATCGAATACCAGATGGAAATTCTTATTTTCACACGACAGTAGTTAGACGGTGTTCCATTAATTATAAATTTAGTGTATTATCTCCAAAACTGCAATATTTTCAGGATCTTCTACGATATTCCGATTATTTCCAATGAGTGCAGTCTTATTGCTTACATTATAGAACAATTCATAATAAATATTTTTTATCATATAATCAAGAGTTCGTTTTGGACAATGATCGAGATTTCAATTATCGATTAGAAAACGAACATTGTCGTTATTCAATAATCGTATTTATTCATTTCAATCTGTTTGAAATCTTTCATTCATCTTCTAGCTGTTTTCATTATGTTTTCATTCGGCTTTGCCGCAATCTTCTTCTCTTCTATTTTCTTTTCTGATTTCTTTTCTTCAGGCTTGGCCGCATCCTTTTTATCTTCTCCTTTTTCTTCCTGTTTCTTTTCCTCTTTAATTTCGACTTTCGTTTCTTCTGTTTTGGCTCCGCCCATTTTCTCTTGTTCACCTACGAAGACGACTTTTCGTCGAGAGACACCGCTCGCCTTTGAATCTGCACGCCACACCTTCAATTCATTTTCTTAATATTTGCTATGTTAGGAAAGATATTCAATCAAAATATCTTGACTTTTTTTCGTAAAACGTGCACTTTTTGAAAATAAATTTAAAGAGTAAATAAATAAACAATCAAATTAGTACAGCTTACCAATCTCGGTTGCATTTCCAATTCTTCTTGCGTGCACTTCTTGTGGAGGATTGCCAAGTAGTGCTTGTCCTCGGGAATCGATGAGCAAGCGTTCAAGATGATCTACAAATCAATCGATAATCTATTGTTTTTTTGTAAAATTTTCATTTTCATTTTATCATCACGCTTTTCATAGCTATTTCATGAATACGTATAAATATTATTATTATTATTATTATTATTATTATTATTATTATTATTATTATTATTATTATTATTATTATTATTATTATTATTATTATTATTATTATTATTTATCTTATTTATATAACCCACAGTCTACAGTAATCCAATAACTACGTCAACAAGTAAATAATAGGATACGGTAGTGATTATCGATCGATCAATTCGTACCCTGATAGTTACGGTCGACTTTGGATCAATGAATCCGAGCGGGCTTCGCACACGAAAGAGGGCATTGTCAGTGCACTTGACCTGGAGGGCAATAATTGATCTTTGTAGTTTGATCTTTGATCTCTGTACTATGAGCTTTGATCTTATAGGCACCTTGTAACTGTGGAAGTCAGCCGAATCGTTGGTCAATGTGAGGTCCGAACAGGTCACCTGACTATATTCTATTTGTGATTTCTTACTTTTGCACTTTTACATACGTGATATTCAAAGATTCAAAGCTTTTCGTTACTGACGATGATTCACATACGTCGGCTACAGTATCCCTCGCCCTCAGGATACACCGGCTGCAAGGATCAGCAGTTCGCTTATCACTCCGTACCTGTCCCGTCGTTCACTTTAACCGCCGGAATTGAAACGTAAGAGTCAAAGATCAGACTACAAAGGTCAAATATTGAAAGAAATACAATTTTCTAAAATATTATTTGCATAGTCCAACAGTTATAATAAGCCTAGAGAAAAAAAGTGGTCGGTGTTTCGTACCTGGTCCAGATAACGACCACTCTCCTGGGGAGGGGCCTTGTCAGTAGACAAGCCACACCTCTATTTAGTAATTTGTAAAAGTAATAGCGCGCGAATTTTCGAGACACGCAAGGTCAAAGATCAAAGATCAAATATCAAAAAAGCGACTTTTCAGTCATTATGTCCAAGCAGAAGTTCGTTTTTCGAATATGATGATAGGAGAAGACGAACCACTGCAGATCCGAGTGAATCACGCCAAAACCGAGAAGTCAGAAACTCTCCGCTCTGCCAGTGCTCTCTCGCTTTCTTTGTCTGCGAGAGAACATTGTCAGAGCGGAGAGCAAAATTAGCCCGGGGTGTGGCTTTCAATTTCCAATCATTCCAATCTATAATTAATAATATTCAAGTGAAGTGATCGTTTTTGAGCTGTTTCTCAAGTCAATAAAGGTCCCTAAATATGTGCACAACAGAGCCTTCGGCCTAACGAACTCTTGATAAATGTGATTTAAATGTAAATGTAATTTAAATATATGTAATTGCAGAGTCAGTGGGATCGACAATGAGGAGTACACGTATGGTGGGACAAATCTCGATCTATCCTTCACTTGGAATCCAATCAGAGAGACTAGCTACTACTGTGCCCAGATCGATTTTACTAGTGGTAAATATCACTGATCTTTGACCTTTGAAGTCTGATCTTTGATCTCTGTTGGGAGTTTTGAGGTGTTCCTTTGATACCATAGGTTATGTCTTTTAAAACGCGTTCTCCATAAAATCGGCTGGGGTATGGCACAATGCTTCAAAATCATCCTAGGCGACTCATATTCGATGGTTGGAGTCCCTAGGGGCGGCATACACTTCAGCCAAAAATTTGACCCAAATTATCGATTTTTGATCTACCAAAAGTCGAAAAATCAAAGTGTGATTTTCATGGATACTATGATTATACCATTCGATAGAGGATCCAAAGATATAGAAGAATTCCAAGTTTCATAAGTTTTCATAGCTCCATGTTCGAGAAATATTCGATTTTCCAATTTTTTACCTGATTTTTTTAGTTTGATCTCATGGCTTACTAATTGTAAGTTATTATCATTTCCAGTTTCTGGATTTTTGATATGTTGGGAAAAAATTGATGCGCTATCCGAATATCATACTTATTTGGACCAGCTACAATCCACTCATAGTGATATCATGCGACTAACGCCTTACTTTTAGGCCGACGCAGGTTCGAATCCTGACACAGACATAAATTTTTGCAAATTTGATTTCGCCTCAAATTATTTCTATGTCCACTATATTTCTTTGTCCTTTTCTTTTCGAATCAGAGAGCGATTTCTCTCTTTCGCTTCCCCCCGTTGTCCTATGTTTCAGTCCGCTCATTTGTTTCGAAATATACAATGGGCTACGCTTCTTATGACTTTACTTTCTCTGAACATACATATAACTATTATATATGAGGAAAAAGAAGCAAACAACTGCTCGGTACCTTTTTTATTCGACAACCGGGTGTTTGATTTGGTACCCGGGTTTTCATTCAGTACCCGGGTTTTTGATTTCGTACCATAGAAACCCCTTGCGTGAAATGTGCTTTTGATAGACTCCACGCACTTATCACACTACGAACGTAAGACGATATGGAATTGGATACAATTCGCCGTCTCCTTTTCCCCTTCCCATTCCATATTTGCTAATCAATAAGCGCTTTTCCTAATATACGATGGGATTAGAGAGAAGAGATTAGGCCCTCCGTACTGAATTGGCCTTGAATAATCACTGGCCTAGCAGTGATCACCCGCAGGACTTCGTGTGCCTTGAAGAACGGGTTGTACCTTGCAAGCATTTGCCTTTGCAATGGGATTTTGCGTTAACACTCAAGTCTCATTGTCAGTGCAAACTTTAACTCACTTTTTATCGAATACCAGATGGAAATTCTTATTTTCACACGACAGTAGTTAGACGGTGTTCCATTAATTATAAATTTAGTGTATTATCTCCAAAACTGCAATATTTTCAGGATCTTCTACGATATTCCGATTATTTCCAATGAGTGCAGTCTTATTGCTTACATTATAGAACAATTCATAATAAATATTTTTATCATATCATCAAGAGTTCGTTTTGGACAATGATCCAGATTTAAATTATCGATTAGAAAACTAACATTGTCGTTATTCAATAATCGTATTTATTCATTTCAATCTGTTTGAAAACTTTCCTTCATTTTCTAGCCTTACTGTTTTCATTCGGCTTTGCCGCAACCTTTTTCTCTTCTATTTTCTTTTCTGATTTCTTTTCCTCAGGCTTGTCCACACCCTTTTTATCTTCTCCTTTTTCTTCCTTTTTCTTTTCCTTTTTCATTTCGACTTTCATTTCTTCTGTTTTGGCTCCGCCCATTTTCTCTTGTTCACCTACGAAGACGACTTTTCGTCGAGAGACACCGCTCGCCTTTGAATCTGCACGCCACACCTTCAATTCATTTTCTTAATATTTGCTATGTTAGGAAAGATATTCAATCAAAATATCTTGACTTTTTTTCGTAAAACGTGCACTTTTTTGAAAATAAATTTAAAGAGTAAATAAATAAACAATCAAATTAGTACAGCTTACCAATCTCGGTTGCATTTCCAATTCTTCTTGCGTGCACTTCTTGTGGAGGATTGCCAAGTAGTGCTTGTCCTCGGGAATCGATGAGCAAGCGTTCAAGATGATCTACAAATCAATCGATAATCTATTGTTTATTGTAAAATTTTCATTTTCATTTTATCATCACGCTTTTCATAGAAAAAATATAAATATTATTATTAATAATAATAATATTATTATTATTTATCTTATTTATATAACCCACAGTCTACAGTAACCCAATAACTACGTCAGCAAGCAAATAATAGGATACGGTAGTTATTATTGATCGATAAATTCGTACCCTGATAGTTACGGTCGACTTTGGATCAATGAATCCGAGCGGGCTTCGCACACGAAAGAGGGCATTGTCAGTGCACTTGACCTGGAGGGCAATAATTGATCTTTGTAGTTTGATCTTTGATCTCTGTGCTATGAGCTTTGTAGTTTGATCTTTGATCTCTGTGCTATGAGCTTTGTAGTTTGATCTTTGATCTCTGTACTATGATCTTTGATCTTATAGGCACCTTGTAACTGTGGTGGTCTGCCGAATCGTTGGTCAGTGTGAGGTCCGAACAGGTCACATGGTCTCTGTTCCATGGAATTGTGATGTGGCCCTTCGGTTCGAGCTGAAAGTTGATCTTTGATCTTGGACCGAAACACCGACCACATTTCTCTAGGCTTTCATCACTATTAGACCATCTAAATAGTAGTTTAGCAAATTTGAATCGTTGAATATTAGATCGATAAAGTTTCATTTTACATTCCATCAGCATGATCTTTGATCTTTAGTTTGTCAAACCTTGAGTTGAAACTTCGGTTCGTCGACCTTTCTCTCTGAACCCTTCGTCTCCGCCATGGTGTCTTCAATGTGGACAAATTCACCCTACCTACCGCCCGCAACAAATGAACAACGAAGGAATGAAATGAAATGAACGAAGGAACAGTCTACTCCGAAATGTTCAATTATAGAATAATATCAGGTGACATGATGAGATATAATGTAAAATACTATTTATTCTATCATATTTTTTCCAGAAAATAGCGATTTAGTAAACAAGAGAGGGGAAAAGCCAATAAACATTTGTAACAAATCAACAAAACAAAAAAAATATATAATCTGAAGGTGCATATTTAAAGTGAAAATAGTAAACAATCAAAACAAGTCTAGCGCAAAAGATCAAAGATCAATTGCCAGAAGATCACAGAAATAAAAAGATCAAAGATCCAAAACAAAAGATCAAAGATCAATCTCAAGGTTCATTTTCATAACAAGCCGCTCGTCCTTTTCTTCCCACTCCAACAGCGGTAGTCTCCGCGTCTCCGCCGTTCTCCGTGGAGTCGTCGAGTCCGCGCCATGATCGAGCCGCGAAGTAGTCGCCTGACAATGTAGCGATTACAGTAACCACCATACGATATGGAAACCAAATCATACGGTAGGCTACTGTAGTCATTACGGTAACCAGGGACCAGCAATTACTAACCATATTACGGAAACAAGCACTTACAGTAACTAGCTACAGTAACTACAGTAACCTACAGCGCCAGCGCTATGGGAGGCGTTTGGGAAATGTCGCACCGAATCCCCGCACACTCACCGGCCGTATACAATGCTACAGTATCCACACCATCTCCTTCCTTTGCGTTCTCTTCACGATCCACTCGAACTCGTACACGACCGGACACCAGACTCATATCTGGCGCCGCATCTTCGTCACCATCGTCATTGCGGGATACGGATGCGTCGCGAGCGGTCGGATCTGAAAGATCAAAGATCAGCGCCTTGATTTAAACAGAGTCTCCTCAGATGTTCATATGATTGTTGAAATTTCTAACAAGACTCCATTCAGCCGTTCACTCCATTCAACATTCCAGAATTGACCGAAGCAAAGACTATCAAATAATTATGAAACGGCAATCCGCAAGGGAAAATAATGCTAGAAACGCAACGACCACAGCAAGGAAATATTTAATTCTTATATGTACATACCTTTTACAAATTCAACATAGTCACTAGTCCAGCCTTTGCCCGCCATCCAATCCCTGAAAGGAACACATCGATTACCACACGTATTTTATTCATCACATTTCATAAACTGAATATATTTTCAATAGATATTCGCAAGTTAAATTAAATCGGAATATCGTTATAACAAGTACAACTTCCTGCACCGGATCGTCAGGTAACTCGGATCTACAGTAATCATCAATGGTTGATCGCGAACTGACTTATTCTTGTTGAGCGCAATCTCGGCCTCAAACAGCGACACCACAGGCTTATCGAAGGACGAAGTGTCGAGAAGGACGCCGAATGGACACGATAACAGCACGAAGCAATCGACGTCTGCCGAGAAGTTGGCCAGTTTGGCCACGTTGATCTGACAAAGATCAAAGATCAAAAGGCTAAAATATGAAAGATCAAAGATCAAAAGACTAAAATATGAAAGATCAAAGATTAAGGGCATTATAGAGATACAGTACCTTTCCGACCGAGATGACGTAAACCTTCTTGCCGTCAGCTTTGGCCAGAGCGCGCACCCGCTGCACTGCCTCACGATGACCAGCGACACCCACCGTACCTGGACAGTGATTAATCAGTTATTTAAATATTTAAATATTAAAGTGTTATTCGTTCAAATTTAAATTCAGCTATCAGGATTCCTTTTGCCTCTTCCTGTTAGGGAATGACCAACAGTATTGACCCATAATTACTGTTATTATTATTATTATATTATAAGTATTATTATCTCATCAGCACCTTGCTCTACCCTAATCTAAAGCTTTCTTGAGAATGAGAATGCCGGAACGTGATTTCAAAAGACAATCAAATACCGCGAGGCAAACTCTCACCAATGACGAGCCCGATTGTATACGCGTCGCGCACCTTCTCCACCATGAACAATCGACGACGCAGTGCACGCCATGATGAGGGCCTGCAATGAGGAGGACACTTTTATCGGATACGGTAAACTCAGATATTGATACGGTAACTCCAGTTATGGATACGGTAGCCTCAGTTATGGATACGGTAACCTCTGTTTTGGATACGGTAGCCTTAGTTATGGCCACGCTAGCTAGCATAGGCGAGGGTTCATTTCAAAAAGATATTAATACCGAAGACTAATATAGAAAAAAACGTAGTAGCAAAATTTTCAGTACAGCTGTTATTGACCGTATAAAATACACTTGTTTATTTGGTACGAGAGTAGCCAATCACTCCCACAAGAGACTTTCTTGTTTTGCATGGTTCAGCAACTATACCGATCTCTTTTATATATAATATAGCGCGCGGCGAAGGTCAGCCGGGTTAGAGAGAGGCAGCGGAGAGACAATCGAGAGGCGGGGCGAGATGTAGAAGGCTACATCTCGCTCGCCTCTCAATTGTGACTTCCGTTCGTTAGCACCATTTGTCATTTTCTTATGCAAGTACATTTTATACGCACAATACTTTTTTTTTCACAAGACCCCAAGCAAACGGTCGCATAAAACACTCAAACCCCTTAACAACCTAGTACAATTCCCGAAAACATACACTAGAGGATCGTTAAACATGGTAAATTTCACTTTCATTCCTTGCTTTCCCCTCATTCTAAATAGCAGGGCAGTCAAAGTGGAATAGTACAATACAAGGTCGAACGATGTCTTCTCTAGTAAGTACAGTGTGCAAATTACCATAACGCATCTACCGTTATCCTTAATGGTGCGTTCACGGGCGCTACTCTAATTGTTAGGAATAAGAGTAGTCTCGCCATTTTACGCACTCTTTACGCCAACGAGGGGTATGAACCGAGAAGGCACACCAGTACATAGTTGGCCTACTGCGAGACCAAGATCATGACTTTCTTTGTTCTTCTTGTTTCCTTGTTCATAATAAGGCATACATCAATATTATCATAGGAAAGTGTCCCAGGATTGGGCAAAGTGATATAGGAGGGAAATACTGTTGACGTAATATAATCTGCCGTATTATAAGTAAAAAAGCTTTTCCCTCAATAATACTAATTATATCTCCCTGTTTTTATCTCCTGCACAGCAGACAGAAAGGCAGAAGAACCATTGTAACTAGAAAGTAACATGTCTACGAGCAAAATGCCAAAACATAGTCGAATTTACTTCATGAGCGTATTCAAAGTGCCGAGAGCATTGTATAAGCTAATTTTATCGCTTAAAACACCCCGATACTGTGTACTAACTATACATGCATAATCGCTTCCGCATCGACGCTTATGGTTAACGAGGGGAGTGAGGCATCGTACACACATTACAGCTATTATAGCTAACGTTATGAGGAAACGATTTGCGTTACACTACGGCACAAGACTAGGACGAGATAGGGAAAGGATGGAAAGAGACAGTTATCGCGCACACTTTCACTTTCCTAAATAGGGAACAAAAAAGCGAGAGCCGAGAGCGAGGAACCAGGGGGGGGGGGGGGAGGAGGAGCCAAGGTCGTCGGGAGTTGTTATCGAGAGTGCATACCCATGAACATCAGCACAAAAAACGCCAATGCCTCCAGGCTATCTCGTGTTCTGGAGAGACGACAAGCAGAGCGGCTAATACTAATTGTTAATTGATATATGATACTGTGACACTTTTTAGACACATCATGCAAATAGGTAAGTTTAGCACGGAAATGAGCAATGTAACATTCCAACGTCATTCGTAATGACCAGGAATCATAAATGTAATAAACTCAACAACATGTGCCAAGCCTATTCAAAAGTTGCGATATTTTCATTGATTGATGATCATTTCAAATACTATCGACTCGATTAAAATGACAGAAAAATAAGCTTAGAAAGGTTGATGCATATCATACATTTTCGTCGCCCTCACCGATTCTTTTGTATATAGTGGGTTGATTTAGAAAAATCGTTATTTTTCGCTTAAATTGTAATCTTTCGCATAAAAAGTGAGCCTTATATAGTGGGTTGACCCCGTATATAGTGGGTCAATCCTCGCACTGTAAGGGTATGAAAATGTACGATGCATATTACTGCTTATGAGTCATGTTTCTCATCCGCCTTCCGGTAGCACCCCAACCGATAACCATAGCTTCAGCCATTAATCACAATGATGGGAGTAAGGTATGGGCCATTCCATGTCCTGCCCCATCCATCCTCCCATTATGGCCTCCTCTTTTCTTCCTGTATCTGCCCCTGTACTTGAACATGTAACAGGCTGCCATTCAAGCCACTCATTGTAATTCAGATTGGATTAGAATCACATTTTGTTCCATTCTTTCTCTATATCTCCTCCTTATCCGTTCAAACAATCTTCGCTGCCACCTTCTCATTCAATTTCCCTGATCAGCGATGCTCTTAGCCAGCGAGGCTCCGCCCCCAATTTCTTGCCGCTGCTCGCGAGATTCAAATGGCCCCTTTGGGCGAGGACGACCGCCCCTTACTCACTATAAAAGTCACTGCTGATCGACAGAGTACCAATACTCAACGTGAACCATTCACTTCCTTCTCTCGTCCTGCTTACTACTCCGAACATGTCTTCAACACATCTTGCAATTGCATCTTCGAATACTTCACAGTACCACAATTCCTGATCTCTTAACCTTGATTCTTGCTCGCTTCTCTTAGTCTCCCTCCGACCCACACTCATTGATTTTTGATCGTTTACAATCCATACGATCGGGCCACTCATGATTTGTTCCACCCCTTAGTACTACTCCAATTCATCTCACTGCCGCGTCCTCAGTTCATTCGCTATGTCTCCGGTCTCTTCAGACATGTCCAAAGTGCTCATCTCTCTGGCGACACTCGCCTCCGGCGCCATGATCCTCACGTGTCTCCTCACCGTCGGCTACATCTTCAACGACATTAACGACTTCCACGACGGTGTCATGAGCGACATGAGCGAGTTCAAGGTAATTTGGAGTTTTTTTACAAAAGTTTTTTCCCAAACATCGGATCATTGTTCTCTGGCAGGCAGTCAGAAACATTGAATTCGTCCCATTCAAAAGTAGGAAACGTAACAGAGCAGTATAAAAAAGTATCTCTGCCGTTAGGACGAAAACAAAAATAGTTCTCGCTTTAACATACATCCATTTGTCGTGTCATTTGTCCCATTTGCCTAAATAAACCACACACAGATGTACGCGAACGACGCCTGGATGACCATGATCTCAATTCCCTCTCGATCCGCTACTTCCGCTTCTCCTTCCGCCTTCCCCATCCGTGGCAAGCGCTCCAACGGCGGGTCATGCGGATGCGGCGATCAGCCTAACCACTGTCCTCAAGGTTCGTCATCCATTTATTTCTTATTAACTTTGTAATCTATAACAATACCAATCGATAAACCACTCAGGTCCTCCCGGTCCTCCTGGAGCACCTGGTGAGCCTGGATACGATGGAGAGGATGGCGTTGACGGCAATCCCGGAGGTGTCTTCGTGCCAGAAGCACCTACAGGATACGAACAGGCCCCCGCTTGCATTCAGTGCCCCGCCGGACCTCGTGGACCTCCCGGACCCGATGGAGAGGCTGGACCAGCTGGACCCGATGGAAACGCCGGTGCTCCCGGTATCCCTGGTCTCGATGGACACCCTGGCGCACCTGGAGCTGCCGGAGACGCTGGACGCGATGGACGCCCTGGACAAGACGGACGCCCCGGTGCTCCCGGAGCCAATGGAAAGCGCGGTCGTGGAGAACCCGGTCTTCCCGGACCCGTTGGACCTATCGGAGCTCAAGGACAACCCGGTGTCCGTGGTGAACCTGGATATCAAGGAGAGCAGGGACCTCAGGGACCCGTTGGAGCCCCAGGAAACGACGGAGAACCTGGCGTTGACGGTGACGATGGAGAGGAAGGAGGACCCGGTCTTCCCGGAGCCGACGCCGCCTACTGCCCTTGCCCTCCCCGTACCGCCGAGTTGGCTGCCAAGAACCAGCCCGCTGCCGCATACGGTGAGGCTGAGGCTGTCGAGGCTGCCATTGGAACCTCCTACAGACGCAAGGCCGCCAGAACCTAAGCTGCATCTGCTTTACGATATTTTCTGTCGTGGTTCTACCACAAACACGATCTCAGAGCAATCGATATTAGACTCAATAATGTGCCACTGTAATAAAGTCGCTACTGCTCACCACATCTGTCTTGTCGTTGTACCATTCAATTGTATCGGGCATTAAAGAAGGGCCTACGGGTGACTAAAGATTGAGTTCAGTATAGCTGATTACAATGATAGCAGAGGTAGTAGAACATGCGCGATGCGGCAAGGTCGCATAGTATAATGGATATATATCTCAATCGAGCGATCGTGTCTCCTCGATCGCAAAACTCTTTTCCCTTTCTTCTCTCAACAGTTTAAAGCGAGGGAGTGGAACAGCATCATACTGTGTGATACGCGGGAATAGCAGGACAAAGGAGGGGAGGGCGGACAGAGTGATTGAAAGGGAGAGTGAATTAGCCCTTCCCGAAGGGCAACTCCCGTTCAACAATGCGTGTGTGTGTGTGTCATGACATAGCGAGAATGTCTGGCCAAGGTCGGGCTCAAGCTATGCATTTATTGGATTATATGTCGTACTATTATATTGTCAAGCTAGGAAGCAACGATTGCAGTGAAATTATATATCGACCAACGATCAGAATTCAGAAATAAACGATCAAAGAGTAGTCGCAGAGTAAAATATTACAAATTAAAGATCAAAGTAATCTATTTGGGAAATACTTACTCCAATCTCTTCAGTATCTCTTTAAAGCATGCTCAGAAGAATTTTTTTCAAAAGCAGAATATGACTACTCCACCTAAATATCAAGAGCTGCATTCACAAGATCTGTTCCTCTCGAAAATCAGAGCCGACCACACGTTATACCACTCTCATATGGCACTGTAATAGCGACACTAGGCCGAATTAGAACCGATGAATAAATTTGTCCATTCATTAGCTCTTGCGGCTCATGCAAATAGTTTTCATTCAGTCAGTTCTTATTCATCTGTTATCATCCTACCTAGTGCCGTGATAGCTCTCAAAAGTTAATAGTGCTTATCAAAAGTTAATAGTGCATAATTCGAGCGACAATGGGGTCAATCTTCTCATCTGCCATCAATCAGCTCGGGTACCAGTGCACAAAGAAAATCGAGAGTGACACTGACGGAGAAAATACGGAGTACGACCCTGCCTCCTTTCTTTGTGCAACTGGAAACTCGGGGAACTGCCATAAATACTCTTTTTGAACATAAGCAAGGGTACTGGGGCAGGAGAAAAACGGGTGCCATAGTGAATTATGGAGGGGAGAGAGGAAGGAGGAGGCATATACAAGAGGTGATGTAGAGGTAGTTTGAGTCAGCAGGAGAGGAGGATAGAGATAGATCTTGTTATTGCTTACAATAGAGAGGCAGACACAGACATAGAGACAGACATGTAGATCAAGAAAGTATGGGGTAAAAGGTAGAGTAATAGTAGATGGGGTGAGTGAAAAACGCGGAGAAGAATAGAGCTCACAGTTCACCATAAAGGAGTCCCTCTCCCTATTCTTCTCCCGTATATAAGCCCTCTGTCTCCTGCCATTCATATCCATTCATACCCTCTGCAACTACTTTCAGCTACAGTATCCCGAGTACCACCACACTACGGTAAGAGATCTATTTAAACTTGCTCGATCTTGTTTCACCATAACCCACCATCTTTGATGCACAACCATACTATTGTGCGTTCGACAGTATGCCATGGGAGCAACCTTACAGTTTCACTCGCTCTGTTACCCTACCCCTATCCTGTTACCGCTGAAATAATAAGCGCTGTAATATACTTGCCTATAGAAGTCATGCCCTCTTATCACGAAATGCATCATCACGTAATGTATCGTAACCACTCTCATCACGTAATGTATCGTAACCCCTCTCATCACGTAATGTATCGTAACCTCAGGACACACGCCATGTCCGAATCGAAGCTGTTGACCGCAGCCGCGGTTCTCTCATCGATCACAATCATCGGATGTGTCATCGCTCTCGGCTATCTCCTTCACGACATCAACACCTTCGTCGATGACACCATGGAAGACCTATCGCAGTTCAAGGTTGCGAATCATTTGATCATAACGCACGAATTATAGTACCATGACTGAACAAAAGCCAAGCTACAGTAATAACTTGAATTTTCGAAAACATGTTAAATACTCTATAATCTACAGACCGGTTTATTATAAATAAACACACAAATATCTCCAGGTGTACGCCAACGACGCGTGGTCAGAGATGGTTTCAGCTACCGCATCCGTATCCGGCTTTTCCGTAGCTCGCGATCTCCCATTCGGGTCGCAGCGTACCAAGCGCCAGGCTGGCGGTTGTGGATGCGCTGCCCGTGCCCAAAACTGCCCGTCCGGGCCACCAGGACCCCAAGGCCAGCCTGGCGCACCCGGTGATGAAGGTGAACCGGGTCTCGATGGCCACGATGGACTCACGGTTAGCCTATCTCATTAATTAGATTTAATCCTTCACTTTAATTACCACTTCATTAAAAAAAAGCTATCACTATATTACACATCATCATTCAGTATATTATATAGCAATTAATATCAAAGAAATCAGCAATTCTTTAATTATATATGTTCGTTGTCACCACAGGGCATCGCTGTGCTCGTCTCCGAAGGCCCATCCGAGTGCATCAAGTGCCCACAAGGACCACCCGGTTTACCAGGACCGAACGGCGACATGGGAGAGCCTGGCCGTGAAGGATATCCTGGTCAGGACGGCCAACCAGGTCGAGACGGACAGCCCGGCAGACAGGGAGAGCAGGGCAACCCGGGACGACCTGGCGAACCCGGAAACGATGGTCATCCTGGACGCCGCGGAGAAAATGGAACCAGAGGACGAGGCCAGAGGGGCATTCCCGGTCCCATCGGACCGATCGGTCCAGTTGGCCGGCCCGGCGAACGCGGTCATCCGGGCCCACCCGGTGAGCCGGGAGAGCAGGGTGAGATGGGTGTGCCCGGAAACAATGGCGACGCAGGACCGATGGGCAACGAGGGAGTCGAAGGACCACCGGGGGCGCCAGGACAGGACGCTGGATACTGCTCCTGCCCGAAGAGGACCACGGAGCTGGCAGTGGAGAGTGGGCAACAGTATGAAGCCGAACAAAGCAGCGCATATCGCAAAGTGAAAAAGTTGAGAAAGGTGATCTTTACAATTCTCAGACAAAATTTGTGATTATCTTTGAAAAAACACTACTTTAGCAATTCAACATATCTTTATGATTTTTTTGGTATAAAACACTATAAACATCTAAATCTTCTTGACAAACATTCATTTACCATTGCAGGCTCGCAAGATGCTCGCTCGTCAACGATTCCAAGCTTGAGGATGATGAAAATGAAGGAAGCCCACAACACTCAAACCTCTTGTAGCCACCGTAACCTGCTCTCAACAAGCCAACAACCCAAACTACCATATCAACTGTGTCTCAATAAACATTTGTTTTTAATTTTCACTCTCTTCCCCCCCCCCATGATCGTCATGCACATGATTAACAGTTCTCATGTAACATATTACACAGTAGTATATCACACTCTGCATCGGGCAAGACGATCAAGAAGCTCATCCAAAGCATTCATATTCCCAAACAAAGTATATCCTTTCGCTATTCCCTCACACACTTTGTAAGGCTCTTACAAGGATCATGGTATCTTCCCCTCCCTTCCAATACTCGTGCGTTCACACATCACTAGGCATGAAAGTAGACATCTAATGCGCGAGTGAGGAGGATAGGAAGGGAAAGTAGGCGACAGCCATAAAGGAACAGAGGGATTGGAAATGCAGATATTGAGAGAGAATTAGAGTAAGAGAGAGAGAGAGAGCGAGTGGACAGGTACATGCACGTACTCTCCCTTTTTTTAATTATGAATTAGCTAGGAAGAATATTAGGAATCGTTTTAAAGCATACAAAAATAGCAATTACTACAACGTACCGTATTGGCAATACAGGCACCAACAAAAACATACAGAATTTCAAAAGAAGCTAACGATGCGAAATCCTTTCCTTGCACTACAAGAAACAAAGATCAGTGGAACCATCTCATGTCGCTGCAGATCCAGTGACCCAATGATTTTAAAATGTAATGTAAATCATAGGTTGAAAAGTATGTTACAAAGTATCAAGCCTGCCCGGATTTTGAGCCAAAATGTCACAAAAAATTGAAAAATCTGACCGTATTAGCTATTCGAGCTAAGATGTAAGTTTAACTACGTACTAATATCCTAATAACTAAGACTTCCTCTAATTGTAAAGAAAGCGCAATTTTTTTCAACTTTCAACTAACGCACAACTTTTAAGTAAGTACTTAAATGACCAATCTTTTTTTTCTTAAACAATCGCTCTTTTTTGAAAGCCATAGGTGAGACATAATTCTACATGTGAATTCACTGAGCGGACATTTTGGCATTAAAATTGGTCAGCATATTAAGGCTACATAATATAAATAAATATTTTAAGTTAATAAATAACCACTTGAGCCTTGTTCCAGGAATTTCCAGTCAATCATTAGTCAATCATCATTAGTCTCCCAGGCCACCGTACCCATACATGACCATGCCCTTCTAACGGGCTGCCGTATCCCATCATTTTAAGTAGGCAAATCCCTGGAACACCTCACTAGCCAGCCGGTCCCCGATCGCATTGCAACTTGCGTAATCCAATCTCATTCAAAATTCACCCATTATCCTCGGGGCTCGGCAGGCGACTCCCTGCTGCGCGGCCAAAGCTGAGCGGTGATGCTCACTCAAGGACTAGTAAAAGAAGAAGGGATGAGCGGAGGAGTGAAGGAAAGTGCAGGAAACTACTTGAAACACAGATACAAGTTTGGTATGCTAATCAGTGCAGATGAATGTCCATTTCCCGCCGACTCATACGTAGAACAAGACCTGTCGTAACCGATTCGAATCAATCATAGCGGCAGTATCAATTGAATCATTATCTATGCAATCGCTGCTACTTGTCTTGTTGCGCACGTGTGCGTAAATAAATTATTATTAAATGTGTTAAGGCATTTGCTCCACGCCTACGCGACATCGGACGCAAGAGTGGGATGCCACACTGAGGTGACGTCTGCGAAAAGCTGTTATCGCTAGCACTAGTGTTACATATCTTTCCTATATCTTGACTCCCACGTATGTCACAACCGGGAATCGAATTCAGCAGAGATGGAATGGCGGGGCGCGCCACGCGCCACTTGCTTCATCAAACCCTTATCACTCGTACAATCATATAAACTCCATTGAATCCACTATACGTATATGTTTTTACACATCCGACTGCTCATACCTGTTTAATTTCCTCCCGGGGATAACCCAAACTAAACCATATGAGTGGTGAAAAAGAGACTGAAGAGGTCACAGCGAAAGGAAGAGTTCTCTATTTGCGTCTACCACTTTCTCATATACAATCTCTATTCAGGAACACTCAGACACAGCTATCTATTTCCCTATCCATACGTATTTACTCGAATACAGCAGACGAGATTACTGTTTTCATTCATACATACTGTTGTCATCATTCCAGGTTCGATTCACTCACAAGTAAAAGTTTAAATTAAAAATTTCACGTTCGTATCATGTTCAGCGCGGAGAGTTTCACATAAATACGGGACATACTCTTCCAAATTAAAGTTTAATCTTTCCTATCCCCGGTTCAACATCAATCATGACTGTATGCTTTCTTGCTCCAAATCAAACCCTGTTTGCTCGGAGGTAGTTTATAATAGTTTCACCATCCATCACTGCAATCCAATCAGTCCATGCACACAGTCAAGCCCACTCCCCCAATCCCTTCCTCCACCCCTCCCTCTGTTCAATCTACTTCCATTACACAGATTGCACTTTAATACGGACACGGCCCAAGATGGTCTAGAGGTGCTGGGATATAGATGGAGGCAAGGCGGACGAAAAAGAACTTGTCCTAATGCTTTTCCTTCCCATATCCCCTCTTCCTTACGCATAATAGGAATCGAGCCTGTGATGCACATTGGGGCGACAACGAGAGACAGGGATTAGGTGAGAGACACAGACAAGCAGAGGAACAGAAGAACCTCTCATACATTTTTTTTCAAGGAGACATTTCTTCATCAGAAACGGTAGACTCCGCCCACTCCTCCTTCCCCCTTTCGGTCATCTTCCCTGAGGCATAAAGAAACATTGCATTCCACGGTTGGATCACTTTCCACCCCATGCCTCCTCCTTCTCCTTCTCCACTTCTTATTCATACACCTCCTTTCAATCTGTCTACCCTTCCCCTTCCTTATATCTCGTTTCCTGCACTATATATGCCACATAGGAATTACCATCAATCACATATTCATTTCTGCTGCCCCAGTCCACCTTACATCTTTTCCATCTCTCATATCTTTGTCTTATACGCAATGTTTACATCAACGTACATTGCCGCTATTTTCCCGCCTTACATACGGTAACCTTCCATAAGATACCGTAATCGACACTTCTCTGTTTTTTTGGCATGTTGCAATTTCGTCTACCCCACTCCTTCCCATTCCTCATTCGTTATGCTCTTCTACGCGGTCAAAATTAGTGTGTATTTGAATTGCAAAATAGTCTATCGTAATCTACAGTAACCTTACAGTTCACCGTAATCTACCGTAACCTTACAGTGACCGACTAGACATGAGGCAGGACCATGATCGAGGCGGAGGCATACACATCGAGAAGCCGCTACCTCGACGACCTACCGTAACGAGCGCATCATCTATAGATACAGTAACCCTGCGCTTCATATTGATTGGTTGCGCGCTCTCAGTCGCTTCTTCCGTGTTCTCCACAGTATTCATTCTCTCCGAGATCAATCTTTTTTATGAAAATGCCACGGCAGATTTAGCAGAATTTACGGTGAGTGCAAATGTATTTAAAAATTTCCTTTTTTTAAATTATCACTTATCACAATGAAGTGCCAGAAAGCAATATGCAAGTGACAGTACTTTCTATTAAGACATTTAACAAGAGATTTTTCATATCTTTCATAACACTATCCAAGTCATGCCATAGTATATTTCAGATCTTATCAAATAGTGCGTGGCACGAGATGATCTCTACCACGCCGTTCGCATCTACTCCGGATGAGTCGTCGCATCCGCGCTCCGCACGCTTCTCTGATCGTCCACGATACGGTGCGCCCGCCGTCGCGCCGTACGCCTTCGTGCACCGCTTCTCGCGACAGCAAGACGCGCAGCATGCGCAAGTGCCCTTCGCTGGCGACCCATTTACACAGGTATTTTTGTTCAATATTTAGTGAGTTCCAAGGCTTTCCGATATCATCGCATAAAAAATATTTCAATATGACTGGATAATTCTTATTCTTATTCTCATTATTCCATTATATTATGCTTAGCAAGAAAATGGGCTGGCATGAATGGGTCCATGGCTGCCCGTCGCTTAGATAGCGATATCGGTGAGGGTTTATAAAGACACATGTACCATATATATGCGCTGTTTCACAAACAAATTATGGTAAAAAAGTACTATTTTCAGACGCCACTCGCCTTTGACGAGCGCCGACCAGCATGCGAGCGATGCAGTCGCACGCAACAGTTGTGCGAGCCCGGACCGAGAGGACCACCAGGTAAATCGCGTGAACACTCGTATATGAGATAATCATACACTCATATATAATATATTACAACTTGAACCATGTAGAACAAAGAGTAGATGGGATTTACTTGAAACTAACTATCCTATATATGATATAATTGCATAGCCGTCTTCACAATTTTGAAACTTATTTTACCCATTCAAATAAAAGCGTCCAACGATCCATTCAATACTGAAGACCTCTGATGCATTATTCAGGTGAACCGGGTGAGACCGGCTTCGACGGTCTTCCCGGTCAACCAGGAACTGACGGGTTCACCGGACTAGGTGCCATGATGGAATCGTTGCCGTGCATTCGATGCCCTGCTGGACCACCAGGAAACATGGTATAATTTATCGGACTAGTCCAACAACACAGTACCTTATAAAATTAACACTACTTTTCACTTTTCCATCCACTTTTTCCAAGATTTCAACACCACATAAGATGCTCTGATATAGAAGATTGAGCAAATCCTAGAGAATTGATTCCAGGGTCAAGATGGTTATCCGGGTCCGTCCGGTCCACCGGGCATAGCAGGCTATCCCGGATTACGAGGAAAAGACGGACAACCAGGTTCGGCAGGACCACCTGGTGATCTCGGAACACCGGGCATTGATGGTCCGCCTGGAGAGCGAGGTCGAAACGGAATACCCGCGCTGCGATATCTTTCGGAACGCGGAGCACCCGGGGAGCCGGGAAATAGAGGACCGGAAGGTCCGCCAGGTCTTATGGGCATGCCTGGCCCTGTTGGCTATCCAGGACTAGTAGGTCAGTTCTTGTCTCATATGTACTTGCGTTTATTTTACAGCAAAATTTCGACACAATAACACGGGTCTCCGGTAAAAGTGTAGAAATGCCTGCCACTAGGAAATTACTTTTAATAATAATAATATAATAATAATACTATTTATAATAATGAGATGTCGTTCAGGTTCACAGGGCGAGCCAGGCGCACCAGGGTCACCTGGACGCGACGGTGAGCTTGGCGCCCCGGGAGCGGCTGGGCGTCCGGGCCGCGACGCCATCTACTGTCCGTGTCCGGGCAGACACGAGATCATCGTGAGCGGAGGAGGTGTGGAGGACCCTCCTGAGGACAGCGAGGAGTTCATAGGTATACCATACATTTTCGGAGCCCTCATCGAATTATTTCTATATAGTGGGTTGCTTTAGGAAAATCGTTATTTTTCGCTTACATTGTAATCTTTAACATAAAAAATAAGCTTTATTTAGTGGGTCAACCCTGAAAATGAGCCAAATATAATGGGTCAACCCTCACACACTGTAAGGGTATAAAATGTATGTAGGTGCACCGACGAATCTCATGGGGCCAGAGGAGGATGGTGAAGAGGAAAGCGATGGGGAAGTAGAAGAAGTGGTGCACGATTCCGCGAACACGAGCAAGGAGGACCAGGTAGAGTTTTCATAACTCATTTCTTTTTTCATACCTCTAAGTTTGTTCCGGATTTTTTACTGCCATCAATCACCATTATCACTAATAAAAGTCGTGCGGGTATAGGATACGGTGTAAAACTAAATTACATATATTTGAAATAATGAGCAGCTCAATGTATAAATGAATAGATAAAAGAAAACATGAGTGTGTAGATGAGTATAGTCGCAAACAATGTAAATTTATTATTTATTTAATAAATTTATTATTTATCCATTAACGTCCCAGGTTCGAGTGGACGCGTCAACTCGTCTCGTCGAGCAGTACCGTAATCGGTTCAGGTTTGTGATGACTATCTTACAGTAACCGCCCAATTTGCCCACTCAGGAACCTACTGCATCGGTGGCGGAAACGAAAGCGCCTACTGAAGCTGAGACAAGCGGCAAAAGTCTGATGAGGACGATCCAATATTGTCTTTTGACGCATTGTGTTGACTTTTTTCCAAAACTTCCATTGAAAAGCCATACGATATAGCTATCGCTCGACGACCATAATTCATATTTATTGTTAACTAATCGTGTAAATAGATATACGTGCTAAATTCCTGTGCTCTACAAACTCAGACACGCAATTAAAATAGTCCAAAGTTGGAAGAAGGAATATAACCATACATTTTCGGTACCCTCGCCGTTTATTTTTATATAGTGGGTCAATTCTCGAAATAGGGTGGGCTGACTCACAAAATTCGTTATTTTCGCTTAAAAATCGTCATTTTTAGCTTCCTTTTCTTATCAAGTGGCCTAAAATGGGCCTTATATAGTGGGTCAATCCTCGCACTGCGAGGGTATGGCAATGTATGAATATAACAAGCAGATCTTAAAAACTCACTCGTTGATTGTGCACTTGTCCGGTGTGGTCGGGTCGTAGTGCAGGATACGAGAGCAATGGGGATGGCTGAGAAGCCACAGAGGCAGCAGCGGCGAATCCTTGAAATATGTGTCGTATTCCAGAGAACCGATAAGATAAGCCAGCAAAGCGACATCATCTTTTCGAAATTAAGACAGACCAAAAAACGTATAATATATATATATATATATATATATATATATATATATATATATATATATATATATATTTATTTATTATTATTATTACCTGTGATCCAACAAACACCAGTTGTGCCTCCTCTGCTTCAGCGAATCCATCCGGTAGAACACGACCGAGACAGCGAATCTGAATCAAAGATCAAAGATCAACATTATCATATCATCCATTAGAATGAAGCCTTCCGAGACGGTTTGGGAAGATAAGTAATAAGATTTGTTCGAACTACGTCAATCAACTATGTAAGAAATAAAATCAATAAACAAATACTTAATGAAACACGATTACACTAGGTGTACGACACAAATGATTGTCGATTTTCGTTTGGCAACAAGAAAAAAGATTTTCGACAAATGCCTGTGCGGAGAGTATAATTAGCTCGCGGTGTGCCTTCAAGCTTTGCAGGTAAACAGTTTGCTGTCAATATAGATAGAAAAAATGCGTAGATGAGGACTGAATAGAAGAAGATCAGAGAATACAAGGGGTTCTCCAACTGCGTTAACGAGAATTCTGCTAGAATTTTTAACAATAATAAGAATTATAAGCGTATAAGCGACGGAAATCCATCTCTCCTCTTTCATCTGTTATTAATGTGATTATGAACATTTATATTTGATGGAATAAATAAATAAATAAATTAATTAAGATGACCGACTTCATTAGCATCCACCTCTGTGCCCTCATTCGGCCGTCCTCTGTGTCTACTCGATAGTCTACACGGGAGAACGTCTGTCTGCAGAGCGGACACCGACGATGATGAGAGTCCATCGATCAGGTGTGCATAGGAAGAATCGGTGAGCAGAAAGCATGGTAGATCTGGAAATAACATATTGATTTTTACCCCAGTTAGCATTGGCAGGTCCATAAAACATATAAATACTAAAAATGATCAATGATTCGATTATCTTGCTTTAAAAAAACACTTCAAGGTACTGTAGATAGTGAGAAATTTGAATCAAGAAAAGTACAGTAATCCAACTCACTGGACGGTGGAATCGTTGATAGTGCCTTCTCGAATTGTGTTAAATCAACCGGGAGCTGACCCAAAACGTATCTGAAAAAAAACGATAGATAAAATCGATATCGATCAATAACATCATAGTTGATAAGCGTTTCATAACAAAGTGTATAAGCAAAATTCCTATCGAAACCTTAACATTATATTAAGGTCTTGAATTCAGATCTAGTAGGATTCAACAAGAAATCAGTATTGATTAATCAATAGTCTAACGTACCTCACAGGGATATTTTGCGTGGGAGCACTCAAGCACGCATCGCCGTAGTGGACGAGCGCGTCACATGATGCATGTCGTGCGGCAACCTCGTCAACGCAGCAACTGAAATTTAATTTAATTTATTTTTTAATTTAATGAGAATTACGGTAGAATAGTTTAAAGTCGATATGGTAGAAAAAAAGACATATCAAGTCAAGTAACATAGTGACAGAAAAAATTATTTTAGTGGAGTAGAGAGATACTTAGAAACTATGACCACAGGTAACAAATGATCTATATACATGTATCAATACATGAGGTTTGATTTGTGTTTATACAGAGAAACATCAATTTTAACTATTATAAATCATTTAAAAAATACCTCCTATACGAAGTATCAGCGAGTATGAACACCTTGACATCTTCAAATGACGTTTCTATCCTTCTCGATACCGGAACAGCCTCAGGCAAGAGCGAATCGGGAAATTGAAGGGCTATCCTCTTGTATCCTCCGGCTCTGATCCACTCAATCGTGTCTATCAAGTCGAAATGGGCATCCCTAACATCGTCGGATAGCTCCTGAATATGAGAATATGGAAACTATTCCTGGAAATAAGTAAATTTCGTCAAGACGAACTTCATAATTGGCTCCAAGTTCGCTTTCGTCGACCTTGTGAGGAGCGTTGTTGGTGTAGAAGAGGTCGGCGTTTGCTTTGGTGCCATCCGTCATCTTAACATTGAATAAAATAAGTGGAATCTAACAAAACCAAAAAGTTTTTAAAATTTAAATTAAAGATATATTTTATTGTGCAATACGGTAGAAAGGGAGTTAACTCCGAATAGTAAAATGGGGTGTCCCTAAATGACGGTCGCGACCGCGGTCACGGCCCGATGGCCGACGGAGTGGTAGATCAGTCATAATCGTCTCTCCTACTTCGATCGATGAGTCGTCTTATGTCTCTTTCTCTGGCAGACTGTTCCCTGTCTTCTCTGTCCGATTTTCGCGCCATTTTCAGTTATCATCACATTTCACTATGCCTTTTTATGTTACTTTCGTAGTTAATTTGCCTTCTCCTTCTTCATCTTTAAAAACCTATCTCTTTCTTTCCTTGCGCTCCTATCTCCCTCCATCACTCTGCCTTTATCTCTCGTAATTATCGAATGGATATATCTAGATATGCCTCGTCACCAATCAAATTTGCATTTGTCTTTGTTTATTTGCATATGTTATCGTTGTTGTAGTCTAGACCTTCTATTGTATTCCCATTTGCTTATGATTCAATATCATATACATACTACGTGTCCTCACTTTGTTTTCTTCATTTGCAGTTTTCGGTCATCCTTTCAATCTCTCCCTTTCATCGTTCAAAGCTCATCTATGTATGGATCTTCTGTATTTGGTTTATAATCAGTCATTCTTCCTTTCCATCTCTTCCTATCTATCTCTCTAACATCCAGTATCATACCAATCGATCACTAAGGAAGTGAGTAGACCATCAATCGATAATGTTTATGAGATATGAAAGGAAGGGAAGTGAGGCTACCATCCTTTTGCGCGTCTATATCTTGATATATTGCATCTCTCTGTTTATGTTGTATTTCTCTCTCTTCTAACCATCTTGCAACTTTATTCATATACTTCTGCCCCGCTTTCAATAATAATTCGGAGGTCGTATCCATTCAGCGTTACAAACAATTTGTCTATAAACGTGACATCACGAGCGTAGACGTAGACGTTATGTCAACTTTTACGCCTTACGCCATTGATACGGTCTCAGACGATGTGCGCAATGTGTCCTTCCTATCCTTAATTGTATTTACTACGCTCTGGCCACGACTGTCCTTTCACGAGAGAGTGTGGCCAGTGTGAAGAGTGGTTTCAATTTATTTATACATAATCATTTATATAATTTCAAATCTATTTCAGAGGTCGACACGACACCTATCGCCACCTCCGTAGATGACGAAATCAACTAAGATGACGTCATTCTTGTGCAGATCCGTACAAGGTATGGTGCTTGACTTGGTTTTCGTCTCTGAAACATGATGTTTGACGGGAAGATCAAATCTTTCAATTTCTCATTTTACAGACCGAATCGTCGTATCGCATCGTGATGATCGAACAGCAAGTTCATCTAGAATCCTGCCGTGACTTCCTCGATGACATCACATGGTGGACTCTCTGATGCGTCTTTGAAGGTACGAGCCTTCCTTGGATTCTATTTCCTGAAATGTTATGTTCAAGTCTTGAAATGACGAAAATTTTGTGGAGATTTTGCCAATCTTTTTTCATGACTTGAACAGGACCTCTGTTAGGATATACTTCATCTTCGTTACGTTATTGTCTTTGCCTTTGCCTTTGCCAACGTTCTCTTCACTGTTCACCGATCTGTTTCGTTGACAGAAACAAGTTTTATACAAAGTGATCGTTCACAAAGCTCAAATCGTTGAATCTCGTAATTTGCTGTTTTGCAGGGCGAATCGTCACTTTCGTCTTCGGAAGCTCGTCGTGCTCGTCGTTGATGGTCTCCTCGATGTGTTCTTCAGAAGTAGGACGTCGCCAAGCTCCGACGTCCGCGTTCTCTCGTCGTATTCCAGCAATGGCTGGAACTCGTTTTCCGAAAAAATAAAGAATTTGGGGTTGTTAATGTTTGAAATCGGTGTCTAAGCCCGCGAAGTTAAATGGGCGGGGTCAGCATCGCTATATAAATAAGGTTCGCAAAAAATGGGCGGAGTCATACATCGCTTGATAAGTATGGGAACGGATGAGCATATCTGATTTTCAATTTTTATTGAAGCAGAAACAGAAAGAGTGTATACAAAATTAATAACGGACGATTACAGTAACATGTCAAAGCTGAAAAATTAAGCATATAGCTCTTAAAATGTGGCTATAGTATGTTATATAGAGATGTTAACAAAGTTGTTACTCTGTTGCTGAAGTTTGATATTTGATCTTTGCAAAAAAAACTGATAACTATGATATACTTCAATAAATCACTTGACGAGGAAACGCCAGCAACAGTAGAAAATCAGAATAATAATGTTAAATAATAATAAATTTATGCGTTAGACGGAGGATTAGATATAGTGAACAATTGATGTAGTGATGAATAACATAAAATACGATGAAACAACTTAGGTAGCAAAGAAATAACAATTAATTATTATTTATTAGTGGGACAAATGATTGAACTATTGCTAAATTTATTCCAATTGACAACAACACGATTTTAATGTTAATTAAGCTAGGGTAATTACAGAGAAGCGCATAGGGGATCGCTCTTCATGCAATATTTTTTTGCGATTTTGTTATGTTTTAATTTGACGCTTAATAAGAGTATGATTGTGGATTCTATAACTACAAGAATCTCAATCAGCCGCCGTACCAAATAGGGGTGGTAGATCAAGAGGTGGACCCTAATTTCTCTCATTTTTCAATAGGAATCGAGTCTATTTTGGGGACGATCTCGACTGTAATTCCTATCAAGTGGAGAGACAGAAATGGGGGTGAGGTAGAGAGGGAAGAAAGTGAGAGATCACAAGAGGGAATAGGGTAGACGAGAAATTGAGGCTATTCCGACCGCCTCAAAAATCTGTCTGTCTGCGTCTCTTGTTTAGCGCACTATTTCTCTCTATCTCACCCATAATTTTTCAAAACACCGCACGAGTGATTTTATGGTCGAGATATTTAGAGTTGACCCGGCTGACTGAGCGTGACACAATGTGATATACTGTAACTCCACATTGTCATACCGCCAGTCTCCGGAGCCTCTCTTCTTTTATGATATTATTTTAGATTATTGTTATTTTGTTTACTTGTTTAATAATACATTTTGCATGAATCGATATTATAGTCTATTGTTCTTAACCTTTTGACGATCGTTCATCGTTCATTTCACCGATATTGACCGTGAAAGTCATTTGTCATCATCCGTTTTCACAATTCGTTGATCACTATTTGTCGTCATATTTTCCGCTAATATCGCATTCATTTTAGCACAACGACAATAATCAAAGATGATAATGAGAAGAAAGGAATATGTGTGGTCATTAAATGAGGATATAATCAAAATATCTATTCTTCTAATGAATTAGGTTCGTTCTATCTTATATTTCTATTGGTTGTAGACACAATCAAAACTTTCATAGTTCATTTAGTTTAAACTCAATTGTCATCATACGTTTTAGGCTGTCGAAACTTTAAGCTTTTATTAATACCATGTTTCTAATGTGTTATATTGCAGGCGTAGTGTCAATGTTAGAATGAATGAGACATATGCCTATGGATGATTTATGCGGATAAAGGTTTGTTCTATAATTCTTTCCCCTTTTCTTTGTCTTGTATTGGAATGACTATATGTATTAGTAGCGGTCCAACACCATTCATTATTCATTGTTTCGTTCATTAATATTGATCAAAAACCAATTGGTATCTTCCATGATTAGTAGTAGTGTAAAGGGTTTTTTTGAAGTGTTATGTTTAGTGTCTTATTTTTCAGAAGTGTCTGTGCAAAGATGGATAATTTGAATGTATATCTTGGATGAATGTAATAATGTGTGAGAAAGGTAAGCGCTATTGTCTACTTTATTCACTTATTCACATTGCCAATGTACGACTGTTATCAATCATTGATACTCCAGTATGTTCGTATGCTCATGCTCTGAAGGATTATTGAAATGTTAAATTATCATACTTACATGTTGCTTTTTTCAGGATCTCTACTAAACAACGGATCATCTTTATTGATTGTTTATTGCATATATGAGTTGGCTGTAGGAGCAATTGAGGTAATTGTATATATTATTAATTATGAATCGATAGTATATATTGAATTTATACGGTTTTTCATTTACCTAGCGAATTGACCTTTTTGACCTAGCCCTTCGTATTACACACACACACACACACACACACACAAAGACCTCAACATTTTTATGGATTCCCTTGCTAAGGCATCCACCGGGAAAAATTTCCCATGGTAGCTTGATTGCATGGAATAAAAAAAATGAAATCAAAGGAAAGTGATATAATTGTCGACTCCATGTATAATACGAAGGGCTCATGTAAAAACAAATATTACTTATCATATTAAATAGAATATATATAAATATATTACAATATTAAATTGATACGGCATCCACCGGGAATATTTCCCATGGTCGCCTAACTTAATGAAATTAGATAAATGAATTATTAGTTAAATATAATCAATGAAATACTAACAAAACCTTCAACGATGATGATCTACTGATTTAAAATATTCCATTATATTTTAATATTATCTACGAAGCTCGACAGTGCATAAATTCTCCCCTCTCCCTCTCCCTTTACTTTTTCATCCCTCTCTCCTCTTCTCCTCTCTCTATGTCTTCCCCACTTCTCTATCTTTGTTTTTACTAACAAATAGGTACAGTAGTTGCCAGCTGGTCGTCTCCTCTCCCGATCAAGATTCGTCCTTTCATTGAGGAAAGGTGCGAACATATACGTTGTCGTTGTTTTAGCATTATTTTATATATTTCCAGGCTCGTCGTGAATCGTCATCTCGTATAAAGATCACATAATACTATATTTCGTTACTTTTCATTGATATAGCATCCACCGGGATGAAGTCCCATGGTAGCTTAAATCAATGTAATGGTACGAAATATTAGTAGTTGGTGGATCATCTCTTATAGTCAACTCATTTGGATAAGGTGAGAATTTATACGTTGCTGTTATTTTAGTTAAATTTCATGTAATTTCAGGATCCTCACGATGAAGGTGTCGTCCTCCCCTATCGATAACAGTTCATTCATTGATCAAAGGTAAGAATTTAAGAGCTTGCATTATTCTAATTTCATATCATCTAATTTCAGGATCTTTGACGTGCACTACCTACGATGCGCCTCAATAATTATATATTTATGATTGAAGAATTAAATGTAAGGTTGTTATTAACCATCAATATTTTTCATTTTACTTATTTATTTATAATTACTTAAATTTCTAGATTCGTTCGTACGATGGTTCAAGGACAACGGTAGAAGAATGGAAGATGAACCAGCAAAAATGATTGGATGGATCTTTGTGATAGATGGATGGTTGGATGGATGGATGGAGAATGATTTTTGAAGTATCCATTATTCATATTGTGTTCATCGACTATTATCATTGTTTTGTGTTAACGAAACTATCATAGCTATTGTTGAATCCCCCTTTCCCTTCCCTTTCTCTTTCTTCCTTTTCATATCCTCCTTCTTCGCTATCTTTATTGAGCTTCATATCATTTGGAACATTTTCGTAACATTACACATATTCGATTTTTTCTTTTCAAAAGTTCACTATTTAGTTCTTTCATCTTATTAATTTTTATTTGTTCCATTTACTGCATTTTTTCATCACTTGTTTTAATTTTCGTTATCCCATGATCCCTGTTCAATCGCTCATCGATCAGTTTTGTGCCACTTCCCTGTTTGATCTATTTTCGCTATCATGTCGACTACAAATAAAGGTCTTCCTATCTCACGTATCGATTGACTCAGAGAGGGGGGATAGATTTTAGGGTCCACCTATTTGGTACGGCGGCAGATTTCAGCGACCGTATACTTACACAGTGTTTTAAAAGTTCTGTTAGCGACAAGTACACCGCACACCAAGCGCACTACACGCACCACCTACACCACCTCACCGCACACAATGTGTCAAATGCACCCTAATTTTTCTTTTTTTCTTCAAATAAAGCAGCACTACCAGTACATTATTTATCGCTGGAAATGCATCTATTTGCAAGAAGAAATCAAATGAATTGTTTATACACAAGTTTAATTTACAATTATGGGGATAATGAAATTACGTAATATTCAAGTGTTTAATATTGCTATTTAAAACATGCGTGGGTTATCAGACCAGAGAAAGTGAAAGTTTCACTCTAAATGGGCAGTGAAACATGGTATCAATTGATTATTTTAGGGGGGGGGGTTAGAAATCATTTCTAAATTTTCAGTAAAACCCACGTATGTTTGAAGAAAGCAAAAAAACAGGACAAGGGAACTTCACAAAAGAGAGAAAATGGGGAAGAGAGAAGAGAAAATGGGAAAGAGAGAAAGAAGTTGACCTAGAGGGAGGAAGGATAATATATTTATAGGGAAAAAAACAAAACGATAAGGTGATAGAAAAAGAAGGGGGAATATACCTATCAACACCGTAATGAGAAATAACATGGAAAGAGCAATTGCACTGGTATTTTTTTCCTATCAGGCCACCGGCAAGGTTCCTGGTAGGAAATTTACCGGGATCCAGGTAGGAAACGCTGCAGGGTTCCCGGTAGCCTATCAGGAATTTGCACCACTCACTTCTCAAGGAGTTATTTGTTTCTTACAAGACTAATGAATTAACAACGAACAAAAATGGCAATATGTACAAGGCACAACGAGGAACGACCAGACAATAAAAATATGCACACATTAACGAAAAAAATCAATATGAAGTGGGAAAATTTGAGAACAATTACAGCGGGGACTTCGGGTCCATTCCAGTGGACGAATCAAATATAATTTCTTCAATGTGTATGTCAAAGAGTTTCTGCTTGTGTGTCGTCTGTAGATCCATTGGGAATGGGAGAAGAGAATGTGGTGGACGACTGATCACTGGAAAGAAAATGACGTTCAAATGATGAAGCGATACCTACAGTGTTCTCAGTTATTCCTACACTATCCGGAGATCTATTTAAAGTAAAATTTCCCGCGCTTCGTTTATTCTTTATTCCGATTGAAATCATCAGTAATCTTAATTATTCATAGTAGAAACTGTAACAGTAGTCCCACTAGAACTCAGATCTACAGTAATCTCACTAGAGCTCAATCATCATACAGTAATCTTCACTACTGTTAAAACCTACAGTAATGCCATCTAGAGTTAGACCTACAGTAATCTAAACTACATCTAAGAGCTACAGTAATCCCATTACAGCTCAGACTTACAGTATTCCCCCATTAGAGCTCAGACCTACAGTATTATGAACTAGAGCTGAGACCTATGATAATCACTACCAGAGCTCAGACCTATGGTAATTACTACTAAAGCTCATAACTACAGTAACCCCTACAGTAATGCCGACTAGAGCTCAGAGCTACAGTAATCCCCACTGGAGCTCATACGAACAGCACTCCCATTACAGCTCTGACCTACAGTAATCCCATTAGACCTTAGACCTACAGTAATCTCTACTACAGCCCAGAGCTACAGTAATCCCCACTGCTCGTACCAAAAGTATCCTCAGTAATTTCTACAGTATCCCGAGGTCTACTTAAATATAACTTGGTCTTGCTTCGTTTTTTTATTCCGATCGAAATTTACAGTGATCTTAATTATTCCTACTAGAGCTCTAGTGGATAATACTGTAGGTCTGAGCTCTAACTGCAACAGTAGCCCACTATAACTCAGGCCTACAGTAATCCCATTACATCTTAGACCTACAGTAATCTCTACTACAGCCCAGAGCTACAGTAATCCCCACTGAAGTTCATACCAACAGTATCCTCAGTAATTTCTACAGCATCCCGAGGTCCATTTAAAACGCACTCTCCCTAACAGCGGAGGGGCAGCGGCAGGGGGAGGGCACAAAGTTTCAAAATCATCCTAGACCGTTCATATTTGGTGGTTAGAGTCCCTAGGGGTGGGATACACTTCAGCCAAAAAATTGACTCGAAATATCGATTTTTGATCTACCAAAAGTGAAAATTTCAAACTGATTTTTTCCAATCGTGTCATATATCATTCGAAAGAGCGTTGAAAGTTATGTAAAACTGACAAGTTTCAAAAGATTTCGTTCATTGGTTTTTGAGAAAACTCCGCTTTTATGAAAAATGGCCAGATTTTTTTCCTTTCATTAAATAGCAGACCACATTCCTATTATTTCCAGGCTCTGCGCAGTTGATATTTTATGTAAAAATGGATGGGCTATCCGAATATCACAACTATTTTTACCATCTCCAAACTCAAACACGTCATATTGGCAAAAAACGAGAGTCTTTTAACGCCCGAATCATCGACGCAGGTTCGAATCCTGCTGCGGGTGAAAATTTTTGCAAACTTTTTTTTGTTCCTTTCTGACTTCTAATCAACGTTTCCCATATTTTTAGACTGTTTAAAGTGGATTTCAGATCGAACAATATCTAAATTGCGATGTTCTGAAAGTGTAAGTTACATTGAAAAATATTTATATTAATAAATACATTTGAGACATCAAGCACAACCATCGTCATCATTTGAATCATCTTCCTCAACAGAGTTGACATCGGTAAGTTCTCCATCCATCAATTCAATTGTTTCTTCCATGTTGAAAATTTCATTTATGTTGTTTCTGATGGAAGTGACCACAAGATCAGCATCAGATATCAACGCTTCATCATCAATTGCATCAACTTCGTTCGTATCCAATTCAATCAACAATTTCCTCCATTCTGTATCGAAATTTAGTTCATCGTTCTCCTCATCGATTGTAGAACGTTTTGCTCTGATTCCACTTTGCCTTCTCTTTTTGTCAATGTTAACAGATGCCATGGTTCTTGCAGATTTGATGCGACTATAATATGAGCTGATCTGGCGAGCACTCAACCTTTCTTCGGGCGAAAACATTCTCGAGCCATCCTGGTTTAACGATTCACGCATTCTTTTCTCACCATCTTCAGCTGACACTTTTGTTCCCGAGTCCCTCATCGAATAGCTTGATGACAAAATCCTTCGCCTTTTCAGTTTATCGAGTTGCCAATTTCTTCGTCTTGAGCGCGTATCCCTGCTCAACAACATGGAAGAAACAATTGAATTGATGGATGGAGAACTTACCGATGTCAACTCTGTTGAGGAAGATGATTCAAATGATGACGATGGTTGTGCTTGATGTCTCAAATGTATTTATTAATATAAATATTTTTCAAAAGCAACTTACACTTTCAGAACATCGCAATTTAGATATTGTTCGATCTGAAATCCACTTTAAACAGTCTAAAAATATGGGAAAAGTTGATTAGAAGTCAGAAAGGAACAAAAAAAAGTTTGCAAAAATTTTCACCCGCAGCAGGATTCGAACCTGCGTCGATGATTCGGGCGTTAAAAGACTCTCGTTTTTTGCCAATATGACGTGTTTGAGTTTGGAGATGGTAAAAATAGTTGTGATATTCGGATAGCCCATCCATTTTTACATAAAATATCAACTGCGCAGAGCCTGGAAATAATAGGAATGTGGTCTGCTATTTAATGAAAGGAAAAAAATCTGGCCATTTTTCATAAAAGCGGAGTTTTCTCAAAAACCAATGAACGAAATCTTTTGAAACTTGTCAGTTTTACATAACTTTCAACGCTCTTTCGAATGATATATGACACGATTGGAAAAAATCAGTTTGAAATTTTCACTTTTGGTAGATCAAAAATCGATATTTCGAGTCAATTTTTTGGCTGAAGTGTATCCCACCCCTAGGGACTCTAACCACCAAATATGAACGGTCTAGGATGATTTTGAAACTTTGTGCCCTCCCCCCTCCGCCCTTACAGAGAGCGCGTTTTAAATATAACTTTATCGCGCTTCATTTTTTCTCTGTTCCGATCGAAATTTACACTAATCTTAATTATTCCTAGTAGAGCTCTAGTGGAGAATACTGTAGGTCTGAGCTGTAACTGTATCAGTAGCCCACTATAACTCAGACCTACGGTAATCCCACTAGAGCTCAGTCATCATACAGTCATCTCTACTACAGCCCAGAGCAACAGTAATCCCCATTGGAGCTCATACCAACAGCACTCCCATTACAGCTCTGACCTACAGTAATCCAATCAGACATTAAACCTACAGTAATCTCTACTACAGCCCAGAGCTACAGTAATCCCCACCGGAGCTCATACCAACAGCACTCCCATTAGAGCTCTGACCTACAGTAATCCAATCAGACATTAAACCTACAGTAATCTCTACTACAGCCCAGAGCTACAGTAATCCCCACTGGAGCTCATACCAACAGCACTCCCATTACAGCTCTGACCTACAGTAATCCCATTAGACCTTAGACCTACAGTAATCTCTACTACAGCCCAGAGCTACAGTAATCCCCACTGGAGCTCATACCAACAGCACTCCCATTACAACTCTGACCTACAGTAATCCCATTAGACCTTAGACCTACAGTAATCTCTACTACAGCCCAGAGCTACAGTAATCCCCACCGGAGCTCATACCAACAGCACTCCCATTAGAGCTCTGACCTACAGTAATCCAATCAGACATTAAACCTACAGTAATCTCTACTACAGCCCAGAGCTACAGTAATCCCCACTGGAGCTCATACCAACAGCACTACAGCCCAGAGCTACAGTAATCCCCACTGGAGCTCATACCAACAGCACTCCCATTACAGCTCTGACCTACAGTAATCCCATTAGACCTTAGACCTACAGTAATCTCTACTACAGCCCAGAGCTACAGTAACAACTCTGACCTACAGTAATCCCATTAGACCTTAGACCTACAGTAATCTCTACTACAGCCCAGAGCTATAGTAATCCCCACTGTGGCTCATACGAACAGCACTCCCATTACAACTCTGACCTACAGTAATCCCATTAGACCTTAGACCTACAGTAATCTCTACTACAGTTCAGAGCTACAGCAATCCCCACTGAAGCTCGTACCAAAAGTATCCTCAGTAATTTCTACAGTATCCCGAGGTCTACTTAAATATAACTTGGTCTTGCTTCGTTTTTTTATTCCGATCGAAATTTACAGTGATCTTAATTATTCCTACTAGAGCTCTAGTGGATAATACTGTAGCTCTGAGCTCTAACTGCAACAGTAGCCCACTATAACTCAGGCCTACAGTAATCCCATTACATCTTAGACCTACAGTAATCTCTACTACAGCCCAGAGCTACAGTAATCCCCACTGAAGTTCATACCAACAGTATCCTCAGTAATTTCTACAGCATCCCGAGGTCCATTTAAATATAACTTTATCGCGCTTCATTTTTTCTCTGTTCCGATCGAAATTTACACTAATCTTAATTATTCTTAGTAGAGCTCTAGTGGAGAATACTGTAGGTCTGAGCTGTAACTGTATCAGTAGCCCACTATAACTCAGACCTACGGTAATCCCACTAGAGCTCAGTCATCATACAGTCATCTCTACTACAGCCCAGAGCAACAGTAATCCCCATTGGAGCTCATACCAACAGCACTCCCATTACAGCTCTGACCTACAGTAATCCAATCAGACATTAAACCTACAGTAATCTCTACTACAGCCCAGAGCTACAGTAATCCCCACTGGAGCTCATACCAACAGCACTCCCATTACAGCTCTGACCTACAGTAATCCCATTAGACCTTAGACCTACAGTAATCTCTACTACAGCCCAGAGCTACAGTAATCCCCACTGGAGCTCATACCAACAGCACTCCCATTACAACTCTGACCTACAGTAATCCCATTAGACCTTAGACCTACAGTAATCTCTACTACAGCCCAGAGCTACAGTAATCCCCACCGGAGCTCATACCAACAGCACTCCCATTAGAGCTCTGACCTACAGTAATCCAATCAGACATTAAACCTACAGTAATCTCTACTACAGCCCAGAGCTACAGTAATCCCCACTGGAGCTCATACCAACAGCACTCCCATTACAGCTCTGACCTACAGTAATCCCATTAGACCTTAGACCTACAGTAATCTCTACTACAGCCCAGAGCTACAGTAATCCCCACTGTGGCTCATACGAACAGCACTCCCATTACAACTCTGACCTACAGTAATCCCATTAGACCTTAGACCTACAGTAATCTCTACTACAGTTCAGAGCTACAGCAATCCCCACTGAAGCTCGTACCAAAAGTATCCTCAGTAATTTCTACAGTATCCCGAGGTCTACTTAAATATAACTTGGTCTTGCTTCGTTTTTTTATTCCGATCGAAATTTACAGTGATCTTAATATTCCTAGTAGAGCTCTAGTGGATAATACTGTAGGTCTGAGTTATAACTGCAACAGTAGCCCACTATAACTCAGGCCTACAGTAATCCCATTACATCTTAGACCTACAGTAATCTCTACTACAGCCCAGAGCTACAGTAATCCCCACTGAAGTTCATACCAACAGTATCCTCAGTAATTTCTACAGTATCCCGAGGTCTACTTAAATATAACTTGGTCTTGCTTCGTTTTTTTTTATTCCGATCGAAATTTACAGTGATCTTAATTATTCCTAGTAGAGCTCTAGTGGATAATACTGTAGGTCTGAGCTCTAACTGCAACAGTAGCCCACTATAACTCAGGCCTACAGTAATCCCATTAGATCTTAGACCTACAGTAATCTCTACTACAGCCCAGAGCTACAGTAATCCCCATTGGAGCTCACACCAACAACACTCCCATTACAGCTCTGGCCTACAGTAGTCCCATTAGACCTTAGACCTACAGTAATCTCTACTACAGCCCAGAGCTATAGTAATCCCCACTGGAGCTCATACGAACAGCACTCCCATTACAACTCTGACCTACAGTAATCCCATTACATCTTAGACCTACAGTAATCTCTACTACAGCCCAGAGCTACAGTAATCCCCACTGAAGTTCATACCAAAAGTATCATCAGTAATTTCTACAGTATCCCGAGGTCTACTTAAATATAACTTGGTCTTGCTTCGTTTTTTTATTCCGATCGAAATTTACAGTGATCTTAATTATTCCTAGTAGAGCTCTAGTGGATAATACTGTAGGTCTGAGCTATAACTGCAACAGTAGCCCACTATAACTCAGGCCAACAGTCCCATTAGATCTTAGACCTACAGTAATCTCTACTACAGCCCAGAGCTACATTAATCCCCATTGGAGCTCATACCAACAGTACTCCCATTACAGCTCTGACCTACAGTAATCCAATCGGACATTAGACCTACAGTACTCTCCACTACAGCTCAGAGCTACAATATTCCCATTAGACCTTAGACCTGCAATACTTCCATCGCAACTCACACCTACAGTAATCCCCACTGAAGTTTATACCAACAGTATCCTCAGTAATTTCTACAGTATCCCGAGGTCTACTTAGATATAACTTTATCGCGCTTCATTTTTTTTATTCCGATCGAAATTTACAGTGATCTTAATTATTCCTGAGCTACAATATTCCCATTAGACCTTACACCAATATTTTATTATAGCAAAACTACGGTCTATTGCTCTCATACATTTTCGCCCCACCCACAATCTGTTGTTTTTTGCGAATTATAAACTGACCCGAATTTGAACAAAACTGACCCGATCTACATCTCAAGTACTCAAAACTGACCCGGCACTGGATGATTCTTACTAATCTCGATCTCCCGCATATTCCTAGATAGGTTTCGAGTCTCAAAACTGACCGCATCAACAAAAGTGCTCACTCACAATGTGGGTGCTCGAAAATGTATGATTGCTCTTTGTTCATGAAAAAGCGATACCTTCATTCGCTGTGCGAGATTATCCTGTAGCTGGGCGGTCGGTGCACCAATCGACATTTGCGAGCACGCCGCAACTGAAGAATTACGGTGTCGGCTTCAGTCTGAAATTCGTTGGAAATCAATCAATAAAGATCATAACGATTTTTTTTGTAATCCCAACTAGAGCTCACATCTACAGTAACATATTCGCTAAATCGCTAGCCATAATGCTGTGTGTGAAAAAAGGGGAAGAGGTAAGGCAAGGCTGGGCGCTTGGCAATCCTTAAGTTCTTTGTTGCAGATTTTACTGGAATTCCCAATTTTTTCGTGGCATGGCTATGCACAATAACAAGAAAGAAGACAAGGCTGTGCGCAAAAAAAATCGTTTTCATGCGCCCATCACATATGATTCCAACAGTATTCGTAGGATGATTCATCTTTATACTTTATTTTATTTTTCCTTCATTTTACTTTGTTCCGATAGAAAACAACAGTAATCTCAATCATTCCACCAGTATCCTGAGATCGGTTCAAATTTAAGGTTTAGCTTTTCTTGGCTTCAATCGAAATCTACAGTACTCTCAAATATTCCTATTATACGTGGGCAACCTTTGATGCAAGAAAAAAATGGATGGGTCTGGACAATGCCGCCCACTACAGTACAGTACAGTAATTTCCATTAGAGCTTAGACCTATGGTAATCGCCACTGCTAATTAAACATACAGTCAAAATGTTCATTTTTCGTTTTTCGATTTTTGATACTTTCTCGAAAAACTTTTTTCGACGAAAAAATTTTCGAAACAAATTCGAAAAAATCGAAAAATGCTTTTACATAAAAAAAGGCACTTAATTTTTTTACATTAAAAAAATCAGTATTATTAGTGACACAAAAATTACAATTTTAGTTGACCATAAATATTTTTTTTTCATGAAAGCCGCTTTAATTAAGAATCACACAGTTGCAAATCTTCCGTTTTCATGTTATCGATAGTAAAAAAATTAAAGAAAAAAAACGTGATTTAGAATATTTTTCGTTTTTTTCAAAATTTTTTTCCTCACATCCCTGCATGCAGTAATCCCCCAGGGTACAGATCTACAGTAACACATGTGGGCAGCTTTTGCCGATGGAAATTTAAATCGGGTGGGTGGGACGAGAAAAAATGGAGTATTTAAATACAAGAATTTAAAAAAAATATATTTGCTGTGTTGGGGAAAGATCATTATTGATTGATTTCCAAATTACATTTGCTTCGTTGGAAATCAACCAATAATGATCATATCGATTATCCTTTTGGCCCCAAAAATACAGTATATATGATATCATATCTCTTCGAACATTGAACACAGTTTGCTTACCTGACGGATACATGATCGTGTCCAGTGAATGGAGAAGCACAGTGGCTGCCGCCGCGCTCGTTCCTGACAAATTACATATTGTATCTGTACTATATCTCAAATGGTTCACTTTTTTGCTTAAGACACCGGCTCAGTAAGATTCGAGGGTTGAGCCAGTGACCCCGGACATCGACCTCACCGATTTGGCCCAAAATTTTTTTATTGATACCCCCATGGGCCCCCATCACAAAATGGGTATTCATTTGGGCTGGTTCCTTGAAACACAGATGTGGCGGGATTTCGAAATTTGAAAACTCTATTTTCACCTGTGGCCGTATGCAAGAACAACAGGAAAACTGTTTTCCGGGAAAATGTGACGTCATTAGCGTAGGCGGAGGATTTTTGGAAAACGCCTCCGCCTACGCAAATGACGTCACATTTTCCTGGAAAACTGTTCTTGCATACGGCCACAGAGAAAAATGGAGCGACATAGGACCAATGTTAGTGTCGATTAATTATAAGTATAAATAGACAACAAAAACAGGCTATACGACGGTCCGGAGATCCGATCGCAAACTGATTTTTTTGCCTCCTCAAAACATTCTAAAATTAATTAAAATTTTAAAACAAAAAAGTGCAGTCCAATTTTTGCCTCATCTTATAGAGCGAAAAATTCCGCGTCGAATAAGGGGAAAAAAATCAAAAATCGAAGGACCCGTCTTTTGAGATAAATGAACATGAAGATGACCCGAAAATATTTTTGTTTTCAAACCCCCTCATGTTTGTACTCATATTGAAGAGCTCGTCGAGTAGAACAACTTTCATGTTGAACGTTTTGTATGAAACTCGTGTACAAGAGAATTACATGAGTTTTATTTATTCACACGGTTGTTCACCCAATTTTGAGTTAAACGAAAGTATAATATTTTTTGTGCACAAAGTGATTACGCTTATATTGTAGAACTCAAAAATCCATACTTAATTTGTTGTTTCACGAAAAAAAATTGTGGACCCCTATTCTGAAAAACATGGCCGAAAAAAAGTTGTCGAAACCTTAACATGTTTATACTTGTTGTGTAGATACCCTATTCCTATGTATATTGATCACCTCTATTACTTATGCAGTATGCTAATGTAACTATGCTAATGTAACTATGCTAATGTACGTCGATTGATTAGAATGCATTTCCCTATGTCTATGATTGCACTCTACGCCCCGCCCACTCATTAGCTGTACCAATCACCGTTCCCCACGTTCTGTCTAGACCAATCATCGTTCATCACGTTAGGTCCTGAATAGTATATAAGGAGATGTTATCTCTGTAATCAGATCATCTAGTCTTCCCATTCACTACGCTCTGTAATTCTCTCTCTGCTGCTAATAAAGCAAGATAGTTACTCTTGTGCACACTACACTACAATACACGGCAACGGGGACGAAGCAAGGACATAACAACTGGCGACCAGGATCTACTAAGGACAACAATAGCTGTCTAAGGTATTCGAACTACGAATTATTTTCCTTCCTTTGTTTCGTCATTTTCTTGTTGTGAAGTGCTACTGTGGTGTAGCCCGATACTGTGGTGTATCGAATCGTGTGATCAGCGCTACTAGGTGTGGCAGAGGCTGATAGAGGCTACTAGGTGTGGCAAATTGTTTGATCAGGCTACTGTGTGTGGCTAGGACTGATCACTGCTACTGTGTGTGGCTAGCTACTTGGTGTGGCACGTTTCTGATCGAAGTACGCATAGGTCGAAAAGTAGGTCCCATGGAACATAGCCTGACCGCATTTTGGGATTTTTTTGGAAAACCTGACCGCATTTTGCAAAAAAATTTGGATGAAAAAGTAGTGACTTTGAGGTGTAAAACCGTATAATTGTTATGTTTTTCAGGCCCTCGATCGATCACGACATGAGACAGCTCGATTGTACCAATTGGAAAGTATTAATGTCAATGAATAATGTAACGGAATAAAGATACTAATGATTATTGTTGTCTGTTTCATGAGATAAAGTTGTTGACTTACAAAAGACTCGCTATCACCCACAATACTAAGACTTAATATGAATAAAGTGATGAAAGAATGAAACACCTAGAATACATTGTTAAAGAGTAAATCGAGAATACAAAGCAATGAAATGAATAATGGAACACAAAAGACAATGTTGGAGGTAAGTCAAAGCGTTTGCAGGCTGTTATCAACTGCGTTGTGTGGTATTCCACGCAGTAGACACGCACATGGCACACCACGCACCATACACCATAATTCGCAAAACCGTTGTTTTCAAGCTATGTTCTTGATTTAAAGTGGAATATCTTGGCCCGATGTCGACGAATTGCCTTGATTTTTTGAATATAACATGATAATATACACAGCTAACCAAAAAATCTGCCGCATTTGGGAAAAATTCTGCCGCACTATGCTTTTTCATTAAAAATGTGTGTCAGATTTTGAGCTATGTTCAACGTATGTTCCGAGGAATTAAACTTTTATTTTTTTAAAATATTTCTACATTACATTTGCGAAATGCGGCAGATTTTTCTTTTACTATTTTTGATGCTCTTTTTTGTGATATATGGATGTCAAGGTTTACATTGCATATTCCACTCGAAAATCGCCGATGAATTATTACAACTACAATGAATTTATTAATTTTAAACACATTTCTATATTGAATTTCAAAATGCGGCAGATTTTTTTAAATAGTATTCGATATGCTCTTTCTTTTGGTGTATGGATGTCAAGGTTTACATAGCATATTCCGCTTGAAAATGGCAAAAGAATGGTCAAAATGACTTCCTGGTGTTCATTTATGGTGTACTGTACACCACAGGCACACCATAATTAAAGAGGTGATTTTCCACTCTCTCTAATTCATTTCCAGTCTCTCTAATTCATTTTCCAGTCTCTTCAATTCACTTTCCACTCTCCTCAATTTATTTTTCATTCTCTTCAATTCATTGTGCACTCCCTCTTCCTGTAGTTACAATTTAATTTAATTTATTGTGCATGATCTGATTTAATTCCGCTTATTACAGAATGTCTCGTAACTTTATTCATTAATATTAACAGAAATCAACACCGTAACAATATTTTTAAACAATTCTTTATTCATTACAACTATTTTAAAGCAAAAACTGTCTTCTCCGTGCTAAAATCGCCTTTCGAGACTTCTCCGCGTTTGAGCCGAAAGTTCCTGAAAAAATCGAAAAATCAGACCGCATTTCGACCCAAAAATTCCCAAAAAATCGAAAAACCTGACCGCATTTCGAAAACCCCGGAACCTAGCTATTCGACCTATGGAAGTACGCCGACGGCTCTGCCCAAATATTGATTTGGTGATTGCATCCTTGCGGTGGAAAGTTGATAGTGATTTCATCATCAAGTGAAATTGACAGAGACAATGACTGCCAATGAGTCAGAGACAGTGAAAGCTCTGAGGGAGCTCATTACTTCACAGGATAAGAGGATGAATCTACTACAGGATCTAGTATTGAAGATGAGCAGTGACAAGAGCTCATCGAATGGAGCATTCTCTCTTGATGCTGTTGAAGCGAGGATCCACGAGTTCAATTACTCCCCTGAGGAAAACTCTACATTCGAGTTGTGGTGGAGTAGACACGAAGACATCTTCGATGTTGACCTGAAAGATTACGATGAAGTAAGAAAGGTCCGATTACTATTGCGTCATGTGCATCCATCGGTCGAGAAGACATTCGCTGATAGCATTGTCCCCAAGAAATGGAGTGAAATGAAGTTGAAAGAAGTCGTCGAGAAGATGACGTCACTCTTTGGTGATCAGACATCACTGTTCGAGAAACGTCGAAGGATGTTTGACTTCAGAATGTCGACTGAAGGCATCGATGATCCGAGAGTACTAGCTGCGAGAGTAAACAGGCTGGTGCAGAGTGCAAAACCTGCAGAGATCAAACTAGAACAGATGAAGTGTCTAGTGTTTCTTCATGCTCTCGATGTTCCTCGCTATAGTGATATTCACATGCTGATGCTGAAAGAGGCTCAGAAAGATGAAGGAAAGGATGTCACTCTCGACAAGCTCATCGAAGTGTACAATAGCTCGAATCAACTGAGAAATGATTCTCGTGCGATCACAGAAGCAAATGCGAATGTGAACGCTGTCAGGAAGCCTGAGAACGAAGGCAAACAGAACACTGAAGACAAGTTCAGCTGTTACCGATGTGGTGGAAGAAACCATAATGCCAGTCGGTGTAGATTCAAGAATACTATCTGCAACAAATGTGGAAAGAATGGCCACATCGAAAGAGTGTGTAGAGATGGTAGCAGTGATTGGAAGGAGGTCAAATCGATACGTGTCGACACGTCTGACCTGGATTACTGCCGAATCAACGTACGACTTCAAGGTAAATCGATTAGTATGCAAATCGATACGGGAGCTGATGTCACACTCATATCGGAAGAAGTGTGGAAGCAGATCGGTTCACCCGATTGCTCAAAGGCAAACTGCAAGGTAGTGTGCCCTAACAGCTCGAAGCTGGATATCAAGGGAATGTTCCGATCTACAGTAGAGTATGGAGGTATCGAGGTGGAGGGTGATATCTATGTCACGTCATCCAATATCGTACTCATCGGAAAGAATTTCATACCGAAGCTGAAATTGATCGTCGTAAGGGATGATCTTCTCCCTCAAGCCCCATGTATGGAGACTAAGGAAGTCCCAGAGGTCACGAGTAAGATGGCCGATGATATCGATCATGAAAGGATGGTTGATAAAATGCTTGCTGACACTATGGAAGAGAGTCAAGCACCATGTATGGAGACGAAGGAAGTCTCAAAGGTCACGAGTAAGATGACCGATGATATCGATCATGGAAGGATGATTGATGATGTCTCTGCAATGACTACGGAAGGTAGTCATGCACCATGTATGGAGGCTAAAGAAGTCTCAAAGGTCATGAGTAAGATGACCGATGATGTCGATTATATGAAGATGATTGACAGTATGCTTGATGAGGCTACGAAAGAGAGTCGAACAGCAATCAAGAAGATGAGCTTGAATGTGAAGGTGGACACCTGTTGTCTGCAGGAGACAGTAAATGATGAAGTGGTCATCATTGCTGATGTCGCTGAGACGATTCCGACGGCAGCTACATCAACTACAGTATCTCCGCTTCGTTCAACTACCGTATCTCCACATCGCTCAACTACCGTACGCTCATTAGCTCAATCGCAGGGCAAGCCTGACGAGATCACCACCGAGACGAACAAGCCGATCGCTCCGATGAAGCTTCATGTTGATGTAACGTAGAAGACTTACCACTATGTGGTCCTATTGTTTATTGTATTGTATTCTCGTTGATTATTTCATGTTTTATAAGATGTCCCATCTTAGAGGGAAGGTGTTGTGTAGATACCCTATTCCTATGTATATTGATCACCTCTATTACTTATGCAGTATGCTAATGTAACTATGCTAATGTAACTATGCTAATGTACGTCGATTGATTAGAATGCATTTCCCTATGTCTATGATTGCACTCTACGCCCCGCCCACTCATTAGCTGTACCAATCACCGTTCCCCACGTTCTGTCTAGACCAATCATCGTTCATCACGTTAGGTCCTGAATAGTATATAAGGAGATGTTATCTCTGTAATCAGATCATCTAGTCTTCCCATTCACTACGCTCTGTAATTCTCTCTCTGCTGCTAATAAAGCAAGATAGTTACTCTTGTGCACACTACACTACAATACACGGCAACGGGGACGAAGCAAGGACATAACAACTGGCGACCAGGATCTACTAAGGACAACAATAGCTGTCTAAGGTATTCGAACTACGAATTATTTTCCTTCCTTTGTTTCGTCATTTTCTTGTTGTGAAGTGCTACTGTGGTGTAGCCCGATACTGTGGTGTATCGAATCGTGTGATCAGCGCTACTAGGTGTGGCAGAGGCTGATAGAGGCTACTAGGTGTGGCAAATTGTTTGATCAGGCTACTGTGTGTGGCTAGGACTGATCACTGCTACTGTGTGTGGCTAGCTACTTGGTGTGGCACGTTTCTGATCGAAGTACGCCGACGGCTCTGCCCAAATATTGATTTGGTGATTGCATCCTTGCGGTGGAAAGTTGATAGTGATTTCATCATCAAGTGAAATTGACAGAGACAATGACTGCCAATGAGTCAGAGACAGTGAAAGCTCTGAGGGAGCTCATTACTTCACAGGATAAGAGGATGAATCTACTACAGGATCTAGTATTGAAGATGAGCAGTGACAAGAGCTCATCGAATGGAGCATTCTCTCTTGATGCTGTTGAAGCGAGGATCCACGAGTTCAATTACTCCCCTGAGGAAAACTCTACATTCGAGTTGTGGTGGAGTAGACACGAAGACATCTTCGATGTTGACCTGAAAGATTACGATGAAGTAAGAAAGGTCCGATTACTATTGCGTCATGTGCATCCATCGGTCGAGAAGACATTCGCTGATAGCATTGTCCCCAAGAAATGGAGTGAAATGAAGTTGAAAGAAGTCGTCGAGAAGATGACGTCACTCTTTGGTGATCAGACATCACTGTTCGAGAAACGTCGAAGGATGTTTGACTTCAGAATGTCGACTGAAGGCATCGATGATCCGAGAGTACTAGCTGCGAGAGTAAACAGGCTGGTGCAGAGTGCAAAACCTGCAGAGATCAAACTAGAACAGATGAAGTGTCTAGTGTTTCTTCATGCTCTCGATGTTCCTCGCTATAGTGATATTCACATGCTGATGCTGAAAGAGGCTCAGAAAGATGAAGGAAAGGATGTCACTCTCGACAAGCTCATCGAAGTGTACAATAGCTCGAATCAACTGAGAAATGATTCTCGTGCGATCACAGAAGCAAATGCGAATGTGAACGCTGTCAGGAAGCCTGAGAACGAAGGCAAACAGAACACTGAAGACAAGTTCAGCTGTTACCGATGTGGTGGAAGAAACCATAATGCCAGTCGGTGTAGATTCAAGAATACTATCTGCAACAAATGTGGAAAGAATGGCCACATCGAAAGAGTGTGTAGAGATGGTAGCAGTGATTGGAAGGAGGTCAAATCGATACGTGTCGACACGTCTGACCTGGATTACTGCCGAATCAACGTACGACTTCAAGGTAAATCGATTAGTATGCAAATCGATACGGGAGCTGATGTCACACTCATATCGGAAGAAGTGTGGAAGCAGATCGGTTCACCCGATTGCTCAAAGGCAAACTGCAAGGTAGTGTGCCCTAACAGCTCGAAGCTGGATATCAAGGGAATGTTCCGATCTACAGTAGAGTATGGAGGTATCGAGGTGGAGGGTGATATCTATGTCACGTCATCCAATATCGTACTCATCGGAAAGAATTTCATACCGAAGCTGAAATTGATCGTCGTAAGGGATGATCTTCTCCCTCAAGCCCCATGTATGGAGACTAAGGAAGTCCCAGAGGTCACGAGTAAGATGGCCGATGATATCGATCATGAAAGGATGGTTGATAAAATGCTTGCTGACACTATGGAAGAGAGTCAAGCACCATGTATGGAGACGAAGGAAGTCTCAAAGGTCACGAGTAAGATGACCGATGATATCGATCATGGAAGGATGATTGATGATGTCTCTGCAATGACTACGGAAGGTAGTCATGCACCATGTATGGAGGCTAAAGAAGTCTCAAAGGTCATGAGTAAGATGACCGATGATGTCGATTATATGAAGATGATTGACAGTATGCTTGATGAGGCTACGAAAGAGAGTCGAACAGCAATCAAGAAGATGAGCTTGAATGTGAAGGTGGACACCTGTTGTCTGCAGGAGACAGTAAATGATGAAGTGGTCATCATTGCTGATGTCGCTGAGACGATTCCGACGGCAGCTACATCAACTACAGTATCTCCGCTTCGTTCAACTACCGTATCTCCACATCGCTCAACTACCGTACGCTCATTAGCTCAATCGCAGGGCAAGCCTGACGAGATCACCACCGAGACGAACAAGCCGATCGCTCCGATGAAGCTTCATGTTGATGTAACGTAGAAGACTTACCACTATGTGGTCCTATTGTTTATTGTATTGTATTCTCGTTGATTATTTCATGTTTTATAAGATGTCCCATCTTAGAGGGAAGGTGTTGTGTAGATACCCTATTCCTATGTATATTGATCACCTCTATTACTTATGCAGTATGCTAATGTAACTATGCTAATGTAACTATGCTAATGTACGTCGATTGATTAGAATGCATTTCCCTATGTCTATGATTGCACTCTACGCCCCGCCCACTCATTAGCTGTACCAATCACCGTTCCCCACGTTCTGTCTAGACCAATCATCGTTCATCACGTTAGGTCCTGAATAGTATATAAGGAGATGTTATCTCTGTAATCAGATCATCTAGTCTTCCCATTCACTACGCTCTGTAATTCTCTCTCTGCTGCTAATAAAGCAAGATAGTTACTCTTGTGCACACTACACTACAATACACGGCAACGGGGACGAAGCAAGGACATAACAACTGGCGACCAGGATCTACTAAGGACAACAATAGCTGTCTAAGGTATTCGAACTACGAATTATTTTCCTTCCTTTGTTTCGTCATTTTCTTGTTGTGAAGTGCTACTGTGGTGTAGCCCGATACTGTGGTGTATCGAATCGTGTGATCAGCGCTACTAGGTGTGGCAGAGGCTGATAGAGGCTACTAGGTGTGGCAAATTGTTTGATCAGGCTACTGTGTGTGGCTAGGACTGATCACTGCTACTGTGTGTGGCTAGCTACTTGGTGTGGCACGTTTCTGATCGAAGTACGCCGACGGCTCTGCCCAAATATTGATTTGGTGATTGCATCCTTGCGGTGGAAAGTTGATAGTGATTTCATCATCAAGTGAAATTGACAGAGACAATGACTGCCAATGAGTCAGAGACAGTGAAAGCTCTGAGGGAGCTCATTACTTCACAGGATAAGAGGATGAATCTACTACAGGATCTAGTATTGAAGATGAGCAGTGACAAGAGCTCATCGAATGGAGCATTCTCTCTTGATGCTGTTGAAGCGAGGATCCACGAGTTCAATTACTCCCCTGAGGAAAACTCTACATTCGAGTTGTGGTGGAGTAGACACGAAGACATCTTCGATGTTGACCTGAAAGATTACGATGAAGTAAGAAAGGTCCGATTACTATTGCGTCATGTGCATCCATCGGTCGAGAAGACATTCGCTGATAGCATTGTCCCCAAGAAATGGAGTGAAATGAAGTTGAAAGAAGTCGTCGAGAAGATGACGTCACTCTTTGGTGATCAGACATCACTGTTCGAGAAACGTCGAAGGATGTTTGACTTCAGAATGTCGACTGAAGGCATCGATGATCCGAGAGTACTAGCTGCGAGAGTAAACAGGCTGGTGCAGAGTGCAAAACCTGCAGAGATCAAACTAGAACAGATGAAGTGTCTAGTGTTTCTTCATGCTCTCGATGTTCCTCGCTATAGTGATATTCACATGCTGATGCTGAAAGAGGCTCAGAAAGATGAAGGAAAGGATGTCACTCTCGACAAGCTCATCGAAGTGTACAATAGCTCGAATCAACTGAGAAATGATTCTCGTGCGATCACAGAAGCAAATGCGAATGTGAACGCTGTCAGGAAGCCTGAGAACGAAGGCAAACAGAACACTGAAGACAAGTTCAGCTGTTACCGATGTGGTGGAAGAAACCATAATGCCAGTCGGTGTAGATTCAAGAATACTATCTGCAACAAATGTGGAAAGAATGGCCACATCGAAAGAGTGTGTAGAGATGGTAGCAGTGATTGGAAGGAGGTCAAATCGATACGTGTCGACACGTCTGACCTGGATTACTGCCGAATCAACGTACGACTTCAAGGTAAATCGATTAGTATGCAAATCGATACGGGAGCTGATGTCACACTCATATCGGAAGAAGTGTGGAAGCAGATCGGTTCACCCGATTGCTCAAAGGCAAACTGCAAGGTAGTGTGCCCTAACAGCTCGAAGCTGGATATCAAGGGAATGTTCCGATCTACAGTAGAGTATGGAGGTATCGAGGTGGAGGGTGATATCTATGTCACGTCATCCAATATCGTACTCATCGGAAAGAATTTCATACCGAAGCTGAAATTGATCGTCGTAAGGGATGATCTTCTCCCTCAAGCCCCATGTATGGAGACTAAGGAAGTCCCAGAGGTCACGAGTAAGATGGCCGATGATACCGATCATGAAAGGATGGTTGATAAAATGCTTGCTGACACTATGGAAGAGAGTCAAGCACCATGTATGGAGACGAAGGAAGTCTCAAAGGTCACGAGTAAGATGACCGATGATATCGATCATGGAAGGATGATTGATGATGTCTCTGCAATGACTACGGAAGGTAGTCATGCACCATGTATGGAGGCTAAAGAAGTCTCAAAGGTCATGAGTAAGATGACCGATGATGTCGATTATATGAAGATGATTGACAGTATGCTTGATGAGGCTACGAAAGAGAGTCGAACAGCAATCAAGAAGATGAGCTTGAATGTGAAGGTGGACACCTGTTGTCTGCAGGAGACAGTAAATGATGAAGTGGTCATCATTGCTGATGTCGCTGAGACGATTCCGACGGCAGCTACATCAACTACAGTATCTCCGCTTCGTTCAACTACCGTATCTCCACATCGCTCAACTACCGTACGCTCATTAGCTCAATCGCAGGGCAAGCCTGACGAGATCACCACCGAGACGAACAAGCCGATCGCTCCGATGAAGCTTCATGTTGATGTAACGTAGAAGACTTACCACTATGTGGTCCTATTGTTTATTGTATTGTATTCTCGTTGATTATTTCATGTTTTATAAGATGTCCCATCTTAGAGGGAAGGTGTTGTGTAGATACCCTATTCCTATGTATATTGATCACCTCTATTACTTATGCAGTATGCTAATGTAACTATGCTAATGTAACTATGCTAATGTACGTCGATTGATTAGAATGCATTTCCCTATGTCTATGATTGCACTCTACGCCCCGCCCACTCATTAGCTGTACCAATCACCGTTCCCCACGTTCTGTCTAGACCAATCATCGTTCATCACGTTAGGTCCTGAATAGTATATAAGGAGATGTTATCTCTGTAATCAGATCATCTAGTCTTCCCATTCACTACGCTCTGTAATTCTCTCTCTGCTGCTAATAAAGCAAGATAGTTACTCTTGTGCACACTACACTACAATACACGGCAACGGGGACGAAGCAAGGACATAACAATACTCATTTTAAAGAACTCGTCAAAAATTGTGCAAAAGAAAGTCGCGTCGACCGGGATCGAACTCGCAGCACAAAAAATGTACGCAACATTTTTACCACTGCGCCACCACTAGCTCGGAATAGAAGTGCAGAGAGCTAGCCCATCATTGCGCGCATCATCGCCTCACACGCATTAAGGAAATTGCACTGAAAAAGTGATCAAACTTTGGAAGGCTTTAACTTCGGGTGCAGATGGCCGTTGCGTTTTTTAAGAGAGATCCTTTATCTGGAGATAAAGGGCTATCAAATAAGCTATAAATCATACATTTTGGCCGAATTAAACCATCAGAGACTCCTTGTTAGAATGTTTTGAGGAGGCAAAAAAATCAGTTTGCGATCGGATCTCCGGACCGTCGTATAGCCTGTTTTTGTTGTCTATTTATACTTATAATTAAACGACACTAACATTGGTCCTATGTCGCTCCATTTTTCTCTGGTGAAAATCGAGTTTTCAAATTTCGAAAACCCGCCACATCTGTGTTTCGAGGAACCAGCCCAAATGAATACCCATTTTGTGATGGGGGCCCATGGGGGTATCAATAAAAAAAATTGCCCAGATTGAGATACTATGCATGTAATATAGTGCAGTATTGAACGAAATCGCATATTATTAAAATCAGTTCTCGTTCTTACTGTACGATAAATAGTCTAACTGTCAACTGAAATAATAACGGAGTTTTAAAAAAATTTTAATTTCCCCCATTTTTTGTTTACCCACCCGCATTTTTGCCCATGGGATAACCATGGGCCATGCCTGAATACAATAAAACAATCATTGCCCGATTCTGCCTCCATTGGGCTTGATGACGTCCTTGAGATGGGAGTGGTGCGCCTCTCTAATTGTACGCGGGTAGGTGGTGTTCATCTTTGACCACTCCTGCTCCAAGGATTTCTTCAGGGACTCCAGCTTTGTGTGGGGAGTAGTGCTGGACCTATAGTATCGGCAAAAAGTCATGAGACACTTTTTCATTATTTTATAACTTTTGATCCAGGAAAGCCATCAAGCTCATCTTTTGAGAGAATGTAGAGAATTTATCAAGGAATAATACCATGATGTGTTGGTGTAATTAAACTGATTCACTGATGCGTAGTGATGACGCAATCGAATTACACTTTTTTTTGAAATTTTTTATTTCTTTTGTCAAAAGTCCTATTCTTCAACCTTGTGAGTGTGAAGAACCCCACTAGGGCTGCACAGTCAAACAATCAGGAATAGCTCCGACTCCGATTTCAAGCAGTAGCTTTGTTGCAAATTTGACCTCCAAAATTTAAAACTCAGGATCTAGATGTGCTAACGACCCGTTCTAAGCGCCAAAATTATGCTAGTGGTAAGCGGTGTTTATTCCAAGATTATGGTAGTCATAGCTCTTCGTTCGCTCTCAGGGCATGAAAATCAATTTTTTTCGGAAGGACTGATTTTGAGAACCTACCGTTCAGAGGGCTTGTCTTCTAAAATTATGGTTCCTCCGCAGGCAGCTTTACAATGTATCATATATGTATTTCCCTTATTTTGGTTAAGTTCCGATTCCTTTCAGACCCGCAGCAAACGCTCTGCTGAGGTTTACTCTGTTGTAGCGAGTAAAGATCAAAATTCAAAGTTCAAAGATCAAACTTCAGCAATATTGTAAAAACTTTTGTGAACATCTTCAAGAAGAAATTTCTTCAAAAGAGGCCCAGGGGCGAGAGCATTAAGAGAGAAAGCGCAAGAGCGCGCATATATGATACATTGTAAAGCTGCCTGCGGAGGAACCATAATTTTAGAAGACAAGCCCTCTGAACGGTAGGGTCTCAAAATCAGTCCTTCCGAAAAAATTGATTTTCATGCCATGAGGGCAAACGAAGAGCTATGACCACCATAATCTGGGAATAAACACCGCTTACCACTAGCATCATTTTGGCGCTTAGAACGGGTCGTTAGCACATCTAGAACCTGAGTTTTAAATTTTGGAGGTCAAATTTGCAACAAAGCTACTGCTTGAAATCGGAGTCGGGGCTATTCCGGATTGTTTGACTGTGCAGCCCTAGTGGGGTTCTCCACTCTCACAAGGTTTCAGAAGAACAGGACTTTTGACTAAAGAAATAAAATATTTCAAAAAAGCGTAATTCGATTGCGTCATCACTACGCATCAGTAAACTAATTTAATTACACCAACACAACATGGTATTATTCCTTGATAAATCCTCTACATTGTCTCAAAAGATGAGCTTGATGGCTTTCCTGGATCAAAAGTTATAAAATAATGAAAAAGTGTCCCAATTCGTTAAACTGCTCCTTTCACCTCGCTTTAACGATCTTTGCCTTATAAACTGGCGTTCCATCCTGCCCAGAGGTCCACGAGCAGTTTCCGAACTGGGAACGGCTCCAGGGGAGCTTGAATATCTTACCTAGGCACTCCTTGTTGATCTTGGCTCCCGGATTCACAAAAACCAGGCGTGTCTTTGCGGAAGCGAAAGTCCCTGCCCAAACCATTAGTTTTTAGGGATTTGTAGGTGATATGGACAATCCGACCATTACAGTTAGCTACCTGGGGGTCCGTAGCAAGCACTCTGTGATTCTGGGGGGTTATAAGCGGCGTGCACGATGAACAGCTTCTCATCGGAGAACACGATCATGAGGCTCTGCCCTACCAGCGTGCAATTAGAGAGGCGCACCCCTCTCGTCTCAAGGACGTCATCAAGCCTAATGGAGGCAGAATCGGGCAATGATTGTTTTACTGTATTCCTAGATGATTGAAGGTTATCTGGTAAATATTTGATCGGAACTCTTTAAAAAAAGATATTCCGTATTTTTACAGTGTGTCAATAATTAAATTAATCCCCACCCTGTAGTATGAACGTTGGAGAAAAGTATGATGTATCGATTATTACCTACAGTGATGAAATGATTTCATCATACTTAAAATGCCGTGGTGGGCTCCAAAAAATAGGTTCATTCTCAGGTAGATTTTTTCTGTTAGTCCTATTTTTCTGTGATTAACGAACAAATATCGGTGAACATTTTATGCCATTAACCACGTTAATTGCATACCGCAATAAAGAAAGAGGTACATAATTTCGCCTGACCAACCAAAATTTCCTTTAAAAATTCAAATAAAAATTTCAAAGTTTCCGGCCCTTGAAGAGAAAATTCGAAAAAAATCCCATACAATATGTTGGTCTTACGGCAGTTCACAGCCGGTTTTTTCTAAAAATCTAAATATATGCCATGACGTGCCTAAACATCTACCTAACACAACTACAAAGTGGGGAGATTACAGGAGTTCAATTATGACTTTGCACATAAAAATACCATTGACAGTCAAAGAGAAATTTTGTGAGAAAAAAGACAGATGAAAAGGGTTGAATTTTCAATAGAGGAAAGAAATTAAGGATACTTGTAGTATATACTTATTAAACACTTGGCGCAAAATCCGATACGATCTTAGTTAATATAAAATACTGTGTTATTGACCCGTTACCATTCTCCATAGCGAACGAAATTAGGTTCCGTCCACTTTGACTGTCAATGGTATTTTTATGGGCAAAGCCGTAATTGAAATCCTGTAACCTCGCCACTTTGTAGATGTGTGAGTTAGATGTTTAGGCATATCATACCAAATTTTTAGATTTTTAGAAAAACCGGCTGGTTAATACCGTATGCCCAAAATATGGTATGGAATTTTTTCGAATTTTCTTTTCAAGCAGCGGAATCATGCATGGGCGCCGACATGGGTGCCCCTGTAAAATTAGGGCTTTTCGAAAATTTGTGGAATGCCCCTTGTAAAAAATGACGTTTATCAAAAGGTGAAATTTTTGAAAAAAAGGAGTGAAGACCCCCTGTAAAATTAACCACTTTTCGTTCGGATGCCCCCTGTAGAATCGAGCTTCAGGTACCCCGCCCATGTATGAGAGGAATCCTTCAGAAATTGGCATGGTGCCCTCTGACCATGTGATAATACTTCTTGAATCGGATGCCCGTAGCTCAACTACAGACTGAGTTATGACATTTTTACGAAATTTTTATGGGTCATGCAAAATTAGCTAATTCCTCGGAGCGATATGCAAGCAACGTGGTTAATGGCTTAAAACGTTCATCGATAATTGTTAATTCCTCACAAAAAATGGACTAATAGAAACAGTCTACCTGAGAATAAACCTATTTTTACGATCGCACCTCGCATATCAAGAATGGTGAAATCATTTCATCATCATAAGTAATAAACAATACTACAAAATCGCTCACCTGAGCTACCAGCTTCAGTCTGCTTCTGTTGTACACCATCGTTCATCATATCGAAGAAGTCATTGCCCGGATCTATTAGAGATGCATTAGACAATCAATACTACATGACAAATGACAAATTATACAATATACCATATTGATTCACCACATAACGCACAAAACTGTGATATTTAAAACTTAAACTGCATTTATCTTTTCACTTGAAGCACACTTGTAAGTCTACTTAAAGTGATGTGTGCACAATAATGCATTTCATCAAATGTTCTTTCACTTGAAGTAGACTTAAGGTAAACATCAAGTCAGTGATTTTAATAAGACTTTGTATTCTTTATTTTACATGGGCGGCATTGCCGCTAGCGGCAAGACCCACCCGATTTTCCCCAAAATCGCTCAAAAAGTGATCCGCGAAGTGAAATTATTAATTTTACATGCCCCATATTTTCCTCCGACCCACCGATTTTACTTTCCAGCGCCGCCCATGTGTGATACAAAAGAACGTTCAATAATAATGATAATGCAATAGTAAATAAATAAATAATACCTTGTGAGTTAACACTCATATTAAGTAGAATATCAGGATCAATTCCTTCTATTTCTCCTATAGTTGATGAAACCATCGGTGCAGTAGTCTCTCTCATATCGTTATCGATTAGATTCATCACGTTCTGTAATCAATCGATGATTAGGATCATTTTATTCTACTGGAATATCATTATTCAGATCAAGTTAAGCATATCCCCATCCCATCCCAGCCTTCCCATCGGGGTCTTGCGCATAGCCTTGTCTCGCAAAAACTGGAACATTTTCTGCCAAAAATAGCAATGAGCAAAGCATTGCCTTCAATTTCCCCAATTTGCGCACAGCCTCCCCCCCCGTGCCAAACTCTGCGATAGTGAATTGTGTCAGGGGCGAAAACTGCGCAGCATTCTAGCTGGGAGGACACGCGGGAACTGAATCTGAAACATCCACAGGATACTCGAGGGACCCCCTCTCTAGTCTAGTGTATATAGGATGGATGAAGGCAATAACAACAGTGCAAGAGGGGCGCCACAGGCTCTTTGACGCTCAACATCTTCGGATGAAGCAGCCTAAAACAGGGTTATAATCATATAACTCACATAGCTTACTACAACAATGTTTACTTAAATCCGACCGATCGCATTTGTTCTGACAAATAAAACTGGGTAACGCTAAGTTACGGTAGTTCACACACATGTTCCTTATCCTTGTTGTACGTTGGGTGGTGTTATCGTAATCGGTGGTGTGCTATGCTATGTTACAGTAATCGATAACATGACGAATGTCACCAAAGTTAACTTATGTTACCCTCACGTATCTTATTTTACGTTAACATGACTTAATTTAACTTTGCTTAATTAACAGTACTTAAGAGGCCTGTTCCCTAAGACTCGATCATATTCGACCACCCCCGGACAAGTGAGCTGGCAATGAGAACTGGGAGTCCATACTTGGGTGTTAGGAGTGCCCCCGGCCCTTATTACACAAAACGGCTGAAATTTCCTGTTTGTGCCCTCATACTATTAGAAAAAATAATTTTAAAAAAAAACTTTAAAAAATCATAATTTCTCAAATTGTTGAGATGAAGTCTAATTACAATCTGCGATGAGTCTAGAGTACACAGTGCTTGCTAATTCACTATTAGCATCGAATGTGCGTTGATTCCTAAACCACTTTTTTGACTCAAAATTTTGGTTTTTTCGGACAAATCATCCCTTGTTTTAGTGAGTGCCCAAAATTTCCGACCAGGTATTGTAGCCTAAGTAATTCTGCATTTATTTAACTTAAAACTGGGTTCTTCCCGATCGACCATTTTGTCGAATTTTCTGTTCGAACTTCCGTCATCGATGGTTTTCCCGAACAAATGCTGTATTTTCCAAACGATTGGTGAGGAATTGTGGTCCACTCAAAGTTTAGAGGTGAGACGAGTAAAATGACACAAGAATCCCATCACTTGGATCAATTTGAAAATTTCGATTTTCACGACCCGGGGGTCATCTCAGGTGTTTGAATCCTTGCATGATCCAAGTAAAATTCGTGCAATTAATGGCATGATCATGCATGGAAAATACTCGAATCATACATGGATTATCCGTGATCATGCATGTATTCTGTCCTTCCATGCATGATCAGGGAAAATTCGTGCATGATCACGGAAGATACATGCATGATCACGAACGATGGATATTCCATGTATGATCATGCATGGAATGTCGAATCATGCATGATTATACTTGTATTCGTGATCATGCAAGGATTTCAACACCAGAGATGGTCTGAAAATTTCGAAATTTCTCAAGATTGAAATGTTTTCGTTTATGCGGCTTATTGTAAAGTAATAATGATGTGAATAATATTCAGCCAATGCTCAATGGCCGATCTCTCCTTTCAATCATTTTTCGAAAATTTTCATTCTAATTACGTGCGAAAAATCAGAATTGTGTTTGAATCAGTTTCCAACTTGCTTTCTGTAACATCCTATATAAGTGCTTTGCAATGTACACAATCAATATGAAAATCGTTTATTTTCGAAAATTTAAAAAATTCAATTTGAGTGCCTACTTTCACGGAAAATTTCTAAAATATTGCAGTTTGTCGACTCGAATGCTGCGACAATGAGCAAATGACAATGACAATGCGAAGTTTCATGATGAGTAAACATAGTAGAACTGGAATCCCGGCATTCGGCTCAATTTTGAAAAATTGATTTCCATGACCCCGGGGTCATGGTAAAAAAATATGAATTCTCGAAAATCAACGATTTTCATATTGATTGTGTACATTGCAAAGTACTAAGATAGAATGTTACAGAAAGTAAGTTGGAAACTGATTCAAACAGAATTCTGATTTTTGTCACGCATTCAACATGAAACTTTTCGAAAAAAGGTTGAAAGGAGAGATCGGCCATTGAGCAATGGCTGAATATTATTCACATCATTAGTACCATACATGGGCGCCAACATGAGGGTGCCCCCTGTAAAATTAAGGCTTTTCGAAAATTTGTTGAATGCCCCCTGTAAAAATGACGTTTAGGCGAAATTTTTGCCAAAAAACGTGAAGGCCCCCCTGTAAAATTAACCATTTATCGCTCGGATGCCCCCTGTTGAATCGAGCTCCAGGTAGCCCGCCCATGTATGATTAGTACTTCACAATAAGCCACATAAATGAAAACATTTCAAACTTGAGAAATTGTGAAATTTTCAGACCATGACCCCCCGGGTCGTGAAAATCGAAATTTTCAAATTGATCCAAGTGATGGGATTCTTGTGTCATTTTACTCGTCTCACCTCTAAACTTTGAGTAGACCACAATTCCTCACCAATCGTTTGGAAAATACAGCATTTGTTCGGGAAAACCATCGATGACGGAAGTTCGAGCAAAAAATTCGACAAAATGGTCGATCGGGAAGAACCCAGTTTTAAGTTAAATCAATGCAGAATTGCTTAGGCTACAATACCTGGTCGGAAATTTTGGGCACTCACTAAAAAAAAGGGATGATTTCTCCGAAAAAACCAAAATTTTGAGTCAAAAAAGTGGTTTAGGAATCAACGCACATTCGATGCTAATAGTGAATTAGCAAGCACTGTGTACTTTAGACGCATCACAAATGGTATTTAGACTTCATCTCAACTATTTGAGAAATTATGATCTTTTAAAGTTTTTTTTTAAAATTATTTTTTCTAATTGCCTGAGGGCACAAACAGGAAATTTCAGCCGTTTTGTGTAATAAGGGCCGGGGACACTCCTAACACCCAAGTATGGACTCCCAGTTCTCATTGCTAGCTCACGTGTCCGGGGGGTGGTCGAGTCTTAACGGCCATCTCGCTTAACTTATTCCTTATGACTAAACCTAAGCCTTAACTTATAACTTAGCAATGACGACTAGACTTATGAGGACATATGAGCTAACTTGGTAAAGACTGCAACCGAGTAAGCGCTATTCAATGCCACTCACAGTTCAACTCTCCTCCAAACCTGTCTGGGGTATGCCGAGCAGTTCAATGGCACTATATATACCCCTTCTACTGTGTATTTCACGTGAACAAACATCTAGATATCGATTTCCCATTGCCAATACACGGAGAGTAAAAAGAGGGAGGTGTGAAAAATAGACGAGAAATAGAATCATACAATAGCAGACACTGCAGCAAGAATTCTCTCGCCGGTTGTCGTCTCAAAAGTTTTGCCGGTGAATCTATCCTATGAGATGATCAGTTACCATGTCTGAATGCACTATGAATATAAAAGTTAAATCTTCCAAGCATCATACAATCTAGAGCATCTCCATTTTCCAGTGTTGTTCAGGTTTAGTGATTTGTTCAGACTCCTCTCTCATTCTAATAAAATGGGATGTACTGTGTCATGATCCAACCATAGGTCAAATAGCTAGGTTGTCGATTTTCAAAATACGGACAGGTTTTTCGATTTTTTGCGCATAGAGAAGAGGGGAGGCCAGAGAGCATTGTCAGAGCGGTCTCAAAATAGCCCGGAGTGTACCTTTAAACGGTGAATCTTTGTCATCAGACTTCGACTTGCGACAAATCTCTACACCGTCCAAGATTGGCCTGGTCGGAAACCGGGACCGAGACAATAAACGGTACCTTACCATCGGTATCGGTTCCATCCGCACCATCATAGTCCACATTCAGACGAGGTCCGATCGAACGAAGTGGAGCCTGAACACAATGATAATATTATTAGGTGAAAGGTAAAACGTAAAGATAAATTCCGCTATTCAAGGCACCCGAAGTCCTACGGGAGACCAGTGATAATTCAATTGAATTAGAAAATAAATAAATTTTAAAGAATATTTTTAGAAAAACAAATAAATAAATACCTTGGTAATATGAGGATGCGAGAAGGCTCCGTTCGTCGCCTGCAGCACATCACAGATCAGCCGCCACTTCTGCAAAATAGGAACAATACTATCTTGACTGGACACAATAACTACCGTACCCGTCTAAAACTACCGTAACTATCACTCACAGATCGGCGCTTGTTCCGCAAATGCCCACGCTTACCACACCCCCTTTCCCAGGGAGAGGCCCTGGGGGGGGGGGGGGGGGTGAGCCCCAGCCGGCTCCTGCGCGGCGACTTCTCCAAGTAGATGGAGAAGTCCGGGGCAGGGAAGGGACTTAAAGGGACGGTATCCCTTGGAGATACGTTCAAATTCGCGGGAGATCCCCATCATGCTGGTACGAACTGTAACTCGCGAATGAAAACTAATTCAATCAGAACTCTAATGTGAGAATCCATTCTTCGGAAATACGGTAATAGAACCCTTTCGTGCGGAACGCAATCTTTGAGAACCGTTTTGACTAAAACCCTGATCAAAGAACCACTCGATAGGAAATATGGAAATTGAACGAGTGATTTGAGAACAAGGGATTCAAATCCGACGATATGGAAAACGAGTCTGAGACCCAATTATCATAGAACTTTTCGATGAAAACCAACGTTTCGGAACCGAGATTTCGGAACCAACGTTTAGGAAACGGAATTTGGGAACCGAGATTTGGGAACCACCCCAACAGAGCGATAGAGTTAAGATTATAGGATCATAACTAAAGCTTTCGTTCCGCTCATAATTAAAGCTTTCGTTTCATTTCGAAAAAAATGATAACGAAACACTACTTTTCAAATCTCGGTTGAAGCGTTGCTTCCGAAACGTTGGTTACCAAATCTCGTTTCCGAAACGTTGGTTCCGAAATCTCGGTTCCAAAACGTTGGTTCCGAAATCTCGGTTCCGAAACGTTGGTTTTCATCGAAAAGTTCTATGCTAATTGGTTCTCAGACTCGTTTTCCATCTCGTCGGATTTGCATCCCTTGTTCTCAAATCACTCGTTCCATTTCCATAATTCCAATCGAGTGGTTCTTTGATAAGGGTTTTAGTCAAAACAGTTACGAGACTTTGTTCACGAGTTGCACGTTACAAAGCCTATTTTCTCAATCAAAAAGTTGCAATGGCGATAGTTTTCATTCACGAGTTACAGTTCGTACCGGCATCATCCCCATACGGAAAAGTCGAACTAGAGCATTTCAAAGATGGATCTTATAATAAATAACCTCCTTCTCCTTATTCATCGTGATCCACGCCGCAAACAGTTTGGCCATTTTGTCGCCCGATGTTGTCAGCGTCTTCCACAGTGTATCTCAGATACGGGCAGCTGCAAAGATCAAAGATCACAAGTTAAAAGAATATAGATCAAAGATCAGTTTTACAAAACAATATAATGGATTATTCAATCATTTCATCCTACTCAGATCTTAAATTAAGCATGTACATGTAAAAGTATTAGGCTGATTCATAAGTCTTGCCGCATTTTGGAGGGGTATGTTTGGGCTATCATTGCTCAGTCGTATCAATTACACCTTTCGTTATGGCAATAAACATCTCACTACTCCTCCGCCGTACCCAAGAGCGCCGGGAGTATCACTGGCCATGTACTGCACAGCGTGCCACATCTCAACAAGCAACTCATAATAAAAATTTGCATTTAAACGAACGATCATAATAAAACAATGCACTAAAACTTCCAATATATCAAATGCTATTTAAATTCTTATCAATAGGCACACCAAAGGAAAACCAGAGAAAACTTTTCTCGAATTGCACACTCTCTCGCCATTTTTTTGTTTCTTTTGATCACAACATCATGAAAATAAATAAATAAATAAATAATTCTAAACAGCACCAACCTGTTGTGGTAGCGCAAGTAGTGCCGGTACTGCTGATGACGCAAGTGCAGGAGGGAACCGTGAGAGTGGATGCGCTCTAGGACGCGCCACGCACCGACCGCCCGATATATGGGCGATGGCTGTCCGCAGTGCGCCGACCATACTGCAAATAATAAAACATAGCTAAATAAAAGTTTAGCAAACAAAATGACGAAACAAAACAGACGGCAATTTCCCACTCGCACTTTTAATGTTTTGGGCGCTGAGAGCGAACGAGACATGGAAATATCGCATAGAGCAAGAAAATAAGAGCGAGTTTTCAAGCAATAAATATAACATGTACAAATAATAAGGTTGAAATAGAACTAAAAATAGCAAAAATGGAGTTGGAACTACAGCGACGAGAAAACAGAATCGTAGTAAAGGAGAATCGGCGCCAAACAACGAGCAATTTATGAACGAGCATCATAAAGATGTTAAGAGTACATCGAAGAATGGAATAGAGCAAATAGTATAACGTATACGCGCTAGAGAGAGCAAAAAACAAAATTCCTAGAAACAGACTTCAATAAAACACAATTTTCACTGCTTTCCTTGCGCGATTTCAGATGTTATGCGCTTAGTGATACGAAAGATGATGAATAGAATGACATAATAGCAAAAAGAATCAATAAAATCAATTGAAAACTAAAGTTAAGCAAAAAACAAGCCTCCGATCCACCACCGCGTGAAATTGGTGCGGCGGGTGCGCCTATGGTGTAAATGGTGGAACCACACCAAAATTAATTAGTAAAACACACATGATGAGCGCTAACAGAACTTTTCTTTGGAAAAATAACATTGTGCTTAATATTACTAATATTATGCTTAATTTTTCAATGCGTATTATTTTCATACCATTAACTTTATTCCATTTTGACTGCAAATACTAACTTGTAAGATTTATTGAATCAAGAAAAGTTGTCATCAGGGATACGGTAGGTAGATAGGGATATTATGCCTCAACTTGTATTCTTTGTAGTAATTTTAAGGTATGCACCTTTTACTTACTTTATCGTCGAAATTCTCCCGCTTGTTGTAGTGTTGACATGCTGTAGTCCTTTTAAAAAAATATTGTCTTTCTCCTTCCATGAATCTTTTCTTTCGCAGATTTTTCGACTTTTTCATTCAAAATCTGTGCCAATAGAATTATTTCAGTCATTTATTATTAGAGCCTTTATTTTATCAAAATGTTTTTTTTAAATTTTAATTTTTGTTCTAGTGAAGTTATCCCCGCCACTTCCTATCTTGCAATCAATACTATAATCATCTTGTAGTATAATCACATTTCAAGTTTTTTTATGTTAGATTTATCTTCTTTTAATAGAAAATAACAAGAAAAATTCAATAACAAAGAATACTGCAGAAATCCAAAATTGTGGACAAAGATCAAAATACAAAGATCAAATTTCAGCAATAGAGTAACAACTTTGTGATCATCTCTATATAACATACTATAGTCACATTTGAAGAGCCATATGCTTAATTCTTCAGCTTTGTTAAAGTATTCGTCCGTTATGTTATATACACTTTTCTGTTTCTCCATCAATAAAAATTGAAAATCATTGATAGTGCATTTCATACAAATACATAAATAGTCTTTTAGAATATTTTTACAATTTTAGGGAAAAAAGTTAGTTTGCGATTCTTGTTCATTCTGTGGGACCTCTGACATGAACTCCGCGTTAGCATAGGGAGAGCATAAATGCATTAAGAAAAAAATGGCAAAAGGTGATGGGTATTGTTGGGCTATGTCTTCTTTCGCTAATCCTTGCCGGGGGATCGAACTTCCATGCCGACCAACCGGTCGGATTGATAGTTCTATCTTCTATCCACTAGACCATGGGTCCCTATTAGAAGACATATCAAACGAACTACATATACTCACCCACTCCCGTACTTATAAAGCGATGCATGGCTCCGCCCATTTTGTGCGGACCTTATTTATATAAGACACCGATTTCAAACATTAACAACCCCAAATTCTTTATTTTTTCGGAAAACGAGTTCCAGCCATTGATGGAATACGACGAGAGAACGCGGACGTCGGAGCTTGGCGACGTGCTACTTCTGAAGAACACATCGAGAAGACCATCAACGACGAGGACGGCGAGCTTCCGAAGACGAAAGTGACGATTCGCCCTGCAAAACAGCAAATTACGAGATTCAACGATTTGAGCTTTGTGAACGATCACTTTGTATAAAACTTGTTTCTGTCAACGAAACAGATCGGTGAACAGTGAAAAGAACGTTGGCAAAGGCAAAGGCAAAGACAATAACGTAACGAAGATGAAGTATATCCTAACAGAGGTCCTGTTCAAGTCATGAAAAAAGATTGGCAAAATCTCCACAAAATTTCGTCTTTTCGAGACTTGAACATAACATTTCAGGAAAGAGAATCCAAGGAAGGCTCGTACCTTCAAAGACGCATCAGAGAGTCCACCATGTGATGTCATCGAGGAAGTGACGGCAGGATTCTAGACGAACTTGCTCTTCGATCATCACGATGCGAAACGACGATTCGGTCTGTAAAATGAGAAATTGAAAGATTTGATCTTCCCGTCAAACATCATGTTTCAGAGACGAAAACCAAGTCAAGCACCATACCTTGTACGGATCTGCACAAGAATGACGTCATCTTAGTTGATTTCGTCATCTACGGAGGTGGCGATAGGTGTCGTGTCGACCTCTGAAATAGATTTGAAATGATTTAAATGTTTATGTATGAATAAATTGAGACCACTCTTCACACTGGCCACACTCTCTCGTGAAAGGACAGTCGTGGCCAGAGTGTAGTAAATACAATTAAGGATAGGAAGGACACATTGCGCACATCGTCTGAGACCGTATCCATGGCGTAAGGCGTAAAAGTTGACATAACGTCTACGTCTACGCTCGTGATGTCACGTTTATAGACAAATTGTTTGTAACGCTGAATGGATACGACCTCCGAATTATTATTGAAAGCGGGGCAGAAGTATATGAATAAAGTTGCAAGATGGTTAGAAGAGAGAGAAATACAACATAAACAGAGAGATGCAATATATCAAGATATAGACGCGCAAAAGGATGGTAGCCTCACTTCCCTTCCTTTCATATCTCATAAACATTATCGATTGATGGTCTACTCACTTCCTTAGTGATCGATTGGTATGATACTGGATGTTAGAGAGATAGATAGGAAGAGATGGAAAGGAAGAATGACTGATTATAAACCAAATACAGAAGATCCATACATAGATGAGCTTTGAAAGATGAAAGGGAGAGATTGAAAGGATGACCGCAAACTGCAAATGAAGAAAACAAAGTGAGGACACGTAGTATGTATATGATATTGAATCATAAGCAAATGGAAATACAATAGAAGGTCTAGACTACAACAACGATAACATATGCAAATAAACAAAGACAAATGCAAATTTGATTGGTGACGAGGCATATCTAGATATATCCATTCGATAATTACGAGAGATAAAGGCAGAGTGATGGAGGGAGATAGGAGCGCAAGGAAAGAAAGAGATAGGTTTTTAAAGATGAAGAAGGAGAAGGCAAATTAACTACGAAAGTAACATAAAAAGGCATAGTGAAATGTGATGATAACTGAAAATGGCGCGAAAATCGGACAGAGAAGACAGGGAACAGTCAGCCAGAGAAAGAGACATAAGACGATTCATCGATCGAAGTAGGAGAGACGATATGACTGATCTACCACTCCGTCGGCCATCGGGCCGTGACCGCGGTTGCGACCGTCATTTAGTGACACTAGTAAAATGCTCTTTCCTTCACGCTGTGCACTTCAAGCGATGTGACCACACAATATATATATTACTCCATTCTAAACGGCTTTTTCTTTACGTGTTGATTATAATTTTTAAATTGTGATTTTGAACATGCATGAGACGATTGTATTCTAACGAAAATCGTGCTTACAACATTTTCACAATCATGAATTTAGCGTTTTAAAAAGTCAGTTACCGATAGGCATTGTTCCTACCGTATATTTTCATTGTGGCTCACTCGTCCAGCTGTTTAGAGACGCGCGCGCATTTTGTATAGTTTCGTTTAAACTTGTTCCTGTTTGTTTCATTTATTCGAGCGATTATTCGTTGTTGTTCATTGTCAGCATGAAGAGAGCCGCTCGCGCTGCGAAGAAGTCCATGGACACTATTGACGAAGTTCCTGCCAAGGTGCTCGAGTTATTACATTTTATTCTTTTTCTAGTTCGATTGTTATTCCGTTTTTTCAAGCATTTAAAAGTTAATTTTAGCTGAAGAAGCAGGCAATGAAGACACCACGCAATATGGAATTCGATCCAACTACTCTTGCTTGCATGGTTTGTCATTTTCTACTTGATTTTTTTTTATTATTAATGGAATGATAATATTTTGTATTCACACAATGATATTTGGGAATCGCTGGCATATGGGTAGATGCCTTTACTACATTTGCACACTTTTTCTACATTTTAATAATATATTTCGCATTTTTAAATATTAAAATATGTTCATTTGACCTTTCCACTTCAGCTCGAAGATCTCAAGAAGGATCTACCAAATGTAGCAGGCAATGAGGGTGTGACACTTGAGTTGAAGGGATTCGATATCAATGTTCGTTTCTAATACATTTCATCATATTTATGTAAATGTTCAAATTGAATTGGATTACGGATAGTGTGTTCATTATTAACTAAACATGTGTGGTGGATAATATAAGTTAATTAATGTCACATTATATTTGATGAAATAAATAAATAAATTGCAGGATGTGAAGACATTCGAGGAATTTGTCCGTCTGCGTGATGAGATCAAAGTGAAGACTGGAAATAACTTTGATGAGAATGGAAGAACCGCACTGAATGTCGATGCTGCTGCCATTGCTGGTATTCTATTTTATTAAATTTAATTAAGTTTTTATGCTAATTTACCCACGATTATCGTGATTTGGCATTACTTTATTTTATGTGTTTGATAGTGATTCCTACGCATTACGTCGTATCCAGTGGTATCGTCCTAGAAAATTCCATTTCTAAGAACAAGGAAACTAGTAATTTCGGAAACCAATAATTTCGATTATTTAAATTTCTTTAAGAAAAGTTAAGCAACACTCTCTAGCCCTTTTTTCTTTTCATGTCTTTCGAACACCCATATTCCAGGTGCAAAGATGGTGGTCGACAAATCTCGCAGCACTCGCTCGTTCAGCAAGAAGTTTGTAACATTATTCTATTTATTTTTAATAATCATACATCTTTGTTCTCTTATTGTCTTTCAAACTTGACGGTTCCCCGAAAACAATGGCAGAACCGGCCAAAAATCGATCCAAATTTCCTGTCTTTGTCATAAACATTTTTGTCGGACACCGTCTAATTTCGAGTCATATTCAGTGTTTACAATTTACAATTTAATGACCTATATCTAGCACAGAACCAATTGTTAAGGAATCGTTGCCACTACAGTAATACTAGTATATTCCGCTGGTTGTATATTCAGTGTACCCAAGTGAACACTATTATTTATTCAAATTTAATTTAATTATTTATGCAAATCTAACCCATCTAGGTTGATGGAGTCATCGGGCGTTAGCGAGGACGACATCCTCTACAAGGGCCTCCCGGCCGATCTATCCGAAGCGAAGGCTGCCAAGTCGATGAATGAGTCAGATTGTTTTACTATTGTTTTATACTTTGCTTGAAACTCTAATCCACCTGGCATATTTTCAATGAACATTATAAATATAAACAGATAGTTCTAAATTTCTTCGAGCCTCTAATGCACTTTGTTCACGTAATGACAAGTTCGAATCTCGTAACAATCAATAATGTATATGCCAGTAACCAACGATGTTCGTTACAGTACCCGCAAGGCGTCCCTGATCGAATCTCTGGTCGACTTCCAGAAGCAGATTCAGTTCAAGATGAACGTCCTCAAGCACATGGAGAATGAAGTGGCGCCCAAGAGTGAGTTGGATGATAATAATACAAATATTTTTTTATTGTTTGTATATTTAAAACCCATCTTACGCTTATCATTGTTTTTTAAAGTTTTATTTTTGATACTTAAAAGAACTAAAAAGAACGAATCTTTTCATATTGGAGATCCATTCCCATATCATACATTTTCGGTGCCATCACCGAATTATTTTTATAGAGTGGTTCGATTTTGAAAAAATCGTTATTTTTTGCTTAAATTGTTATCTTTCACATAAAAAAGAGCTTTATACAGTGGGTCGACCCTGAAAATGAGTCGTTTGTCAATCCTCACGCGGTGAGGGGTATAAAAATGTATGCTCCTAAACATCACTCAATTGCAGGGGCTCTGCGTGAGAAGATCTCGATGTCGGATGGTCGGGTGACTCGCGGTGGCGCCGCGTCCAAAGCGGCTGCCGCGAAGAAGGGCGGAAAGAGGGGCGCGGCTGGAAAGGGAAAGTCCGAGTTTGTCATGAAGACGCCCGTGCACAGACACGATCTGAATCCGCTTGACGATAAGAGGGTACGGTACTTCCGACGTATTTAATTTAATTTAATTTATCATACATCAATAAGATGCGGCAACATTTTTATAACAGATAAATAAGAGCTTGTGGGGTAGAGAGAAAAAAAACGAGAGGGGGTATTGTAGTGATTTATTTCGATTTAGTGGTCGATTTGGTGATAGTGATAGTGATTTAGTGATGAGTTTGTTAGGACATTTATCAAAGTTTTCGAGTTGCGATCCACAAATATACTGCTAATCCTGGTCAATGAAATATTTCCATTTGCTCCTGGATCAGACATGGTCTATGGTTATCCCATGGGATAGACCCACCCGCAAAAATTTGCCTTTCATGGGTACCCACCTGCAAAATTGGAAAATAAATTGACGATTTTCTTGAAATTTTCACGATTTTGGGGCACCCACGTGCGTTTTTATCTCAAAATCGGGTTACCCACGCGCGTTTTTGACCCAAAATCTAGCTACCCACACGCATTTGAAGGGTCTGGGATATTGATAGCCCATCACTGTCCTGGATCTATCGTGAACTGACTTTGTTCTTCATCAAATCACTTATTGATTGATTCGTTCAGATCTACGATGAATACGCTTCCAACATCGCGTCCGAACTGCGTGAGGAGCAGAAGAAGCGCAGACGCACCGCGCCCATTCCATTCAATCTCAATCTGCTTGACGATGATGAAGATTGATCCTTGTTATTTGAACTTTGATCTTTAATCTTTAATATTTGATCTTTTCGAAGTTTCTGTACAAAGTTTCACCCTCCCCCCCAATCACATTCAATCTTGATCTCTTCCCTCTTTAAGTAGCCTTCATCTCGCCGTATTCTTGACTAGCTGTGGCTCCTACCGTACTTTACTTATTACTCTACTTATTACCGTACCTCGTACTGCTCTTATCGTTCTTTTTGATCTGGCTTTCACACTTGTTTTGGTCTTTGATCCTTAGAGATCTCGCGATCTTTGACCCCTGGTTCTGTTCTTATATGTAAAAATACCTTCTTCTTCTTCTTCTCTTCTTTGACTGAATATCATCCGTACTAGTGATCAGCCACCTACCGTATATAGTCGTCTTACCGTATCCCCCAACCTATTCGAATAGGATTATCGATTGACTCTTCTGTTTACTGAATAATCATTGTGTTTAACTTCAATTGTAACATCTCACTTGTGCCCCAGTTTGCTGGTATCATTCACCACCGTCGACGTATCTCAAATGTCTCCCATCCCCCCTCACTACACCATTACGCTCAATTGTCAATGTGACGAGAAATTAACAAGAATCATTCCTTGGTGGCAGGGTGTAATTTATGAATTGCGATACTCGGTTTTTGACCGGCGATGATATCTGTACGGTATATGGTTGTGTAGATGCATATTTGGGCAACATTTGGGAATTCCGGCTGGCCGAAGAAACAAAAATAATAACAGTGTAATGGTACAAAATACTTTTGTAGTGGAAAAAAAACAACACCATGTTGTATTCTTTCACAAATAACTGGTGGAGACTTGTTCAAGCATGAGTAAATAATAACAATAATAATAATAATAATAAATCCATCGATATTCACAGATGATCAGTCAGTTCGGACTGACGGTGGTGCTTGCGGTGTTCTTCACCGCTCTGACGCCGGCAGTCGATGCGGACCTCAGCTTTGAGGACATTCGCTGTCGTTGCGTGTGCCCCAGCACTCAGTGAGTTCATAGGGCTCATTCCATGATGAGGCCCAAACCACACGGGTCGGTTCTCTGTCTGGAACCCAGGGCCGAAACACCGAGCCGCTCGCCTTATACACATTATTTACAATAATTTGTTCATAAATAATATACAGCCATTATATCCATTTTACTTCTTTAATTTTGATACCCTCACAGTGTGAGGATTGACCCCCTATATCATATATTTTCGGTACCCTCGTCGTCTATTTTTATATAGTGGGTCAATTCTCGAAATAGGGTGGGTTGATTCACCAAATTCGTTATTTTCGCCTAAAAATCGTCGTTTTTAGCTTAATTTTTTATCAAGTGGCCTAAAATGGGCCTTTAATGGGTCAATCCTCGCACTGCGAGGGTATGGCAATGTGTGCCCTATATACGGCTCATTTTCATAGCACACTCACTCATTTCATTAAAGCATTTCATTTCATTTTCTCATTAAAGCTCATTTTTATGTGAAAGATTACAATTATAACGCAAAAAATAACGATTTTTCTAAATCAACCCACCATATGAAAATAATTCGGTGACGGCACCGAAAATGTATTAGTGAGTTCACTATCACGGTGCGCCGTGTGTGTCCAAGCGTGCCGCCGTTTCCTAATCATCAATTTCTGCAGATATTTTGTCGGCGAGAATCACACGGACTCGGATGACAATCATCGCCGCTTCTACACGATGACCAACATCAATCCGTCCAAGTGGTGCGTTGTGTGTTCATGCTTTCTGTCGTTTCCTAAGATTGTGGTGTGCTTACAGTAACGCGGGTACGGTAGTGCGCAAGGAGGTCTCGTCGATGATTGACGAAGCGCACATGGACGCATTCCTGGCCAACTGCGAGTGCCGTCACGAGTCGAGGAATACGGTAATGCTCAAGGTGAGTGCGTGTAGATTGGACGGGGGATTACTGTAGCTTTGAAGTATCGATTGGATATTGGTAATACCAATTTGGTGCATCCGGCCACTGTATTTCCGGCTCGCGTCGTGCTCCACGGTATGGTGTCCGCGGGTTTGCTTATATACGGCGTTGTACGTCGTGTTGTTGTCCACCCCGCGGTGCACGCCGTATGGATACAAAACCCGTAGCGTACGACGACTTGGTGTACCCCGCGAGTCAAAAATACCGGAGCTGCTGAATTTATGTTGCGCTGTTTCCTCAAATTTGGAAATCTAATTGGAAAGTCAATCGAATGAACAGACTCCAGTTAATATAACCAATTTATTGTTTCTTATCCCAGAGAATCGTAAGGATGCTGACTTTAGCATAAAAACTACTGTTATAGTTATTAAAAATATATGAAATTAATAAATTAAATACTAAAATTGGAATTTATTAAGGTGGTGGTCATCTTTGTCATGTGTCTGATCGGCGTTCTCGTCGTCTACATGACCTTCCTCCTTTTCGTCGATCCCATCCTACGCAAGAAGGGAATACTCGCGGGTACGGTAGTTTTCTTTTTGGGATCTAGACTACGGTAGTTTTGGGCTTGTGAACGTGCTTCCTGGCAGTTGTGTGGTCAGTAGAATGTTAGAAGTGGCGGGGTAGGAGTTTGGAAAAGCGATAAATAATATTCTTCATCTTTTGACGTGTCAATTATCATTTCATGATCACGCAGTGAACTTGTGTTGTGCGTGAAACAAGAAAGCACCGGTTCTTTCCTTGCCACTGGTATCTGAGAATTATTTCCTCTATTTCCAGCGGGCTCCGGCTTCAGTTACCGCCAGCAGAGCAACGAGATCGAAGCGAACATATTCTCCGCCAATCAGGGTAGGGTAGAAATATTGGTTACTGTAAGAAAAATCTGGGTACGGTAAAAATCTTGATTACTGTAAGAATATTATAGAAATTTAGATTTCCATGGCTCTAAATAACAATTTCCCCTGGGAATACTATTTTGGTTACTGGGCGCAAATGTTATAGATCTAATGCACGCTTTACGATCTGTTCAAAAGAGGCGAAAAGGACGGAAAATCGGAGAAAACTCCTCGTATACACTCTTTTCTTTTCGTTTGTTTCTTTTCGCGGCTTTTGAACATCACCTTAAAGGCACACCCAAGGATAATTTGGAACTCTCCGCTCTGGCAATGCTCTCTAGCTTTCTTTGTCTGCGAGAGAGCGTTGTCAGAGCGGAGAGTAAAATTAGCTTGGGGTGTGACTTTAAACAATTGTACAATTTATTCTTCACCTTGTCATCTGTGTGCTGTGTGGTACAATATTGTACATTACATTTTTATTTATTTATTTATTTATTTATCTTATTAGCTGGTGTGGCATCATCGGTGGCGGGCGACAGCGATGACATGGCCAGTGTGATGCGATCGAGAAACCACGGCAACAGTAAGTTCTGGGAACGCCATGTTTTTACTCACATAGGTCGAAAAGTATGTTGCAAAGTACAAAGACTGACCGGATTTTGAAACTGATAACATAGCTATTCGACCTATGTTTACACACTCTCTCGCTTCTTTCCGCTTTCTTGACTTTTGAACACCACGCACATGAGTATTGGAATCTCTGGCAAACTCGTTTGCCGACAAACGTGACGGCACAAGCATAGGCGTTTGCCGACAGCCCTCCTCTGTGGCAGGACAGTCACGGTTGTCACCGTACTTGTATTCGACCTAAGATGTACCTCAAACACTAAATGACTTACTGGTCAAAAGCATAGAGGTGGAGTCTTGGCAAACGTTTCGGTTTCCCCTAATCCCTTGATTTCAATGTACACTCACAGAAATAAACCCTAGCTCATGTACCCCTGTGCACCAAATACTAAAAGGTTAGGGTTTGAAACACTTGTATCTAAGGGTTCTCAGAATAGGGCTTTAAAACCCAAGTGTTTTAAACCCTAACCGTTTAGTGTTTGGTGCACAGGGGTACATGAGCTAGGGTTTTTTTCTGTGAGTGTACAAGATTGCATCATATAAGCAAGTACGATAAAGAATGCAGTTAGATCAATCAATCAATAATTATATTAATCAATAAATCGATATTGTTTGCAGATGTGCTTGAACGCGTAGAGGCCGAACAGAGTAGATGGATGAAGAAGGTCGAGGAGCAGAGAAAGAACATCTTCACCGATCATACCATGCTCAATTAGGCCATTTGAATGTCCCGCCGCGTCCCTGAGTCAGGGGCGAGGCGCGAAATTTATATTGCTATTTATCCTGTACCTATGCCCCCACAATATTTGACTTGAAAATGTGAATACTAGAGCATTACGAGTAAGAGAATGATATAACAGATTGTAACATTTTTTGTTCCATTGATTTTTGTAAAGTTGTCATTGTCTTATGTCGCTTTCGTTCTACCGATTGCAATGTGCAATATAATATGTATATGCATGATAAAGGTGAGAGTACATTTGGATTACGGTATGCATTTGGGTTTCTGCTTTTCACCTCCAGGATAACGGTCTTTGGCGTGGTCGTCGTCGGCTTTCTTCAACTCCCAGGGACGACTAATCAATAATAATGAAAGTTTAAAAAAAAAACGGGCACACCGTACCCTCTCGCATTTCCATGTGTCACCATAATTATTCTCCGCCCTGAAAATCTTACAAGAAGAGTTGGTGTCTTTTTTGACTAATTTTCAACAATTTTTGATGATTGCAATGTTAATGGATTTTTTCTTTTCAAATTTCATTCGTGAAAGGCCCTGCCAGAAGAAATGAGAATAGTAATAACAATGAGGGGTAGAATAATTCGACATGATTCATTCGGACTAAATAGATCAATCAATATTATTGAATCTATTGATTAAAAAAAATAAAACTCATGAACTGCGATAGAAGATGAAGCATCTGATATTGTTTGAGTTGATTGACGAAATAAAAGAAGAAATGCATTCTGATGAACGAGAAGAATCCAGATGAAGACTAAAACAGAGATCAAATAATTTCAAAGATCAAAGATCACAGATTTTCAAAGCTTAAACATTCGTTTAGCAAGTTAATTGATTGAAGTAATAGATTGTAGATTGTGTATCCAACTCTAGGAGGGCAGTACGACATTTTGGAACGGCCGTTTTGGAACACGGCCGTTTTGGAACGGGCCGTTTTGGAACGGGACATTTTGGAACACGGACGTTTTGGAACATGGACGTTTTGGAACACGGACGTTTTGGAACGGGACGTTTTGGAACACAGACGTTTTGAGGGGGGGGGGGGGTGACATTTCAGCAACCGCATTTCGAAAACCGACATCTCGGCAACGGGGTATAACTCGGTTAGTAAACATGAGATGGGTATCAATGTGATCACTGATCAGCATCAGCAACACTGGAGTAATCTACCGTAATCCGGTTCGGTGGGTCAGATCAAGTTCGGTGGGTCAGACTTAACTAAAAATTGTCGGAATGGCCACTACGTGTGCGTTATCATTATGAGCTATTGCAAAATACCGTAATCTACCGTAACCCGGTTCGGTGGGTCAGATCAAGTTCGGTGGGTCAGATTTGACTAAAAATTGTCGGAATGATCACTACGTGTGTGATATCATCATGAGCTATTGCAAACTACCGTAATCTACCGTAATCCGGTTCGGTGGGTCAGATCAAGTTCGGTGGGTCAGATTTGACTAAAAATTGTCGGAATGATCACTACGTGTGTGATATCATCATGAGCTATTGCAAACTACCGTAATCTACCGTAATCCGGTTCGGTGGGTCAGATCAAGTTCGGTGGATCAGATTTGACTAAAAATTGTCGGAATGATCACTACGTGTGTGATATCATCATGAGCTATTGCAAACTACCGTTATCTACCGTAATCCGGTTCGGTGGGTCAGATTTCACTAAAAATTGTCGGAATGGTCACTGCGTGTGTGATATCATCATGAGCTATTGCAAACTACCGTAATCTACCGTAATCCGGTTCGGTGGAACAGATCAAGTTCGGTGGGTCAGATTTGACTAAAAATTGTCGGAATGATCACTACGTGTGTGATATCATCATGAGCTATTGCAAACTACCGTAATCTACCGTAACCCGGTTCGGTGGGTCAGATCAAGTTCGGTGGGTCAGATTTGACTAAAAATTGTCGGAATGATCACTACGTGTGTGATATCATCATGAGCTATTGCAAACTACCGTAATCTACCGTAATCCGGTTCGGTGGGTCAGATCAAGTTCGGTGGGTCAGAATTGACTAAAAATTGTCGGAATGGTCACTACGTGTGTGATATTATCATGAGCTATTGCAAACTACCGTTATCTACCGTAATCCGGTTCGGTGGGTCAGATCAAGTTCGGTGGGTCAGATTTCACTAAAAATTGTCGGAACAGCCACTACTTGTGCGAAATCATTATCAGCTATTGTAAAATACCGTAATCTACCGTAACCCGGTTCGGTGGATCACAACAAGTTCGGTGGGTCAGATTTCGCTAAAATTGTGTGTGTCAGATTAGAGTAAGCATAACTGTAACTAACAACAGGGGTATGCGGCAAATGACGTTAAAAATATCAAAATTAAAAAAAATTTTTTCAATTTTCAAATTTTATTTGAAAAAAAAATGCTAGTACCCGACAAGCTAGTTATGGAATGTTACCGGAATGCCGGTTGTGTTATTACTAAAATCTGACCCATCGCACTTGATCTGACCCACCGAACTGGGTTACGGTAGATTACGGTAGTTTGCAATAGCTCATGATGATATCACACAGGTAGTGGCCATTCCGACAATTTTTAGTCAAATCTGACCCACCGAACTTGATGTGACCCACCGAACCGGATTACGGTAGATTACGGTAGTTTGCAATAGCTCATGATGATATCACACAGGTAGTGGCCATTCCGACAATTTTTAGTCAAATCTGACCCACCGAACTTGATCTGACCCACCGAACCGGATTACGGTAGTTTGCAATAGCTCATAATGATAACGCACAAGTAGTAGCTGTTCCGACAATTTTTAGTGAAATCTGACCCACCGAACTTGATCTGACCCACCGAACTGGGTTACGGTAGATTACGGTAGTTTGCAATAGCTCATAATGATAACGCACAAGTAGTAGCTGTTCCGACAATTTTTAGTGAAATGTGACCCACCGAACTTGATCTGACCCACCGAACTGGGTTACGGTAGATTACGGTAATGTTGCTGATGCTGATCACATTGATACCCATCTCATGTTTCTATGACCCCTACTAACCGAGTTATGCCCCGTTGCCGAAATGTCGGTTGCCGAAATACGGTTGCTGAAATGTCACCCCCCCCCCAAACGTCCAAAACGTCCGTGTTCCAAAACGTCCCGTTCCAAAATGTCCCGTTCCAAAACGTCCGTGTTCCAAAACGTCCCGTTCCAAAATATCCCGTTCCAAAACGTCCCGTTCCAAAACGGCCGTGTTCCAAAACGGCCGTGTTCCAAAACGTCCCGTTCCAAAACGTCCGTGTTCCAAAACGTCCCGTTCCAAAATGTCCCGTTCCAAAACGTCCGTGTTCCAAAACGTCCGTGTTCCAAAACGTCCCGTTCCAAAATGTCCCGTTCCAAAACGGCCGTGTTCCAAAATGGCCGTGTTCCAAAACGTCCCGTTCCAAAACGGCCGTTCCAAAATGTCGTACTGCCTCTAGGAGATACCTTCTAACATTCTTTCTTACCACGAGCTAATTTGAAACTCTCCGCTCTGGCCACGGTCTCTCGCGTCCGTCGTCTACGAGAGAGCATCGCCAGCGCGGAGAGTACACACATAGAAAAGAGGTGCGATCCACAGCACATAAAACCTGTGAAGTGTTATCTTTAACACTTTTTGGGCGTTAAAATTGCTCAAAAAGTGTTAAACATAACACTTCACAGGTCTTATGTGCTGTGGATTACACCTCTTTTCTCTCTGTGCATTGCCCGCGCGGAGAGTAGATTCCGAATTAGACTAGAGAAACTCTCATTCATTCCGTGATGATGTACTAATGCCTTCTAAATATTCATCAACTTTAACCGTTTTAATATCACCCCCTTCATCGAACACTTTATCGTCGTTGGAACACCCTTTTGGTGTACGATAAATAAATAAAAAAATAAAAAAAACTATAGTATCTATTCAATATCTAATCCAAATCATAATGTTTCCCTTTTCTCGCCTACGTATGGCTGAGAATACAGATGAATATGGGCAAGAAGTCGATCATGCAACTCGGCAGAATGATTTTTCCGGATGCTCCTGTTGCCTGGAAAAACAACAGGGAACCGAGATAATACGATCACTCGTCTGATAAATTGTCAGGACTATAACTATTCATATTTTGATAGATCGAAACTACTTGTGATCTTTGATCTTTACAATGAGTGTTCGTTCACGAACTTGGATCAATAATGAAATTTCCATTCACTGCTAAGTGTGATCTCGTTGTATAATAAGTGAACATATTAACAAGGGAACCACTTAACCATTCTCCATTTTCCTCTAATTTTAATATACTGGCGTAAATCTACATGGAAAAAGATTTCTAAAAAGTTATGCCAAAAGTTCCACATTCGCGTTTTAAGGTCTTTTTCGGGCCTCTGAAAAGAGCCTTTTAGGCCTTTTTGGGACTGTTTGGACATTTTTGGGTTTTTTTGGTGCTCTTTAGTTTTTCTTTTTGTGTATTTATGACCATTTTTGGATATTTTTGGCTTTCCGGGCCTTTTAGTATTTTTTGGCCTCATTTTGGGCTAATCCAGTGCATTTTCAGAGGCCCAAAAAAGGCCTTAAAACGCGAATGTGGAACTTTTGGCATAACTTTTTAGAAACCTTTTTTCATTTAGATTTTTTTTATATCAAAATTAGAGGAAAATAGGGTATGGTTATATGGTTCCCTTGTAAGTATTATAGAATGCGAAAAAAGGGTTGTGCATACTATACTCGACGAAGCCTATAACTTTTCTACGAGAGCCTTATCAAATTCTTCAGAGTTATACTCCAACATCGCTAATATGTCCATTTTCTACATTATGTCTGGTAATTATGATAGCGAAAACAACTGAGTAAGGAAAAGTTCGGGCGGTAAACAAGTAATTACGAAATCGAAGATAGTGCCTACCCATTCGAAAGCCTCCCATTCCAAAAGCATGACAACAAATACCTTCCTCTATAATCACCATTGGCTTAAGTTTAAGCCATTGGTCAGAGGAGTTTGAGTATATAGATAGTGCGAACGGGGAGAGGAGAGTGGTAGAGAGAAAGTGGACGAGAATATGGCAAGAGTCGCCGCTATCCAGTTCAAGTTCGATTATATAAGCGTTGCCGTTCGGCTTCCCGCATTGCAAGTTTACGGTTGCGTCCTTCATGTATCTATTTCCCGGCTCTTCTTTGTATGTAAACATTTACCGGCCCCGATTTTTTTCAGACCAAAATGAAATCAACTCTTTACGTTATCGGTCTTCTGGTCATCTCGGCAGCCGCAACTGCTGAAGACAAACCGGTTCGTGACTAAACTCCGGTTTTACGTGACTTTACGGAATCCGTATTGTAGGCGGAGAAAAGCACCACGGTCACTGATGTGGATCCCTTCAAAGGGCAAGCTTTCCTCGACGCCCTGGCTAAGCTGACTCCCGAACAGAGAAAGATTGTGAGTACTGTAATAGTTTCGAGAATCTCAAGAGACCAGAATATTATCACCTTTTTGCATGCTCTATCGCCAACTTAGCATTCTTTTTTCTCCTTTTTCCCGACTTGGACAAAAATGTATTAACTAATTTTATAGTAATTAATATAGTAATTATTTAAAGGTAGAGGCCACTCTGGCTTCCGAAGAGGTGAAGGAGGAAGAGAAGAAGGAGGAGAAGAAGGACAGAAAGAGAAGATCAATTCATAGAAGAAAGAGACATCACGGATTGTCCAGGTACTAATATCAACAAATAATAATAAAAAATATTCATTTGTGCTCATTGTCAATACGAAAGTAGCCAAAAGAATTTTTTTTATTGAAAAAACTTCCGGCTTTTAACATATTCCTTAGGACGTTTTATTTTCGCATTCGATATTAATTTGCCACTATTCAAAATTGTCATATCTTTTGTACATAAATGAACTTTCAGAGTGCTTTCAAATTTGATAAAAATTTGAATTTCAGACTCTAAACGCCTCAATGTTTTTTCTCCAGCGATCTCTTGGCTACCTCCTTATCTTTGTCTACTCATTACTCTTCGCATATTTATTGTTTCATGTATAAACTTTGATGATGCTCCCTTTTGTAATACATTATTGAGTCAGGAACAGACCGTTGTACTTTGCAAACGTTAGTGTTGCAAACTACTCTATAATAATTATTGAATTTCGGTGAACATTCACTATGAAAGTGCAATATCTATCAAGATTTCATCTAACAATTCCCTTGTAACCTTATACAGTGCATAACCACCTTCTCTATCCCCTTCAAAGCACTACATTAAAAGTATTTGAACCGCTTACGTATGATAGTGTGTGGCTATGCGATAGAGGAAGTGTTCATAAACAATTCATATTGCCTTCGAAATATCGAGTATGTGATATGGTGCAATGTATGAAGCGTAATCGATTGCTAAACGAAGATTTATTCAAGAAGACCCTTTGTACCCCTTTTACGGAACTTCAGCACGCCCAGACTAATCAGTTTTTTGCGGCAACCATTCCCTTCCCAATGGTTCTGTGCTTGATAAAAGTCATTAAAATGTAAATTAAATAAGTGATTTCACTCTAATGGACACAATTATCGTCAATGATGATTCAACAGTGCAGGACAGGCTCTTAAAGGCACACCCCAAGCTAGCCACCGCTACTTGGAAACTATCCGCGTTGCCTAATTTCTATCAAAGACAAGAACGAGAGAAGGTGGTTTGAAACAAGCTTGAGTTGGTACCGTCAAAGGGAGCGTAACCTCACTCAATGGTCTCTTCGACGCACAATGCTCTCTCGTTGTTAGAGAACAGAAAAATAGTGTGCGCAATGAAGAGACCATTGAGTGAGGTAACGCTCCCTTTAAAGGAACACCCAAGCTAATTTGACTCTCACTATCTCTTGCTGAGCGATGCAAGAGTTTCGTATTATCTCTGGAAGTGACTCTAGTAAGCCTGTTCATAGGACACGTTTCATATTCATACATATTGACGAATTTCACTCGCCGCTCTGGCAATATTCTCTCGTTGACAAAAAAGCGAAAGAGTGTGGCTAGTGCGGAGAGTTTCGAATTAACTCGGGGTTTGCTTTAATACAGAACACCGCACCAGTAAATTGTTACCCATCATTTTAGGACCAGTGTGATTTACTTTTTAATTGTCGCGCAGCACATGATGACAACACGACCAGTTGTACTGTACAATAGCACAATTATTATTTAATAAATATTTATTACAAAAAAATCATAATGAAATTCAGATTTGGCGATGTCTCCTCTTCGTTTTTCTCAGCTCGTACTTTTCAAGTAGTTGCTCGATCTGCAATTTAGGAAAATACTTTTAATTATTGATAATGATATTAAATTTCAAATGATTCATTCAATTTTCAGGGCTATGGAAATTTATAGAAATGGAAGAAATTTATAGAAATCGATATATGTTTCATAAAAGGTAAATGAGGAAAAGTTCATTTCAGAATTAATTCCACACAAGTCTTGGTTTCACAAACAATTATTCCTCCCTTTCATCTAGAGAGAACATCAAGACGTTCCCATCTACGAATTGATAGATAATGTCAAGAAGATAGTCGATCCAAATTGGAGGGCGGGGTGAATTTATTTATTATATTATATATGTATAATAATAGGATGATATGTATAAGGACAGATGAGGGATAGATGGATTTCCGTCGCAAAAGGCGATTTCGGTTTTACGTGGCAGTTGGTAAAGAATACAGAAGATACGCATTTTGCAGCGTTTTGTATTTGTAGTTGGAAAGTATTTTCTTCTCATTACCTCTCGCCGCAGTCCCTCTCTAGCAGCAATTATCGCAAGCCTAGCCTATTGAATAAGCTTCGTCTATGTCTGTCATGTAGGTATTCTCTTGAAAAAACACTATATGATTTCGGCTATTAATTAATATTAATAATAAATTTCTGTTCGATTTTTATAATTCTTAATAATTACGTAATTTTCAAAATAGTCATTAAAACCATTAAAACTAATCATAAATCATTAAAAAATCATTAATCATTAAAACTTACGATGGCTCTTTCTGCATCGTCCAGATTATCCATAGCCTTGTGCTCTTCTCGCTTCAACGCACGCACACTCACAAGAACGTCGAGAGCCTGACAACATTTAATCATTTTTTTAAAATTTGCTAACATTTAAAAAAACAATAATAATTAGCGGCATTTTTATTGTAGGCACTAGAGTTACCCACTGCACAAAAGACCCGTGATGTGTTCACGTAACGCAAATGTAACAGTGCAAAACGGGAATAGAACCCGCGTGGCGCGGGTTCGATTACCGACTACTAACCACAGAGTTACACGCTCTATGCGCTCAATTTCTCAATTCTAATAGAGAATAGTGCCACTTCCGACCTCCCACGTGGGTCGCGTTAGCCATGACAATAGTGCACCCTAATCTCCTGGTCCCCCTTCTTTAAATAAGATATTATAATACGATACGGGCCTTATATAATACGGGTCTTATGTGCTGTGGGCTACTCTTTTTTCCCTGTGTATAGTGTTTTCTGTTATGAAAGATCACAGGGTGGGCTCCATTCACTACCTCATTAGAGTTAAAGTAATGAAAGAATGGTTTTAAAGTAGGTTGTGTTAGAAAAGAAACTATGTAAAGACTTAATATCTAGAGATAAAAACGATCCAGTGCTTCGGCCCTGGTCCTAGACACATTGTTAGACAAATCGTTTTGCATCTAATCAGAAAAGCTGTGCTTTTGAATCTACGCAGACGATTTTTTGAGTCTAATTTGAATCTGATTAGATCCCAAAAGGTATTCTTATTGGATGCAAAACGATTTGCCTACGACTCGTTAACTCAATTTTAATATATGTTTCATTGCATGCACTTGAAGCAATGCTCATTTAATAATTTGTTTGGACGGTTTTACAGTAATATATACATACACGGCGGTTCAATGAAGAGAAATCCCTACATTTAACTTTGGCTTGAAGGCTCTTGCATTACGAAAAATCGGCAAAGTTGATTTGCACTGGGCGGGATTCGAACCTACGAGGTTCGGATCTCTAAACAAAAGCTCTATCCACTAAGCCATCTCGGCATGTCTCGCGAATCGTAAAACTCGATGATAGGTCTAGTCAGAAGCGAGCGCCCAGATATACCGTAATCAACTTTTGCGCTGCTCATCATCACTCAGTTTGCGATACTTTCTTTCTCAGGCAAGAGCTTCTTAGTTACTATCATTGAGCCGCCGTGACATATATTATATTTTAAAATAATAAATGTGCAATATATGAGAGACTATCTGGCTCAAGTGACATTCCCTTGGCACTTGGCCAAAAAGTGATATGAACCGATCGGGCCCAAATCGTGCACAGTTGTAGTATGGGCTGACATAAGCTTGCACACGAAATTTGGGTTCGTCATATCTGCACCTTCGCTAAATAACGTAAGTTCGATGAAATGGCATCGAAATTTCAAAGTTTACGGATTCATTCGATATATGTATACGATGAAGGGCAATAGTAAGCAAGTACATTCCCCCAAATATCATCCCGATCCAAAACCGTGAGACCCAGAAAAAAATTAAAAAGTCCGGTCTGGGGCCCATAAAATGTTTTTATTATTTTTCCTGCAATTGCCTATCGGTGAGGGTCTTTTTTTATTTCTTCAATTTGACGAGTATTCATTAGTGTAACTACTATATGAAAATGAATTAAAACACAATCGTGGAAGTTTGCCTTATTCCCGAAAAACCACAACTAATTCACCTTTTTATCGCGAACTGAGACGATAAATGGTGTGCCACCTACTGTAATGCAAAGGCGGAAATTCAAAATTCGTCAATCACCGTTTGTTTTCATTCGATTTCGGTATTATATTATTGTTTTTCTTTTATTATTTGTTTGTTGTATGAATATCTGAGGTGTAATATGACGGTATTTTTCGAAAAAAACTATGAATTTTGAATTTCCGAATATGCATAACCGTAACCGGCATATGCTTATTCGGTCAGTTCGCGATAAAAAGGTGAATTAGTTGTGGTTTTTCGGGAATAAGGCAAACTTCCACGATTGTGTTTTAGTTCATTTTCATATAGTAGTTACACTAATAAATACTCGTCAAATTGAAGAAATAAAAAAAGACCCTCACCGATAGGCAATTGCAGGAAAAATAATAAAAACATTTTATGGGCCCCAGACCGGTCTTTTTAATTTTTTTCTGGGTCTCACGATTTTGGATCGGGATGATACTTGGTGGAATGTACCTGCTTACTATTGCCCTTCATCGTAAACATATATCGAATGAATCCGTAAACTTTGAAATTTCGATGCCACTTCATCGAACTTAAGTTATTTAGCGAGGATGTAGATATGACGAACCCAAACTCCGCCTGCGAGCTTATGTCAGCCCATACTACAACTGTGCACGATTTGGGCCCGATCGGTTCATATCACTTTTTGGCCAAGTGCCAAGCCATAAGCAAAATATGTTCACTGAGTCAGATAGTCTCTCATATATTATATTTTCATAAACATTTTACAACCTTTGAGGAGTAGGAGTGGTCCTCAATTCCATCTTCCGATATGGACCGAGCATTGGCGGAGGCTATCAGTACAACGAAGAAGAAGAAGACGACTTGCATGGGATAATATGCCTGAATAGAATTGTACAAAACACAATTTATTTATTTATTTGATACACCGTGACAGGTGCGACAGCAACTACAGAATCGTTAAGAGAAATAATAAGAATAATAGGAGGGACTTGGGGAAGGTGACAGGGGTTATATATCGATAGCTATCAGATTTCCGGTGTTCCACAAAAAACACAAACACAAAAAAAAACAATCAATAGATAATTGCAATGAAACGCCGCCAAGAATGCAAATTTAGTTCTCGATGTCTGTTTTCTCTGGTGGACAATGCGCGATAGTTGATGAAATATTTACTGATGATTTGTTCTGCTCAAAAGTTGCTAAAGGAAGATAAAGTAGAAAGTAGAGTATTTTTCTTATTTTATAAAAAAATTTAAATATCATAAAACGAAAGCGAAATTAGAATATCTCAATCAAAATCGCGAACAATAGATCAATGCGTCGCGAGTGAATGAAAACGAAAGAAAAGGAATAGCAAAGGTTCATACTAATGCTATTTCCGATATCGTGAGTAGATCGACTTCACCTTGACTAAATGCCTTCCTCTACCTCTTCCTCTCCCTCTTCCTCTACCTCTACCTCTTCCTCTTCCTCTTCCTCTCCCTCTCCCTCTCCCTCTCCCTCTCCCTCTCCCTCTCCCTCTCCCTCTCCCTCTCCCTCTACCTCTTCCTATACCTCTACCTGTTCCTCTTCCTCTCCCTCTCCCTCTTCCACTACAACTCATCCCTTAAAGGTTATCCTCTTTTTGCCCACCCTGTTGCCCTCTAGCCGACCCTGTTCTATTCACTAACTAGTGGTTTGTGACAATTTTCACCACCTGCTGATCCATGTTGCGGACTCTCAACTTGCTGCTTGCGCTGCCTCTGATTCTCGCCCTTCCGGTACCGTACCTTTTCGATTTTCGTTTCAGAACACACTTTAGCGACCTGACAAGTGTTCGCTATACCAGGGTGGCCTTCATAAACTTATTTGCTTTATTTATGTATTTATTTATTTATTTATCCATCAGTTAAAACAAGAGTAATGAAATAATGAAGCAATAAGGGAGTGATGGAGTTCCGTCGCTTTAAGCGATTTAGGTTGGAGAGTGGCAGCTTAAGTTGAATAATTGTTATTTTTGCAATATTCTGTAAGACGTCTGAGAGACATTTAAATATTCAGGGTCCCGAACGGACTGGCCTGAGTACGGTAGGTCAGCTGGCGTACGAGTACGTAGTGATGCTGCGCAGTCAGCAGCAAGACCTGCTCGACACACTGCCGCCCAGTCGCGAAAAGAATTATGTGAGTAAGCTTTGTTGGCAATGTGCCAAGAAAACTTGACAACGTGCCAAGAACTACAGTGCCCATTTCTCTGATTCAGATCAAGATCAAATTGATCGAAGACGAGCTGGAGTACATCAGAACTAGAAAGTATGCGCTGAAGAGGAAGGCCCTCAGGGAAAAGCTTGGCAGTGTTCTTCACAGCATAGTTAGTGACAGAAATATTTGAAAATCTTTCAACTCAGGTAATTCGATTAAAATCTGATCAGGAATTTGACCACTTTTGAATCTGATCAGATGAAATCAGAATCTGATCAGATCTGATCAGATTCGGATCAAGTACTACAAATGCGCAAAGGATTTTTGCCTTAAGATAACGTTGCTGCTTGTTTTCACTTCTCAAAAAAAATTTTTCAACTCTCCAATCTGACTATGGCTTATCAATTTTAGTATTATCGAGAGTAGAACATAGCGGAGATTTTGAAAATACTTTCGTAATAAAAAAAGATTGATCGGTTGAAGAGTAATCATGTTACTTTTGTAGAATTTTTCACGAAACAAGCAATCACTATGTATTTAACGGTCACTCAATTTTGTTTTAAAAAAATCTTTGATCTTTGATCTTTCATTTATGATCTTTTTTTTCAGAAGACAGGCCACCAGATGTACAATGATGCTATTGATCCTGCAAAGTATAGAAGAGGCAGACACTGATTTTTCCATTCATTCATATTAATATTACATATAATAATCGATAACTGCAATATCGAACTGTGTGATTTAGTTTTTTTTATGCGAATGTATAAACGGTTTGTACAAACGTGAAATTTGCAACAATTGATTCGTTTACTCGAAAATGGAGACACAAGAACATTTTTCAAACGTCTCACATTGTTTTGACTAAATTAAAAAAAAATCGTGTGTATTTCGTTTGAAAATTCTTTCAACCTCTATCGAATCTTTTTACCTCGACAAACCGATTATCGGTCACCCGCCCTATTCCAATCATTACAGTTAAATTGATTTCCTATCCTGAACTTGTTGATAAATGATCCTGACAACAAAAACACATTTTAAACAAGGAACTGTAAGAGTGAATTGTCCATGTGACCTCTCCCAGCTGACCTTATAATTAGACCATTCCTGTCTTATCGAAAGTGAATTCGAACCATGTCAGCTGTTTCATCGTTCAAGGATGCGCAATCAAAGGCACACCCCGAGTTAATTTCACTCTCCGCATTGGCAATACTCTCTCGTAGAGAAAGAAAGCGAGAGAGTGTTGCCAGAGCGGAGAATTTCAAATTATCTTGGGTGTGTCGCTGTAACGAGTAATGCTTTTTTATTCGAAAAAAATCCGCGAATGTTATATACACTTGAATTTTCTAAAATGATAAGGTACGTCTGTCTGTCTTTTTTTCGTTGAATCACATTGCTGTTTATAACACACACATGGTGTGGCACACGATCTATTTATTATTAGCAAAAAAACAATCATCAGAACGGTTCCCGTACGGAGCGAATAAATAGTACGGTATTCGGTTGGTACGTGTATCGATTGGGAAGGGGTGGTCACAATCATGTCACGGATACGGGGGAAAAGATATGAAGGTGGACGGTGGATATTTAACGGATATTATATTTAATGTGATCTAACTTATCAAACACCAAAACAAAGAGGCAGCAAGATAGGAGAGGAAATGTAAGGTAATTATGGAAAGGTAGAACAGAGGAAGAATAGAAGAGAGGAATGAATGATGAAGGTGGAATACAGATGAAAAAAAAGAGGAAGAATATAATATAAAAGAGGATCCGATATGGATGGCAAAGAGGAAATACACAAGATGATAAGAAAAATAAAGAAGGTATGCATTTGGATGGACACTATGAGAACTGACTGGATGAGAACTATTTGCATATATGTATTCTTTGTCTATTCATTATCGCGCGTCCCGGGTTAATGAAAATTTAGATTCGGGTGCTTTTAATAAAGTTTGAGGCGCTTACCGATTGGATAATAAAATGTAATTCAATTAAATTAGTCATAAATTGTGCTAAACTGCGAAAAGGGCGACTGGAAACACAGTGTCTCTCCTATGCGAATAGTTCTCATTGGAAAGGAATGGGGGGGGGGGAGATGACGGAATCAAATTGTAAACGTAGCCAACGATACACACAGAATACTTATCGAGCATAATAGGAATTAAAGCTGATAGTGTAGCCGGGAATTTGATGAAGCCGGAGAATGTCATGCGGAAGGAATGGACAGTGCAATCGGGGGATACGGTATCCGGGCTATAGGGAGGGATTATCATACGGTAGAAATGAACAGTATACTCGGGAAGATACGGTAGCCGGGAAATAATTGGTTTGTCATACGGTAGAAATGAACAGAATACTCAGGGAGATACGGTAGCCGGGAATTATGAATCAGCATACGGTAGGACCAAGCAACAGACAGACATCGGTGGTTTGAAGGAATGTAAAACGAGAGAGAATGTGAGCAAACGTAGCTCAAAGGAACGTGAAGAAAACAGGAGACGAAACAAAAAAAACAAGCAAGGAAAAGGATGATGATGAAAAATGTAGTCTAACAACCAACACGCTGATCACGGATAAGCTCACATCTTTACATATATATTATACTAGTAACGGGGGGGGGGGGCGAAATGTATGGAACTAAACAATGGGTGGGGGCAGGAACTGACGAATTGTGAAAAAAATGAAAAGATCCATAAATCCGCTAAAATAACATAAAATAGACTTTAAAAATTTTAAAAAATTAGAAATATAATATTTGTTAGACAAAGAAACATTCATAATGATGGTGTGCAGATTGGTCTCAAACTGATAATTGAATACGGTACTTGTACTTATCAACTTGTGCGACAAACGGTGGGGACAATGCTGAGGTATCCTAACCATAGCGGCGACAATGTAGCTATGGCTATGTAATGAACTGTAAAAGAACACAGGGATACTGTAGTTGCAGGTACGGTATAGTGGCGATACTGTAGCGCCTGGGTATACAGTAGTAGTAGTACGGTAGACGGATACGGTATCGTCTACAGCTGATCATCGATCATGTGCGGATTGGTGTGCGCTTCGGCCGCTTCGATTCCGGAGACCGCGTCGTTGAACCAGGTCGGCGAGTCGCCCATGTCCAGGAGCAGACGCTCGTACGCGGTCGACGCGAGCGACGGATCGCGACGCGTACGCGCGGCTCGACGACGACGTCTGCAAGAATGCGCGATAAAGTAATTCATTCAACCCAGTGGCCGTATGCATGAACATTGGGAAAACCGTTTTCGGGGAAAATGTGTCGTCATTAGCGTAGGCGGAGGCGTTTTCCAAAAAACCTCCGCCTACGCTTATGACGTCACATTTTCCCGGAAAACGGTTTTCCCGATGTTCATGCATAGACCAATGGATATCGACCAAAGTTGATAGAGTATGCCAGCCTGGAGCTGCGACATTTTTGAAGTGAATTTATGAAAAGAATAGCTAGTTACTTCTACTAATTCGTCCCGAAAAATACAACCAAAATGTTAGATTTCTATAGCGTGCAGGTGCAGACTGACATACTCCCAAATAATTGCCATACAGACTGACATACTCCCAAACAATTTTCATACAGACTGTCATACCCCCCACCAAAGTAACCGTACCTGACGTATTCGTACACCTTGGCCACGATGATCTTCTCGAAGAAGAGGCCGAGAGTGGCTGAGATGGCGGCGAATGCGAGCAGATACACTCGGGGCATGCCCATGGGGATGGGCTTCAGTTCGAGCAGATGGTAGACGCCGGGTACTGCAGTAATAATAATAATAATAATAATAATAATAATAATAATAATAATAATAATAATAATAATAATAATAATAATAATAATAATAAGAATAGCAATAATAATAATTTATCACATTGATCTATCACACTACAGTATTTTGATCCAATTTAACGATTGATTATTAGATGTATTGATTAACCCCAAAACGATTTTGCTAAATTCGTTTGATAACATTGATTAAATATATTTTTAAAAAAACATTGATTAAATATAAAATCATTTGTTTAAATATATAAAACACCATACTTTGGAATATGGCGAGGGCGAGCTGGACTACCAGAGTGGTGGCAATACACGCACACAGAGGCTTGTTCGATATGAGTCCCTTGCGGAATGGAGCTCCCTGAAAGTGGTGGTGTACTGTAGTTGCGTGCAATATAATCGATAAATAACCCCTTTCACCTTCCCCTAGTCCTTTCTATTATTAATATTATTTCCCTTAACGTTTCTGTATTTGCTGTCGCACCTGTCACGGGTGTATCAAATAATTTTTTAAAAAAAATACCGTAACCTGGCACCTGGACAGGTTACAGTGTGTTGTAGTTTGGGACTTACAGTAACCAGAGGCTATCTACCGTAATCCGTAAACCTCGACTACCGTACCCTAGAGTATGTGACGGCGAGTGCGATATACTGGAAGCCAGTGACGAGGAAGAGCGCGGAGCCCTCGAATGACGGCGTCTCATCATTGTCCCCTTCCATCTTAAACTCCACGTACCTGCGAACAGAGCAGAGATCAAGAAGCAACAGTCCAAAGATCAAACAACGAAGATCAAACTACATTCGAAAGATCAAACTACATTCCAAAGACCAAAATACAATACCATGATTGGGTCTTCGTCCAGAAGAAGACGGTTGTCTGTATGGCAGCGATGATGACCAGCTGACCAAACACCGATATTATGGTGGGCAACGAGAGAAGTCGGGTGGGCGGAGTACGATTACTGTAGATAGTATTGATTATTGATTGACTGCTACCATAAGCCCACGACTACACTACCGTATGCCCAGATAATTACAATAGATAGTTGATTTTCGATTGTCTGCTACCGTAAGCTCACGACTACCGTATACCCAGATAATTACAGTAGATAGTTGATTTTCGATTGACTGCTACCGTAACCTCACGACTACCGTATGCCCAAGAGATCTACCGTAGATAGTACTGATTTTCGATTGACTGCTACCGTAACCTCACGACTACCGTATGCCCCAGAGATCTACCGTAGATAGTACTGATTTTCGATTGACTGCTACCGTACCCTCACGACTACCGTACTGCTACCGTACCCTCACGACTACCGTATCTACCGTACCTCAACGATGAGCAGGCGGGCGTATTGCCAAAGAACAAGGCGACCAGCGTGATCAAGAAGAAGTCAATGTAGAGAAACTGGAGAAGGCACAATAAATCAATAATCTGCTCAAACCAATCAATAACCCCTTTCCTACCGTATACCTGAAAGTCGACAAGATTCGTGGGCATCCAGTACAGGAAGCCCACGGTGAGGAACTGCGTAAGCGAGTAGCCCGCCATGTATCTGCAAGCGTACATTTATATACCCTCACAGCGTAAGGATACTGTATACGTCTCATTTTTAGGATCGATCCACTATATAAAGCTCATTTTTATGCAAAATATTACAATTTAAGCGAGAAATAACCAATTTACTAGATCGACCCACTATATAAAAAATTCCGGTGAGGGGGAAAAGAATGATCTGCAAGTTGGCATGGTGGTGAGGCTTGGGAAACGTCGCCATCGATGAAGCAGAAAAACCATAGTTCGAAAAGTATGTTGCAAATTACCAAGCCTGACCGGATTTTGAGCCAAAATTTCCCAAAAATTGAAAAAAAACCTGACCGGATTTTGAAAACCGATAGATAACCTAGCTATTCGATCTATGAGAAAGAAACCTACTGGAACACTCCGAATGATGTGACCAGAGCGGCGCGGCCTTCCGCCACAACCGCGGGGACGCACGAGATGTCGGCGGTGCGCGATGTGAAGGGCGCCGCGATTGACGCCTCCGCCTCCGACAGCGAGATACCCGCGTGCGCTGCCTGCAACGGCTTGATGAGGATTTCCTATAGTAACGCTCGAGGGTTTCCTATATATCGTAAAAAAGTTTACATTTAAAGTGCATGCAAACACACAATTGAACATCTAGTAATATTATTAATTATTTAATGATAGTTTTTAGACCACTACAAAGCACTTGGAAAACATGTGGTAATTCCGTATACATATAAAGCAATTCCTACATACACAGGGGCTAATTCACGAGACAGTTAATACTATCATGCATAGGTCGAAAAGTACGTTATAAAGTACCAAGCCTGACCGCATTTTGTGCCTAAATTTCCCAAAAATCGAAAAACCTGACCTCACCTAGCTATTCGACCTATGCTATCATGATTGTCACAGTGAAAGTTACAAAAATCAAACATCAATAGATCAAAAATCAATAGATCATGTTGTGACCTTGAGTGCCGCACAATCGTTCGCACCATCACCACACATGACCACCGTGTAGTCGATCGCCTGCAATCATCTCATTACGCCAAAGCAAATCGGATAATATCGATTGGCTCACAGCCATTCGACTACCGTACACCATCGACTACCGTATACCATCGCCTACCGTATAGCATCGACTACCGTATACCATCGATTACCGTATACCATTCGACTACCATATAAAATTCGACTACCGTATACCATCGTCTACCGTATACCATCGACTACCGTATACCATTCGACTACCGTATACCTGCAGATGGTGGATGAGCGCTTGCTTCTGGTCGGGAGACATGCGTGCGAACACCGCACACGAACACACCAACTGATCGAGCAGCTCGGGGTACTCGTGCGTGAGTACGGCGAACGTCGGTCCTGCAACGAACCCCCGGATTACGGTAGGAGAAATCAATAAATATATACAGTAGCTCACGATTACGGTAGCAGAATTCATACATTTTCGCACGCCCATAATTCGGGTGCCCACTTTTTGTCGATGCGGTCAGTTTTGAGCCTCACCCCCATGTTTTGAGCATCACCCATGTCGTGTCGGGCCAGTTACGAGTACTTGAGCAGTAGGTCGGGTCAGTTTTGTTCTGATTTCGCGTCAGTCTATAACTCGCAAAACCAATAGATTATGGGCAGGGCGAAAATGTACGGGAGAAATCAATAAATATATATACAGTAACCCACCAGAGATGACCATCTGGTATCGTGCGCTGTTCGTGCCAATCGACGAGATCGCCTTCTCCGTATCCTTGAGGCTCTTACCTGAACAAAGCGAAAGTATTTAAAGTGATAATGCGCAGTGGCCGTATGCATGAACAACGGGAAAACCGTTTTACCGGGGAAATGTGAAGTCATTAGCGTAGGCGGAGGATTTTTGGAAAACGCCTCCGCATACGCTATTGTCGTCACATTTTCCCGGAAAATGGTTTTTCCCATTGTTCATGCATACGGCCACTGATCACTGACTAGTCTAATAACGCATTTTGAATTCAAACAATTATTACGATTATAATAGCCGGGATGAGAAATGGATAAAGCAAGCCAGTGGTACACGAATCTACCAGGTGGATTCGTGTATCACCGATCAGATATGAACTCCTCTACGAATACAAATCCGATCCGCCAAGTGGAAGTAATGTTCCCAATTAGAAATCTCTATCTAGGAGCAACCGTTCCGGGCTTCTCAGTATACATATTAATCGAATGTTGTGGTCTAACAATGAACCTTGACAAACGGTTTTTTTTCGACAAACGTGACGTCACAAGCGCAGGAGGAGGACGTTTGCCACAGATCCCCCCTGCGCTTGTGACATGCTTGCGGTCTCTGAAACGTTTCCGCCCATGCTTATGACGCCACGTTAGCCAGAAAACGTCTGGCAAGCTTCATGGACAACCAATATGGAAGGAACGATTCTACAAATCTCACCCAGTAACCGTACGCCCAGTCCATTTCCGGTGACCGATGTTGTTCCTCCTCCATTGGTAGCCGATCCATTCTCCGTCGGATCAAATTCGAGTCGAAGCGACAACTTTGACCGTTCGTCATCCGTCTTCTCCGTCTACAATGCACACACATATTTATTTATTTAATTATTTATTTATTCCATCAAATATATCATCATATCTATCTGAATCTTATCTATATGTCCAAATATCGGTCGGCACGTCCAACCGTACGCGAGCTCATTGTCTTATCCCATCATACAAGCTGTACATATGAGCATCATGTTTCGTTTTTTCACACATTTCATGCAATTTTATTTCATTATTAAATTATACATTTACGTATCTTGCTAAAGTGTGCAGATATGCAAATATTAGATTGAATGCACAGTACATTTTTAAATATAAAATGTACAAAACTAAAGGCTAAAATGTGCCTAATGGTGTTTCGACTGTTGAAATGTGTGTGAGTCTGTCAGTCTGTCAGTGTGTCCGTCCTCACCGTATGCTCCAATGCGTAGACCCTCTTATTCGCGTGCAGAATGCCGCATTCACGCGCCACCGAAGTGGCCGTCAGTAGATTGTCGCCCGTGACCATCACCGTGCGAATGTCCGCCCTATGATAGTGATACTACGCACTTGTGTGATTCCAGTTTCAGTCACTCCATGTCAAATGTGAATATCACTCATTGTAATAAGTTTTACGTACCACTCAGACACATAACATTCATACATAGGTCGAAAAGTACGTTATAAACTACGAAGTCTGACCGGTTTTTGAACCGAAAATGTCTGAAAAAAAACAAGACCGCATTTTGAAAATGTGTGACATAGCTATTCGACTTATGCATCCATATTGAAAAAAAAATTCTACCGAAGCCTACTCATTCGAATAGTATGTGTGACCGTGACAATCATATTTAGCATATTTGACATAGAGTGACAGCTCAACAAATAGGTCTATAAGGAACTTGTTATTGACTACACACGGTGACGTTCAGAGAGGCCGCATTCATGAAATCTGACAAACAGTTTGTCAACACCTCCGCCTACACCAGTGGCTTCACTTTTTTCAACCGACGGTATATCAAGCTTCATGAATATGGCCCCTGGATTCCAAGAAAAAAACTTTAAAAAAATCAATAATTACTTGTTCAACTGCTGTATCACACCCGTCGTCTGTGGTTTGATTCGATTCTCGAGAACGATAACGCCCAGTAGTTCGAGATCATGCTCCACCTAAGCGAACCACAAGATAAAACAAACAAATTAAGAGCGACCCGACCGGAAACCGGAACAGGCCACACTGACATTATTTTATATTATACAATATTATGTATTATACACTAAGAGAAAAAAATCCTAGTTCGCATGCCGCGCTGTAAGCAAACCCTTAAATACAAGGGTTTGAAACCGTTGGATGCAAGGACTTCAAACCCTTGTATTTAAGAGTTGGCTTACAGCGCAGCGTGCCAACTAGGGTTTTTTTTCTGAGTGTATAATATATATTATATATAGACTATATTATATATTATATACAGACAATATATTATATATTGTGAGAATGATCACGCTACCTCTTCGCGGGGCACCTTGTGCGCTTTCGCGTACGTGATCTCGAGCGGCGCTTGTGCCACGGCGATGATGCGGAATCCGTGGCGAGCGTAGCCTGCAATTATTATTATTATTATTATTATTATTATTATCTTTATTATCATCATCATTATTATTGCTATCATAATAATTATCATTGTTATTTTTATTATTAAATTAATACTAGTAGTAAAATATGGTATGAAGGAGAATTTTATATGAAATTACCGCACACGAATGAATGTTTTTTTAAAAATTATTACACAGTCATGGACAATTTCGTCTTCCGTCTCTCTCATTAATCAATCGATAATCAAACAAACCAGCAATGACGTCATCAAAGTCTATCGGGATCGTCTCCTTGTGACACAGTGAGCGGATCATTTCAGGCGAACCTTCAACCAATCAATCAATCAATAATTTCAAATGATTAATCGATATCGATCGATATCCACCGTATACCCTTGACGAAGAGTGTCATGTCATGAACCGATTCCATCTGCGGCGACTGCACAATCACGCTCATCCGCTGCAGAGATGAGCTGCAAATACACAGATATGGGAAACGTCGCCTATCGTAATCACTCTCCACACTACACCATAAATGGCTGCGTAACTATACCATAATCACAGCACGAATACTACCGTACCAGAAGGGAAACTGCCTCACGACGGTGCATCCGGCGTACTGTGGGTGCGCGGTCGGAGGACGCAGGAGCAGCGGCTGCAATATCGTATTCGATCAATGATAGGCTACGGTAGAATCGATCAATGATAGATTACGGTAGAATCGATCAAGGATAGACTAGGGTAGAATCGAGCAGATTCATAGGTCGAACAGCTAGGTTACACATTTTCAAAATGCGGTCAGGTTTTTCGATTTTTCGGGAATTTTCGGCTCAAAATGCGGCCAGGCTTCGTAGTTTGCAACCTAGTTTTCGACCTATGAGTAGATTTTTTTTGTAAACGATAGCTAAAAAACCGCCGGACCTGAATGGAGTCGTAGTTCTCATCCTCGATAATGGCATCAGAGTCGTCGCCTCCCTCGGTCAGAGACCACTTTGTCTGCTCGAACAGAATCAGATCGAGAGGGTCGCCTGCATATAAGAGATTAGAGATCAAAGATCAGAGATTATAGATATAATGAAAAGGAAATATTACTCGACAGTATGTAATGTACACAGTACACCATACCAAACAATGGTATATAAGAAGGTGGTACCGATGCGCATACTGCCAATACGCTTCCATTACCGTAATCAAACTATCATCGCTACCGTGACCAAACTCATCGCTACCGTAACCAAACTCATCGCTACCGTAACCAAACTCATCGCTACCGTAATCCGTCATCGCTACCGTAATCTGTCATCGCTACCGTAACCAAACTATCATCGGTACCGTAATCAAACTCATCGCTACCGTATCCAAACTCATCGGTACCGTAACCAAACACACCGTACCCGTGAGCACACCGTCGATTCGTGTGAGCGAGTGACAGCAGGCGATCGCTCGCATGAGCTCGCCATGCTTGTCCGAGTCCAGCGTATCGGTCTCCTCCGTGAACAGAGCAGCCTTGCCGTTCCTAAATAATAATAACAATAATAATGATAATAATAATAATAATAATAATAATAATAATAATAATAATAATAATATTTATTACATTCGCACATTGGTGCGGTGCGTTCCTAAAGTAACACATAATTAAATATATTAGGGGAAAAAGGAAGATCAGTCGGCTTCAGTCAAATAAATGGAGCATTTGTACAGTATCAACAAAATGTATCCGTTTTTGATCGATACCGTTATATTTTACTTAAAAATTTAAATTCATCGTCAAGCAAATATAAAGATCAAAATGCGGGGTAAATGATATATGTGAAACCTCTGATTGACAGCTCGTGCCCGATGGAAATCCAGCCCGTCCTCAGTCAGAGTGCCCGTCTTATCGAAGCACACCACGTTCGTCGCTCCACACGTATTGATTACCTTCAAATCAATCAATCGATAATATTGATTATATCATACACTATCCACGAAAATAATCGATTATTGACACACTGCAGATATTTATAAATAGGCTAAACGATTGATTACATCTTTTCAACAAACTAATAGCAGCGAAACTACAGAATCCCCAGTTCAGCAATCAATCAATAAATGAATCGCAAACTGACGGATGGCGAGATGCAGAAGATATCCTTCTTACGAAGACGGAAATTGGCCGAGATCGTGCCCACGGACATCGCCGCTACAAAGACATCAACGATTATTTACAGATCACAACTTAAATAATTGTACAACAGGCACATGAAATAATAATAATAATAATAATAATAATAATAATAATAATAATATTAAATGAAATAATAATAATAATAAAACACTTCGTTCACCGTAAGCCCCAACTAACATACAGCCTACCTGGGAGCGCCGGTGGCACTACAATCGTGACGATGTCCAGGGCTCGAATGATGATTCTGTCCATGGCCTTTTCTCGTATGCACATGATGACGATGGTGTAGATGAAACCGACTCCCGCGATGCATGACAGGAAACCGACGAACTGAAAACATATTTTATTTTAGAAAAATCTTTTAGATTTAGAAAAATCGTTATTTTTCGTATAAATTGTAATCGCCATATATCGATCCTCACATTGTGAGGGTATGAAAATGTATGGTCCGAATGTAACAAGGTCGCAAATGACGACGCATTAAACAGAAAATCGATAACTACAGTAACCCTCACCTTCAAGAGGTCTTGCGTGAAGCGGAAATCGATCGGTTTCGGGTACATTATCGATCGCACGAGTTGTCCTTTCAGCGTTGAGAAGGCTGTGCGCAGTACCACTGCCTGCGATTGCCAGAATATAAAGTCAGTACTCGATCATCAAACCCTTATGGTGAGTGGCTACCGTACCAGGGCTTGGATTTCCGATTTTCCCAAATTTTTTTTCGGAAATTTCCCATTTTCCGAAAAGCCCAGTACCTTGACGTGTTTTCCCGCGTAATAGCGCGTCTGCAGGATGTGCGTGCCGCAGAAGAGCACGTGCTTCGCGTGCTTCTCCATGTCGAAGGCGATCGATCGCTCGCTATCGGATACCGTAACCGCCACCTGGAAGGAACAACTTATTGATTTTATTCTATCCAGCAGGACGCCATCTACTATCCACCACAAGTCCACCAAGTCTACCGTAACCAAAAAAGCGAGCGAATGATTACCTTGGTGACGCCATCCACTACCCACCACAAGTCCACCAAAGCTACCGTAATCAAATCGAAATCTACCATAATCTACCGTACCTTGGTGACGGGGACACTCTCGCCGGTGAGCATGGCTTCGGACACGATGACCGATCCGTTGAGGAGGACGGCGTCGCAGGGCAGGATGCAACCGTGACGGGGGATGACGATGACGTCACCAGGGATCAGATCGTCAGACGACACTTGCTGCACCTGCGCAATGATGATCAGTGATCGTCCATCAATATCCCAGACTCTTGCGTGTGTGAGTATACCGATTTTGAGATAAAAAACGCGTGTGGGTACCCTGAAACCGTGAAAATCGTCAATTTTTGTTCCAATTTTGCGGGTCTATCCCTAGAGATAACCCGAGACCATCCCTGAATGAGATCGACGCGTAGGTGGAAAAGTACGTTACAAACGCCGAAGTCTGACCGGTTTTTGAGCCGAAAATTTCCGAAAAATCGAAAAACCTGACCTCATTTTGAAAATGTGTAACATAGACTATTCGACCTATGAATGAGATCGACGGCCCATTATATTGTCCGTATGAAGTGTATTTGTGCAATTGCATTGCTACTAGCAGTCAAACACAGAAATATTCGCTCTATCCCCTTCCACTTTTTTTCCTCCCAGCACTCCTCGCTCTCTCTGATCTACGTACTATCTCACTTGGGCTCTCTCTCTCTCTAAACATAGAAGAGGCATTGTGGCAATGGCTGGCTACTTTCGTACCAAATAAACAAGTGTATTTTATACGCTCAAAAAGAGAGAGAGAGAAACGAACATACAAAAAATAAAATATCATGTAATAGAAACTGGGTGAGACATCAATCCCACAGGTGAAACAAATTACAGCGCTTGCCAGGAATTTCTAATTAAAACAGTTTTTCACTTCCAAGTACGATATTGAGCTAAGTAAATTAAGTTAAGTAAGCCAGCCGCCATACTTTTTTTTTCAAGCGAAAATCATTCACAATTCCCACGCACCCCCTCCAATCAAAACCAATCAATATCCGCCAACCCTGGTACCGTACCTCTCCTCCATTCCGGATCACATTCACCATCTCCGTCGAGTGCACCATACTTCGCAGCTTCTTCTCCTGCATGAGGACATAAATCAAAATCAATCAATAACATGTTTCGGGAGGGAGAAATCGATAATATATCTATCGTATCTATCGTACCTGGGATCGTATCTGGTAAACGTCTATGGCGATTGACGACAGGGATATGATGACAATGACTCCCGCGTAGTAGTAGTACCCATCAATGTTCCATAGTATGACACTGAAAACAATCGAAAATCAATGATGAAAACAATCGATAATTCAATCAGATACCGTATCATACATTTTCGTACCCTCACAACGTGACGATTGACCCCCCTCCCCCATATATGGCTCATTTTGGGGATCTACCCACTGTATAAGGGTCATTTTTTATGTGAAACATTACAATTTAAACGAAAAATAGCGATTTTTCTAAATCGACAAACAATATTTGAAAATTCTACCCACTATATAAAACAATCCGGCGAGGGCGCCGAAAATGTATGTACCGTATTCAAGCAACACTGCATGATCTGGTCATAATCTAAACGTTACTGAGCAGCGGAGGAACATTTGCACAAGATGGGTAACATTCACTCTCGACTTCGTCCTGAGGCCATATCCATGAACGGAGGCAAACAAGCGAGGCGTTACAAGCGTAGGGGGAGTGTTTTCGTGTTTTTTCACCCGGCATGTTTTCAGGATACCTACCCGCTCACTCGCTGCCACCTATAGTGTATCCTACCGTAATCACAATCCTACCGTACACCTTATCTAACACACACGGCCTACCTGAACGCTTGGAAGATGTAGAAGGGCGAGATGGCCTCACGGATGAGGAGGAGCCAGATGGGTCGCAGCTTTACATCGATCAGATTGGGGCCAAACGTTGCCTTGCGATTGTCAACCTGACAATAATAATAATAATAATAATGATAATAATAATAATAATAATAATAATAATAATATTTTATTCCTTCAAATGAACGCATCGGGGACAAGAACGTCACAATCAGTCCCGTTTCTCAACTCATACGCCGAATAGGTACTTTACAGATTTGCAAAATGCGCTCATAAAGGTAAAGGTAAAGGTACAATCCGTAATTCAATGCACACGAAGTCCTGCGGGTGATCACTGCTAGGCCAGTGATAATTCAGTGATAAGTGATAAATGCGCTCACGTTTTCACAAAAAAAAAATACAAAATGCGGTCAGGCTATGTAGTTTGAGACGTACTTTTGGATCAATGTCTCAGCTGCACTGATATCATGCATGCAGACAGTGAAATCGCTAGAAAACGATGCAAAATTGAACTAAAAATCGATAATACCTCAGTGGCAGAGAGTCCACAGTCGTCACACTCTCCGATATCGTGTAGTAGTTCGAGAGGAATCTGCAGAGATCAAATATTCAAAGATGATATATGTTAAACTATTATTTAGATAATCTAATAGTCCAAGGTCATAAACAATTTCCTGTCAAATATCACACTTAGTCAACATGGAATCAGTAGTTTCCGTGAGTATCTTTGTTCACCCCCCCCCCAAAATACCAAAGTTCAAAGATCAAACCTTGGAGGCGATATCAGCCGGTAGCAAGAAGGAGTGCTTCTCGGCGATCCACACATATGTGCACTTGCGGAACGAGAAGCTCCTGGAAGATTATCGATCGGTGGATAAATCTCGCCGAAAATTTTGCACCCCTTTTATATACCGTTTCCGATTGATTTATCAACAAGAACTAAATTACAGTAAGCTACCGTACCGAGTGAAATTTCAGTATGATAATGCTTTTGAATTATGGACAACCGGCGAATAGATACCGCAGGCTACAACAGAAGTCCACCAGTATTTCCAATACGCATTATCAATCGATAAGTGGGAGGAGCCAGAGCACGCCCTACAGTACCTTATGCACGGTACCGTATCCATAGTTCCATCGAATCGGGGAATCGCGAAGCCGCCCCGGTCACTCGTCTGCCTTCTCACATCACGAACCGACTTCGTTTGATGCTCATCACTGCAACAATTGACATTCAAAACTCCATGAATAAGGGGGGGGGGGGGGGGTGACATTTCAGCAACCGCATTTCGGCAACCGACATTTCAGCAACCGACAATTCGGCAACCGACATTTCGGCAACGGGGCATAACTCGGCTCATATGGGTCCTAGAAACTTGGGATGGGTATCATTGTGATCACCATCAGTAACACTACCGTAACCTACCGTAACCCATTTCGGTGGGTCAGATCCATTTCGGTGGGTCAGATCGGGGGCATAACTCGGCCCGTAGGGGTCATAGAAACACGAGCTGGGTATCAATGTGATCAGCATCAGCAACACTACCATAATCTACCGTAACCCAGTTCGGTGGGTCAGATTTCACAAAAATTGACGGTACAGCCGCTACTTGCGCGAAATCATTATCAGCAATTGCAAACTACAGTAATCTACCGTAACCCGGTTCGGTGGGTCAGATCAAGTTCGGTGGGTCAGATTTGATTATAAATTGTCGGAATGGCCACTACGTGTGTGATATCATCATGAGCTATTGCAAATTACCGTAATCTACCGTAACCCGGTTCGGTGGGTCAGATCACGTTCAGTGGGTCAGATTTGATTATAAATTGTCGGAATGGCTACTACGTGTGTGATATCATCATGAGCTATTGCAAACTACCGTAACCCGGTTCGGTGGGTCAGATCAAGTTCGGTGGGTCAGATTTCGCTAAAATTGTGTGTCAGATTACAGCAAGCATAATTGTAACTAACAACAAGGGTATGCGGTAAATGACGTTAAAAAATATCTAAATTTAAAAAAAATTGTTTCAATTTTCAAATTTTATTTGAAAAAAATTGCTAGGACCCGAAAAGCTAGTTGTGGAACGTTACCGGAATGTCGGTTGTGTTATTACTAAAGTCTGACCCACTGAACTTGATCTGACCCACCGAACCGGGTTACGGTAGATTACGGTAATTTGCAATAGCTCATGATGATATCATACACATAGTGGCCATTCCGACAATTTTTAGTAAAATCTGACCCACCGCACTTGATCTGACCCACCGAACCGGGTTACGGTAGATTACGGTAGTTTGCAATAGCTCATGATGATATCACACACGTAGTGGCCATTCCGACAATTTTTAGTTTAATATGACCCACGGAACTTGATCTGACCCACCGAACCGGTTATGGTAGATTACTGTAGTTTGCATTTGCTGATAATGATTTCGCACAAGTAGTGGCTGTTCCGTCAATTTTTGTGAAATCTGACCCACCGAACTGGATCTGACCCACCGAACTGGGTTACGGTAGATTACGGTAGTGTTGCTGATGCTGATCACATTGATACCCAGCTCGTGTTTCTATGACCCCTACGAACCGAGTTATGCCCCGATCTGACCCACCGAACTTGATCTGACCCACCGAACTGGGTTACGGTAAGTTACGGTAGTGTTACTGATGGTGATCACAATGGTACCCATCCCAAGTTTCTAGGACCCCTATGAGCCGAGTTATGCCCCGTTGCCGAAATGTCGGTTGCTGAAATGCGGTTGCTGAAATGTCGGTTGCTGAAATGTCACCCCCCCCCCCCCCGAATAAGCGCCATCATCGGTCGAATAACTAGGTTATCGGATTTCAAAATGCGGTCAGGTTTTCGATTTTTGACACATTTTGGCTCAACATGCGGTCAGGCTTGGTACTTTGTAACATACTATTCGACATATGAGCACCATACGTTTTCGCAAAGAATTTTCTACCCAAAAGAAATACCACAAAACCAACCCAAAAACTTACTTTGTTGTCTGCAGTGCACCCTCATTTGCATAACAAGATATAGATCACATGCCACAAACAACAAAGCGGATTTTGGGGAAAAAACGCAAAAAAAACTGACATGACCAGAATGTAATCCGCCTCTTCGAGAGAGCACTTGTCCGCCCGAAAGTACAGTATCCATTCGGCCTGCAGAATGGTATTGATTGATAATAAATCTATTAATTGATCATGTTACAGTATATCAATCACAACAGGAAGAGAAATTTCTACAAATTGTTTATGCGTTGTCACATTTGTCTACACGTCAGATCGTACGCAACAAAGCAGCCGTGCAAAATCGTGTTTCCATTACGCGCATAAGGCACGTACGCAAGACATTGATCATAGAAATGTTAGTGGATACGTTACATATGCCGTAGTAAGCGCTAGGTTGTGTATACGGGGGGCGATCGATTCGGCAACGATCGTTTCGGCAACGGATCATAAATCGGTTGGGAGAAAGCCTATGGCAACAAAAGTTGTGCTATTGTTATCAGTAGGGGTGTACGGTATTGCGCTAACCGTCGGGAATCGTGAACTGATTTTTTTCAGTGGACCCATGACCCGGGGTTCATGGTTGAAAATTACCGAAGTCGAAAAATTCATGATACTCCGAGACCAAATACTATATGCCTGTATATCATCAGTCAGCTAACTTTTATTTTCCTGGATACCGTAACCCGATCTACCGTAATCTAGCTACCGTAATCTTCAATATTATATCGAATTTCAAGACAAATCCCGGTTTGATTACGGTAGTTCGGGTTACGGTATCCATAAAAATAAAAGTTAGCTGACTGTTGATATACAGGCATATAGTATTTGGTCTCCTACCATCATGAATTTTTCGACTTCGGTAATTTTCAACCATGAACCCCGGGTCATGGGTCCACTGAAAAAAATCAGTTCACGATTCCCGACGGTTACGGTAGCACAATACCGTACACCCCTACTGATAGCAATGGTACAACTTTTGTTTCCATTGGCCATCTCCCAACCGATTTATGATCCGTTGCCGAAACGATCGTTGCCGAATCGATTGCCCCCCGTGTATACGTTTGTGGATAGATTATATCAGGATACGGTATCAGTATACAGCAGGATACGGTATGAGTATACGGTAGGTTACAGCAGGGTACGGTATGAGTATACGGTAGGCTACAGCAGGATACGGTACGAGTATATGGTAGGTTACGGTACCTTCCAATGGCAAACCAGCCGCAGGATACCCAGCGAGAGCACGGTGAGGAAATTGAAGAGGATCGACTTGGACGTCACCTTCCTGTAGCCGTATAGGTGCAGGGATTCGTCACCTGAGAGTAAAGATCAAAGATTAAAGATCAAACAGTTAATTTAATTCATCATACATGTTTCAGAGAGATTAAGTCAAGTAATACTAACAATAAGGACGTTGATAAAGAGACCGAAAGTTCGAAAGCTCAAAGATCAATACTCTTGAAATGAACCGTTATCGTTATTTCGTCAATCGCCAGCCTTGTGACCTCAGCTACTCACTATAAAAATCAAAACAACCCCAATCTGTTGTCCTGTCTCCCCACGAACTTTCCTGTCCCCGTGTAATGTCAACTATCTATATACGCGTGTTTACATCAAACTATCAGTGGGAATGACAGATCTCTCATACCCGCTCTCCATAGTAGTATCACTACGATATACTCCTTTTCAACCGTATTTCTCTCCGACCGCCTCTTCATTTCGCGCACTCTCTCGCTGTTTTTCTCTGACCGTCTCTTCAATTCGCGCACTCTCTCGCCTGGTTCTTTCTCTGACCGTCTCTCATATTCACACACTCTCTCGCTCTGTTCTTTCTCTCTCTGAGCCTCTCAATCCCCACATTAACTCCACCAATTGCACTTCTTCGCATTAAACTCTACGCAGTGAGTAGGGCGAGATGGAACGAGAGATGAATAGAGAGATATGCAGAGAGTGAGAGAGAACGAGAGATTGTCAGAGGGTGGTGACAAAAAGCTTGGATGGATGCGCTATTGAAACAGCCGTCTATCTCTCACAGCCCTCTAACCCCACCATCTCTCTCATACTCTCTCATACACTCATACACTCCGCACATCTCTTCCTGCCACCCTCACACACACAAGAAAAAAGTGAAAGCAGACACTCGCAGCAATAACAAAGCTAATAAAACTCCCACATTTGCACCAGCAAAATGCTCAATCACATGGTGGGAAAGCATGGATTAGATATATATCCAACCCCCCTCCCCAAATGTCCTCTAAAAAACAGGTACAAGATGCCGTCAGACGTGAGCCTCGCACCTTTACCAGAGATGTATCACATATCAATTTTAAAAAAATCAATAATCGATCGATACCGTACCAGAAGTAAGAAGCGCATAGTGGCCCAGAGGGGGGCCCATCGATCGGTGCGACGATGGAGACGGACCACGATCGGCAACCAGGGGATCGGACTCCCTGAATTATTGATTGATTATCGATCGATTCAAGGATTTGAAAAGGGGCGATGATAAATTGGAGAGATTGTAAAAAGAACCACCAATAAAAATTGAAATGAGCACGATGATGATAGAGTGGTGAAACGTGAAACAGCCAGGGATTGTGGTGTTCAAAAGTTACGGAAGGAAAAGACACGAAAAAGGGCGAGATCTATTCTTTTTTCAGCAACTTTTTGTTAAAGAGCAGAAACAGAAGAAACAGGGGGGGGATAGAAAAGGTTTATAAATGACACAAGTGACATTCAGGAACAAATTTCAAATCGAATCACATGAAAAAGCACTCAGCTATCACATAGATCAGTGATAGTTCAGAAATAGTCAACTCGATTAAACAATAATCATAGAAAAGCTACAGGTCTGTGTTGCTCTTACGAGGAAGGACCATACATTATATGCTAATTTATTATAATTATTTAATAATAAATTAGCAATGAAAATACGATAATAACAATAAATGATGATGATGACGGCCTCTATACATCACACCCTCACAGTGTGAGGATTGATCCACTAAATACGGCTCAATTTCAGGGTCGACCCACTATATAAAGCTCATTTTTTTATGTGAAATATTAAAATTTAAGCGAAAAATAACGATTTTTCTAAATCGACCCACTATGTAAAAATAATTCGGTGATGGCACCGAAAATGTATGAGCTATCACATAGATCAGTGACAGTTCGCTAACAACCAACTCAATTGAGCAATAATCCTAGAAAGGCAATAGATATGTTGAACCAACGAGAAAGGACGATCAATGCATCTAGTCTACTCCTTTTAACCACACCCCCTGATCCCTCGTTGACATCGAACAGGTGGAAATAGTATGCGAAATCAAGAGAGACACACTCATAGGTGGGCGCGAGAAAACGAATTATTTTTGCGCACAGCCTTGCCTTCACTTGCGGGGCCTTGCGCATAGCTTTGCCTCACAAAAATTGGAGAATTCCCATTCAAAGCAACTAAAAAAATGCCCATGCGCATAGCCTTGCATTACAATTCCCCGGTTTGCGCACAGCCTTTCCCCCAGCGTGCCCACCTATGGACACACTTGATTAGCAGGTGACGTTCCATTGAAAGAGAAAGATGCACGGTGCACTGGTGAGTGATAGACAATAGGAATGGAATGGATAGATGAGAGAGACTGGGCGAAATGAGAGAATGGACGAACGAAACGACGAAAGGTGTGACAGTTACGAGTTGAAATAGTGATGATCAATTGTTAAAAGTAGGGAAATAGAGTGCTCTTTGTTTAGAGGGAAGGTGTCTTCATTTCAAACGCTATCTTGTCTGATCTCTGCCATCGAGAGGGTCTCGTAGGATGGGAAAACATATCTGCGCGGGATACATGGAGTTCGTTTGCACAGGGGGGGGGGGTATCCGAACCGAAAATTGCAAAAGGTTAATTTTCAAGGAGGCATTCAAAAAAATTGTAAAATTTCACCTAAACGTCATTTTCACAGGTCAAATGCACCCTATTTTCTAAATTCCATGATTATACGTGAGACATCCTCATTTCGGAACCCATGTATGATGGTAAAGGTAAACGGTAAGTCCCGCAATTCAAGGCACATGAAGTCCTGCAGTAGATCACTGCTAGGCCAGTGATAATTATCTTGTACAATGGAAAGAACATTATGATATTCACAATAAATAAATCGAGAACAAAACCATAGGCAATGCCGATTGCCACAATGATTTCTCTCTTCCTTTTAACCACACCAATACCAATGCGTGATGTAACCGAAAAGGGACGAATATTAAAAATCAGAAGAATAAAAGGAGATGAATCAAGATTGTTTGTGGAGGAAAATATGAGCAATTAGTCATTTGGACAATGTTTTGTTGAATGAATCGAAGGAAGCGAGGACAGAAGGATGGCCTCGTGAGGAGGAAGAAGAGGCACGAGGGGTAGAAGAATAGAGAAAGATGGAATAGAGGAGTAAAGTAGAAGAAGAAAGAAGAGAATAGGAGGAGAGACGACGGCCAGAAGGCTATGAATGAGTGAGGGGTGGGGAGAGAAAGAGGAGAGGGGGGAAGAGGATACGCAATGGTGAAGCAGAATAGGCTATTAACCACAACAGACAACAGATCCACTCCACTATCATCTCGCGACAACCAATGCAAAGACAATTAATATCGTCCATATATTTCATATTTAGTTTGCAGAATTATAATTACTTCTTTACTTGTCTTCCTTATACAGTCAAAAAGAGTACAAAGTATATACGAATATGCATTCAGTGAGGTTCAGAACAAATATTTCTCACTCTTCATGAAAATGTTATGAAGAAAAATGACTAGTCATCAGTACTGCAATATGTTTTAATGGTTTATGGACCCACCGCTAAGAGGGAAAATTGACGTTCAAAGGCAAGCAGAATGCAACATTGCAACGTTGCAATTGTTGCAGCTTATGCAGAGCGGCATTTTGCAGAAAGACAATGAAATCTTAATAAGAACGTTCCAACATACTCACATTAGTCAATTTAACGAAGAATATACGAGCGATATGACAGACAATGGTTATTGTGATATTTATATAGGGGGAGTGAAATCAGCTACGTAATATTAAAATAATAATGATAATAATAAGTAATACGTTGACATCAGAAGGTTGTTTAAGGATTACATTATTATAATAATATTACATATGTTGAAGAGATAAGGTGAGATCATTATGAGAGCGAATAGAATATAGTAACGGAGCAGGATGGAACGTAGATTCTGTTCGGTGATGAAAACAGGCAAAATTCTTCACCCAGCCTTCACTCCGACTTATCACAATGAAAGGATATTGAAATTTTTAACACCGTAAAAGCCCCAAAAATTAGTTGATTTTAGTACAAACGAAAAAAAACACCAGTCAACGGAGACAGGACAACAATGGCTTAAGAAAAGCAAACAAAACCCAACTCAATATGTTGTAGTTAGTAATAGTTGTAGTAGATAAATGAATAGGGAATAGCGATGGTAGTGTTGGTACTTAAAGGTGAGAACTAGAGTGAATATGTATAGAATAGCATATCAATGAGGTATCATACAATCAATTTTCGTTTTGTCCGATCGAACAACGAACGCGAGATGGGTGACTGTGGCGATGAATGATCAGGGAAATAAAAATACATTAACCGGAAAACAAGGAATGCGGAAATAAAAATAGGAAATAGAATGGCATAGGAAGAGAGGATAGTTTATACATACCGAGAGTACATCGAAAATGGGGAGGGACAAGAGCAATCATGAGCGGATTTGGAGCGGATCAGCGGTTATTGAAATGCTTTGTGTGAATAAGTGGAGGGGGTGCGTGAATATTAACTTTACAGAACCTTGCTATTTTGCTGGGAAAAGGACATGAAGCGCAAAAGTGACACTTAGAACAAAGAAAACGGGCATCCTGGAGCGATCCAAGTAAATAAATAATAACGAAAGACATAAAAATAAGCGAAATTAGATGAAAGTAGACGAGCAAGTCAAAATAAAGAAACTAGAATACGGTATGGCTCTTAACTGGAAATCAACTTCTGAAAGATACTATTGATCCAAAATAGAATAAAATGGGTAAGCTGAAATCTAGAGGAAATTTAACTAGGATTTTAGCATATTAATTAATAATTCATGTTTCGGAATCAAATCATGTTTAAAAAAACTATTTGTTTGCAACAATAGCGTAAATGAAATATAAAAATTTTAAAAAGTTAGTTCACAATTGTTGCAAATGTGCGTCGTGCGGTTTACTGTACGCATTTTCATCTTATTTTCCTCTTCAAAAGCACTTGTGAAACATCATTCAATATTCGGTTTCTACATGTTCCACAAGTTTATTTTCTGTTCAGTGGTGTAGTTGATACAACTTTTAATCACGCGAACTCGTCACATCCAAATCTTGATCTCCCTTGGATCTTAACATCCTTATTTTAACAACTTGCACTTTGTTTTCCGCTATTTTAAACATTTTTTTTACAAATTATCCTCCATTCAGGGTCATGACCACTCGTTCCCAAGCGGTTCCAGTATCGCTCGGTACGGATGGGAGTGGAATCAGCTCAGCCGATCATTCCGCTCCCTCAACAGGCCATAGTATCAGCTCGAATGGTATGTTATCGGGCTCAATTATATTGCTGCGCACTCTAAGATGATAGTCCTCCTGCCACACAACCTGTCAAACTCTGCTGAGCAAGTAATCCCGCAACTGTCGTTATCAGTTTCTATTCTCGACTGTTTTATTCATATCAACCTTCTTTATTCCAGTGTTTCTCCGCATTATCAATCACGCTAGCCATGTCGGCTCTTGTTTTGCCCCTCTACATGTTGATCATTCATTATTTTAAGAATGGTTTTAATCAATTTTAATTATAATTTTTGCAGTCGGTAGTCCAACATCGGGTATACCTAACTCTCCAGCACGACGAACTGGATTGATGAATGCGCTCACTCGCAACTTCTTCGGAGGAAATAACAGAGAACGTTCAGAAGTACGTAGTTGTTATAGCTCCTAAAAGCAGTTGTTAGCGTACGCGAGAGCAATTAACACCTCTACTTTTCAATCTGTGAATTCCCGCCATTGTCCCCTCCACGCGATAAATCTACCACAGATATAAGAAATAATAAGCAAAAGTTAGCGCTTAGTGATGAATTGAAACTGCACGAACTCGAGCCGGAACAGAGCTATTTAAGTTCCATGTTCTGTATTCAAATTACGAAAATAAAAGTTGAGAAAACTCTTCATTAGCCCACCGTTCGTTTCCTCTCGCGATTTTTGTACAGCCGTTATGTGATTCTGTGATTAGATAATAAATTTGATATCAAATCATCCTAATTGCACAAGCAACTCGAGTTGAAAATAATTAGAAACTACTAATCTAATTAGATGATTGTCATTTGTCATTTTTGATTTGTCCAATTCTCATGTTAGGAGCTAATCGCGCTAGAATTACATTCCAAACGAGTTGCATGAGTGTATTATAATAGCATTTATTTTTAAAAAAATAATGGCTTTTGTAGCGCAACAGCCTCGTGGATCTCGTCACCCAAGAGGGATCAATCAAGAAGGTATATATTGTATAATCATTGAGGATATGTGACATAAGTGAGCAACCCCGTCCACCAGATCTTTGCCCTGTCACCCCACATACAGGGCACTTGCAGGGTTGTACGCACAACATAAATTCGACGTTTGTTTGACGAATTTTTAGAAATATGCAGGATTTGGATTCGATTCTTTAGTGCAGTCTGGCGTACGGGTTTTCCCCGTATACTGGATATGTATCATAGCTGATTTTCGTATCAGCCACCTCATGCGAAAATAAGCTAAAAATGACGATTTTTAAGCAAAAAATAACGAATTTTCTAAATTGACCCACCATATTTCGAAAATCGACCAAGTATGAAAACAATGGCGAGGGCACCGAAAATGTATGTATGACATTGTTTCAGCGATTAAAGAGATTGATTGGCGGTTACACTTTTATGATCGCATTCAGGAAGCGTGGACACTGATGAGTCGGGGCAACACGAACAAGACGCGTGTACGCACACTTGCCAACCTGCAAGATGTACGGTAGCTTGTATCGATTGATTGATTGCCACGTGCTCTGCACTATCACTAACCCTCTGTCTCTAGTTTGATTGTTGGTGGAAATATCGAGATTCAATTCGAAGTGAATCATGGCCTCCTCCTTTATGTCTTGCTACGTTCTTCGAAAAGGTGTTCGAATTCACGGAATTCTCGCCTTGTGGTTGTGTTTCGTAACATCTGCAAAACTGACACGACGCCAGCACTCGTCTGAACAATGCATTTGAACGAACTCTAACTTGAAATCATTTCTATGACAAAAATAATATCAAAAATTAACCTCTATGGTGAGAAAACTGTTCCCCTATAATCTCTATTGATTTATGTTCTCCTGTATGCTTTGCCCCCTCCGAGCTAACTTGCCTCCTAGCATACTGGCATGCTCATATCACTGATCCGCTTGCTTGTTTCCTCTCCTGCTGGCATGCTGGCATGCTCACAAGTGTGCTCTCACTGGTGTGCTCTTTCAGTCTCCACTGTCGACTCCGCAGCCCGTTCGAAGACAGTCCACATTTCGTAGTAGGATTGCACGCATCTTTGAAGGCGTATGTTGTGTTGCCATCTAATTTTTATTTCAATTATCGATTTTGTTGATCCATTTTCACAGGTTGGCTTGTCTGTTCTTAAGTTACAGATATAGGAAAACTAATCTATAATGGTCAAGTCAACCTAGTAGATACAGTAATCACCTTGCAATACACGTAGTTTCCATCGCTTACACACACCAACACACTTGCTATACACCTATTACACTCGTAGTTGTCCTGTTTTGCAGTGTTCTATCATTTTAGAATATTGATTGATCGATTCGTAGTCGATCAATATATCGATTGGTTCAGGTGATGAAGAACCGTAACCTGCAAGTGTCGACGCTGGAGGGAATCTGGCACGAGACGCAGGACATGCTGGGTGAACCGGAGACCCGAGAGCCAACCCTGAGAGCCATTATCGAACTGACCGAGACCCAGCACAATCAACTCGGTCTCGCCCTCAGGCATACGTTCTTTGAGGTACGGTAGACAGTATTGATTGATTTCATAATGTCTTTAGCGTTTGTTGGTTACTGTAGATGTTGATAATTATCGATTTATTGAGCATATATGCGTCATTTGGTAAATGAATGTCATTGATGGAGATGATTTTGTTTTCTTAACCATTGTTAGTATGACAATGGTTGGAAACCATATCCCAGCACACCAATGTGTGAGCCCCATAAATTTACTTATTTATTTATCGATTATTTATCGATTATCGATCGGTATTGCAGAAGATTCGGGATTTGGGCTGCGAAGAGAAGACGATCAAATGGCTCAATGCGCTGTCTGAGGGCGGCAAAAATGTCAATGGATTCGAGAAGGTACAAATATATTTAAAAAAATTTAAATATAAAATAAATTAAAAAATAGTTATAATTATGTTTCATTGTTTTACCATTCCATGTTGACCTTGATATATCTGCAATAGCATAACCGATGCATGAATGCCTTCTTAAACGTCGTGTCGTCTATCAAGAAAGACGGGAAATCAATATTTGTAAACATCTACCGTAGCCAAAAAAATCATTTATGATGAAAAATGCATGATTTAGGCAATGGACTTCCTCGTCGCTGATTGGCTCGGGATGGTGCTGGCGGAGGATGACCACCCGGACGCACTCAAGGTATACGGTAGATCTCTGAGCGTGATATCGATTGATTCAAATAATGAGAGTGATTTGGCCATGCAGAGTGGCATGCGAAATTAAAGGAGTACCCCATGCTAATTTTGCCCTCCGCATTGGCAATTCTCTCTCGTAGACAAAGAAAGCGAGAGAGTGTGGCCAGACCTGAGAGATTCAAATTAGCTTGGGGTGTGGCTTTAAACGTATGTAATTGTGTACAGATTTGTGTATTCTGACATTTTCATTGATTTGGAGCATTTTCATACCCACATAATGCGATCGATCCACTAGATTTGATGTGTTAAAAATATTACAGTTCAAGCGAAAAATTCTAGTTTGTTAAATCGACCTTATTTACCCTATTTGCTATTTAAAAAAATATGATATGATGGCGCCGAAAATGTATGATTTGGGGGTCAATCAATTGTAATTTTATGATTAGACAAACCGGTGAGATTCATGTCGCATGCTTTTATAATAGTGCAATTTGTGCTATCACTTCGATAAGAATTGAGGAAATCTGTAATGGTGAACAGTAACCACATTACAAAATACAAGGCATGATCCATACAATGCTTCAATTTTGTGATGTAAAAAGAAGCCATTAATTTGGATTATCGATTTGTACTTAATTATCGATTTTCCAGGTAATTCAACTCGCCCAGGAGTTGATCAAGCACAATTCGGCGTTCGTCTGCGAAGCCAGCATGATCACCATGGTAAGGTCGTAATTAAGGCCCGGTTCTTGTTTAAACTACATCTTCATTATCATTATCCTATATGTCCTATATATATATATATATATATATATATATATATATATATATATATATATATATATATATATATATATATATATATATATATATATATATATATATATATATAGAGAGAGAGAGAGAGAGAGAGAGAGAGGATAATGATAATGTAGTTATAGTATCATATCTGCTCCTTTTGTTAATCCTTCGCTACTTCTTACATCGCTATTCTTGATCAACCTTTACTTGTTCAAAGTGCACCACGTCATTGTAATCACACATGGCGCAGCCATGAGGGCCTTTTAAAACAATTTTCAGTTCGATTTTTCCCTTTCCGCCTTTTCCGTTCCCGCCTGTAGAATCAAGATCCGCCCATGTATGATTGTAATAGATTTGTTGGCGAAGGATCATGATCACTACTCTAGGACCGGCCAGCTGGGCCTGACCATAAAGCGCCTTTAGTTCGTGCTCGCGATCCCCTCTCGGTTCTTGTGTGTTTTCCGTTTTTATTATTCTATTTAGAAGCATGATCCATAATACTTTTTTAAAATATACTTAAAATTCAAAATTATGTCAGGTGCGTTCATCGTGTGCCCGTTGCGCCCGCTTCGCGGATCCGCACACGAGTCCGCTGCTCGATCTGCTATCAGATGTTATGAAGTACAGGTGAGACGGGAATCTCGCGGGTGAATTAGGTGTGGGGGGATTTCATGGGTAAAATGGGAAATTAACTGTTTTGCTAGTTAGTTTGTTAGCTATATTGGAGCACCAACCTGCCAAAATCTCTTTCTACAGCTTGTTTCCTGCCATAGTATTTTGATACTGTATAAATTTATCGATTAAATAAATGTCGATTAGTAAACGTCTCTGGTGTGTATGATGCAATAATATATTTGATGACCACAGTGAGCAGCGACCGAAGAACATTTATTACTTGTGAATATGAAGCCCTCCCTGCTTTGACCCCCTCTGCATACCATATGCTTAATAAGACATTGCCATACCTTCGCAGTGCGAGGATTGACCCACTATATAAGGCCCATTTTAGGCCACTTGATAAAAAATTAAGCTAAAAATGACGATTTTAAGCGAAAATAACGAATTTTGTGAATCAACCCACCCTATTTCGAGAATTGACCCACTATATAAAAATAAACGGCGAGGGTACCGAAAATGATGCTTATGCTGACAGGGGGTAAAGTATTGTAAAGCATTGTATTACAGTGAGCTGCCTCGGTCGGAGCTCCCGCTCATCGTGACGTCACTGTGCTCGTTAGTCCTCACCTCCACCTTCTGCGATCAATCGTGGGGCGTCGCGCGCAATCTGCTCAACTCCCAGATGGGTACGGTAGTAGCTCAGTCTCCCCGGAGCTAAGTTCTGATCGACAACTGACTTTTTATCGATTACATAATTGTTTCCAGGTCACAGAACGCGCAAGATTCTGATAGAGATGCTCAAGGGCGCGCAGACCAGTGTGCAGGCGGCAGGAAGTGATAAGAAGATGGTACGATAATCATACATTTTCGGTGCCCTCACCGAATTTCGGAGCAAATCTATTTATTTTATTGTTTCAGCAAGTAAAAAACGATATAAATGAGAAACAAAAATCATACTATTCGTTTACGAATTTGGGGGGGGGGGGGATACACATTGCCGATAGGAAACCCAATATCGATTGATTCATTTTGATCTTTGATCTCTTACAGGTGATTCGGTCGCTGCGTGGTGCTGTCTATTTTCTGGTACAGAGTACCTGGGGAACCATGGTATGTACTAATCGATTTTAACGAATCGATTTTAGTCATTTAGTCATTTTAGTGAATCTTAATTTTGTAGTATAATAGATGATGTAGATTTTATGTGAGGCCAGTGTGATAATGAAGAAACAGTGATCTCGCATGGCAGCTATATCATCTATTTATTTTAGTCTTTCGTTTTTTTTTAAATCGAAACGACTGTTTCTTACCACAAAAATGTTTTAATGTGTGAATTGGGCTTAGCGGTTATCGAATATCTTTTGGCTATGCAGGAGTAAAGTAGCTCAAATGATCTTTGATCTCTTTCATAGGTCGAAAACTATGCTACAAGGTACCACGCCTGACCGGAATTTGAGCCAAAATTTCACAAAAAATCGAAAAACCGGACCGGATTTTGAAAACCGATAACCTAGCTATTCGACCTATGCTTTCAGAAGATTGAAAGCGTTCGCTCGTCCCCCGCATTCGTGACGGATGCCTTCGAGCGTGCGGTCGGAGCCGATCCCGCCATTTGCTGGTATGGCTGATTATCGATTGGGATGATGAATTATTGATTGGTGGAAAAATATTGATCACTCACTGTAGCGCCTTATTGAAACTATTCCTATACTTCTTTTCACTTCTTTATGCTTCTTTTTAAAGCAATGTTACGAGCTATTATATATGCTTTGATCTGATAAGGGCTGTATATTTGTGTTTCTGCTTATTATCGATTAAAAAAATTAATTATTTTAATTACAGTGATATTCTGCTCGGTCTGCGGCGTCTCGTGCACAAGTTTGGCCGAGAACTGCAGCACATATCATGGCAACGCATCGTCCGATTGTTCCACATTGTGCACGAAATCATCCAACTGGTTAGTGCTAGTTGCCTGAGTATCATGATCGATATATTGACTGCGTAGATGCACACTGCGGTGTATCATGATATTAAGGGGCTGTGCCCATAGGTCGAAAAGTATGTTACAAATTAACAAGCCTGAACGCATTTTGAGCCAAAATTTGCCAAAAATTGGAAAAACTGACCGCATTTTGTAAACCTGTAAACCGGTGACCTAGCTATTCGACCTATGCCTGTGCAGCTGCGTGTTCGACTGAGTATCATGATGTTCTCTGTTCTAGGATGCGTCATATTCGAACTGTCGACCGATCCTGCGTGGACTGCTCGATCAACTGGAACAGCTGCACAAGGACGGCCACTACACGGGCAATTCAGGTTTATTGATTTATTGATTTATTGATTTATCGTTCTATCAATAAGTTCATACAACAATAGTTAATTAAGTACACACGAAGTGATATATGTCCATCGCTGCGCGTTTCGGATGTTTTTTATTGTTGATTTATTGATTGATTACTCAACTTTACTAGTTTAGTCTAGTTATTTTAGTTAGTTTAGTTTACTTGGAAACAAGATCAGCGATGGTATTAGACGCAGCGGTCGAAACACCATGAAGCACATTATTTATCATACATTTTCGGTACCCTCGCTGTTTATTTTTATATAGTGGATCAATTCTCGAAAAAGGGTGGGTTGATTCACAAAATTCGTTATTTTCGCATAAAAACCGTCATTTTTAGCTTCCTTTTTTTATGAAGTGGCCTAAAATGGGTCTTATATAGTGGGTAAATCCTCGCACTGCGAGGGTATGACAATGCATGTTATTTATTAAGACTAATCTTTACAAGCTATTGTAAAGCTGTGCATGCGTATCACTTATTCGTACATTTTTTGATAATTATTAACGTAATAAGTAGTATAAACTTGATTACTTACAGATGAGTTATACGAGCTGATGGAGTCGTGTCTGGACTGCCGTGGCGATGACTCCATTCTGGCCATTATGAAGTACCGAGAGAAGGTGCGGCAAACTTGTGGCAAATGTTATGGCGCGCGTGAAATTGTTCTTGATTGGAATACGTTTCGCCCTATATTCGTAGCTAGTTAGCTAGTTGGGTAGGAACTAGTTAGATAGCTCGTTCGTATCGAATTTCAGGTGATTCAGCTTCAGCTGTAAATATTATATATTTTTATCTACATGCATACGCATGCAACGACACATGAAATAAGAATATGACTTCGATATATAGAAGAGATCTAGCAAAATTTCGATTAGTCGAATATCGATAAATTACCAAGGGAACCTGAAAACATTCGTTGCAGGAGATTTCGCAGCTGCAGCCCGACTGGCTGGTGCGCGCTCGTAACCTCGTCGACAAGTACGCCAAGACCACCTTTTCGACTGCGATCCGACGAGAGGTATACTGTAGTTATCGATTGATCGATAAGTCGTACTGTAATATCGATTGGATTCCACTTCCACGGTGGTACTGTAGCATCGATTACGATGTCTGTCAAAAGGATTTCATTTTATACTCGCATTTAATTTTAGACATTTTCTATTTAAACTTTAACATGCGGAAAACTTATATTTGGGCAATTTAGTTGTCACTATTTTAATTCAATGACAGGCATCGCGCCTACATGATGGAGTATGAATAATATCGACTTTACTCGTTCCATCCCCACCTAAATTATTATTATTATTATTATTATTATTATTATTATTATTATTATTATTATCATCATTATTATTATTATTATTATCATTATTATTATAATCATTATTATTATTATTATTATCATTATTATTATTATTATTATCATTATTATTATTATTATTATCATTATTATTATTATTATTATTATCATTATTATTATCATTATTATTATTATTATTATTATTATTATTATTATTATTATTATTATTATTATTATCATTATTATTATTATTATTATTATTATTATTATTATTATTATTATTATTATTATTAACTATTACAGGCGATCGCCTCTCTGCAAGCCCTCTACACACAGTCTCGATCGATCTGCGAGCACGAAATCGTTACCCAACTGCTCCTGCCCACCCTGGAGCAGCTCATTCCCATAGAGGAAGAATGCCAAGTGCAGTATCAGGTAGGGGGGAAAGTGGGCGGAGCCTAATCAATTGACGAAGCTTGTTTCATTTTCATTAATTATTATTATTATTATTATTATTATTATTATTATTATTATTATTATTATTATTATTATTATTTCAGATGTGGGTGACGATTTTCGAGATCACACGAAGCGTGCCGGTGCGTCCCGGTGAATCCGCGTTGTTCGATCAGGTGATCATATTGCAGATTTATAGTGTTGTTGTTCTTTCGATAGAACTCTTTTCAATTTAAAAAAAAACCACCCACCACCATATTTGTGAGATCAATTAGCTGTATAAAACAACGGCGATGAAAATGTATGATTTAACTCATCTTTCGAAGAGGCGGTGTATGATAATAATAGATGTACAAGTATAGGTTTGCATGCACGTAAAATGAAAATTATTTTAAAGGGGTTGACACCCCTCTCAATGGCCTCCTCAACTGTTTACGCTCTCTCCATAGGTCTAAAAGTATGTTACAAAGTACCAAGCCTGACCGCATTTTGAGCCTGCATTTCCCAAAAAAAATCGAAAAACCTGACCGCATTTTGAGCCAAGTTTGCCTAAAATTGAAAAACCTGACCGCATTTTAAAATCCGATAACCTAGCTATTCGACCTATGGCTCTCTCTCTCGTTGTTAGAGAACAGAGAAATAGTGTGCGCAATGAAGAAACCATTGAGTGAGGTCATTCTTCCTTTAAAGAATATATAGGCTAGTTATATTGTGCCTTATGGTGTTTTGGCCGCTACGTCTACATTGCGAGAGAGCTTGTGCATAGTAGTGTGCGTGAAATGATGAGATGGTTTGCGGGCTGTTTGGCTCCACCCCTTAAATACTGTATTTAACTAATGATGCTGATGACTAGGTGCTGGAAGTGATCTCACGGATGCTCATCGACGGACTTCCCCAGTGCTTCGGTGATTCCGTCATGGGACATCAACCGACAAAGACATGGGGAGGATGTGAGTTGTTTAAATTAAATTAATAATATTAAAATAGATGTTCAAGAAAGAGTATGCAAGCACTTTAAATGTAATTTAGAAAATAAATCATTGTTGCCATCTCAATGTCAGTGGATGGTATGGTTCATACATTGCCATACCCTCGCAGTGCGAGGATTTACCCACTATATAAGGCCCATTTTAGGCCACTTGATAAAAAAGGAAGCTAAAAATGACGATTTTTAAGCGAAAATAACGAATTTTGTGAATCAACCCACCCTATTTCACGAATTGTCCCACTATATAAAAATAAACGGCAAGGGTACCGAAAATGTATGGTATGGTTGACGACGCGATCCTTTGTACCTATTATTATGACCTTATTATTATTATGACCATACATGCTCATAATGTGAGGGTTATTATTATCCCATGGGTTATGAAGAGTTGGGTCATCTAGTTTATCTCCCTGACGCGTTTCGGGTATTTAACGCATCATCAGTGGCGCAATTACCTCATAATTAAATTAATTAAATTCTAATTAATAATTAAATTTTAATTAAATTAATTCCAGTCTGTATGGAGAATCAGGAGGTGGTCGTGAAGGACTTTGACGAGTTGCTCAACGAGAAGTGAGCGGATTATCGATTTTTACTTTGCAATTATACCGTATTCTGCCAAATATCGATCGATAATGACCATAGCAATCGTTATAATCTCAATCAATCAACTTCAGATGGCAGATTCTTCCTCCGTCGTCGTTCCGCGCCATCATCGACATGCTCATTCAGAATGTCGCCAAACAGGTATCGATTGATTTTTAGATATCGGTTTATTGATTGATTTTTACAGACAATATCTATGCGTTTATTGATTGATTTATACAGACAATATCTATGCGTTTATTGATTGATTTATACAGGCAGTATCTATCGGTTTTTTTGATTATTGATTTTTTCCTTGATAGACTGGCTACAACAAGCTGTAGACTAGAATAATATATTGAGGACTGAATTATAAAATATCGATTTTTACTAAAAATAGATTGTTTCATAACAGTATACTGATGTGAAATATCGATTGATCGATTGCAGTATGAGCTGGGACAGTTCAGCGAGGCGGGTGTGGAGGTGCGCGCTGCCGTCTTCTCCGTACTCTACACGATCAAGTGCTGTCCGATAACGCGAAGACTCAGTGAGTGTTTGCGATGATATATTGTAGGCCAACTGAAACATGAAGCCGACGGGTTTTGTATTAGGTTGGGAAAAAAGTTTCTTAACAAAAAATTCAAAAAGTCGTTTTTTTATAAAGAAGAATTGAGGCTTCGATTTTGTTCCAGAATATTGTAGAATGTTCTCGAAACTTCCCATATTTGAGTATACAAGCGCGATATCGCCATTGATTTGAATCAAAATGACAACTTATGTCAGGCTTCTTTTTTTATTCAAAGAAGCCTGACATTTTCCGAACATTCTAGATCAATCTCGATCAAAGCAAAGTCGGCTTGTCATATAATTATGCGAGCTCTTCGAACTAATAACCCCAAAATTCTCCTTAAAACATATTCAATCTACATCAGGCCCATTCTAGAAAGCGCTTCTACGGTGTTCAATCCTTATCAGAAAAAGGATATAAAAATCCTTGAACAGGTACAGAATTATTTCACAAGAAGGTTGTTCGCCCGTTGTTTCAAATCAACATGGGAAAATATGCCGCAGGCAAAGGTTCGCAACGAAAAACTTGATCTAGAAACCCTCGAACACCGTAGATCTATCATAGACATTAAAACTTCTATTAAACTACTTAGAGGCAAATTTAGGATTTCAAATAAGAAAAATCACTATTTCAAAACATATATTACAAGAAATGGGTTGAACTTCTCCAATTCAGGGTCCCGTTTCCAATACAGGCACAATAGCTTCTTTTTGCGAGCGGCCCGTTTGCTTACAAAACCCGAAAATAGAATCTCCTTTGATGTAGGAGCCTGATCTGCATGTCCTGTTCTTATCTGTCCATCACTTACATGTTCTCTTTCCCCCTATTGATATCCTCAACTAGGCTCAGTCCATTATCACAATTTCATTCCATTCATTACTACTCTTCATTTTTTTTTCACATCATTTGTTCGCTAAATGTGAATAAATATATATATATAAACTTTTTAAAAAGTCAATTTCGAGCAATCATATTCTACGAGTGGTGTCGTGGAAGCAACGCACGGGTAACCCCGGTAAATATCAAGGGTACATTGTACGGGAGAGTAGTAAGCCATGTGATTGCTAGCACCTGGTTCAATCACTTCGCCGCTGGAGAAATGAGCCTAGAAGGCAACCCGCGCTCTGGTCGGTCTTCGTCGATTGATGATGGCGAGTTTCTTCGCCAGATCAAAGAGGACCCGGAAGAGACCACACGCAAATTGGCAACACGACTTCACAGCGTCTATAGACCAGTCGACATCCATCTTCGCGAGCTAGGCTACCACAAAGTTTTAGCGAGGTGGACCCACATCGACTCCAACAAATTGGGCTGTATGAGCATTTGTCAATTTCCCCTCCTTTGTGATCAAAGGAAATATTTTTGAGGATCTGGTTACATGGGACGAAAGTTGGATTCAGTACGATAACACCAGTCTACATGCCGTTTAGATCCCACGCGTAGAAGAACCACAAGCATAGCGAAATTCCGACATCCATGTTCGATAGCACATGCTATTTGTTTGGTGGGATAACTACGGGGTGCTCTATTTTGCGTTGCTACCTGTAAGTGGCACAATCCCAGCTACAACATACAACAGACAGCTCCATGATCTGGCAAACTCAATCGAAGAAAAGCGCCGGAGACGAGCCCAGGTCCACTTGTTGCTTGGCAATGGAAGACCACACATCGCTTCGATGACCAAGAAAAAGTTGGAGGAGATCAGGTGATCTACAGACCCACATCCCCCATATTCGCCTGACCTTGCGCCTTCAGACTACCACTTATTCCGTTCCCTAAAGAACTTCCTCTAAGGAAAAAACTTCAACAAGTTCGAGGACGAAAAATCCGAGGTCTACAAATTCTTCGCCGCACAATTTACGGAGTTCTGGGAGAAGGGAATCGCCGAGCTGCCCATTATTTGGCAGAAGGTCCTCGACAACGGTGGTGAATATCTTACTGACTATTGATTGTCTTAAATAAAATTATCAATAAATACAAAAGATGCAAATTTTGTTAAGAAACTTTTTTCCCAACCTAATATATTGGTATACTGGATGGGAAACTTGATGGTCTACTTTTTATTTACTGTTCACCATAGGTCGAATAGCTAGGTTCTCGGTATTCAAAATGCGGTCAGGTTTTTCGATTTTTGACAAATTTGGCTCAAAATGCGGTCAGGTTTTTCGATTTTTGGATTATTTTGGCTCAAAATGCGGTCAGGTTTTTCGATTTTTGGGAAATTTTGGCTCAAAATGCGGTCAGGCTTTGTACTTTGTAGCATACTTTTCGACCTATGCTGTTCACTGTAAAAAGAGCATTAAACTGTTTCGTATTTTTTGTCGTATGGTCCTGGATCAGTCTTATGCTCTGTGCAAAACTTTCGAAAAGATATAATTTTCGCACACTTTCTTGCCTCTTTTCGTGGCTGTTGAAGACAACATTATCGACAGATAATATCGATCAATCAATCAATCAATCAATCGATAAATCGGTATTGCAGTGCGTTATCGTGACGACGATGCGATGCCGATGACAAACGTCTTCATTCGTCTTTCCGATGGTAGAGACGGTGACTTCTCGTGGAAGGACATTGCAGATATTACGGTAGTCGCTCTCGAGAAGGATCGATCGTGAGTTTATTGATTTATTGATTTATTTATTTATCGTACAACACAAGGGTGCTTCATCAAGTTCAAAGTTTGCACTAACAAGGGAATGCTTTCACCTCGCAGAAACCAATCCAGATGAAAATTTGCACAGAGATAGCTGAAAATGCTCCAAAAATGCAGCAATAGCCGAGCCGAAAAATCGATCCAAACTTGAGAAAACTTGGCGCGCATTTGCCTCATTCTGAAGCAATGGGATAAACTAGATTGGTGGCGCAGTAGTAGATGGCTTATATTCATATGAAAAGGTATAATTGTTGACCCCACCAAACTGAACCTAGTCAATTCCCTTGTTCCCTCGGGCGGAACACTCATTATCAGGCATAGTTCCACTGGGGCACGTCCTTCGTATAACTCTTGGATGTTCTCTTTGCGGACTCTTTTTGATATAATATACGAGCCACTTTCCACTACGCTCACCAAGTAAGTTGACCCTTGCTTTAGAGATAGCGATGATGAATTCATAATTTTTACGGCGCATGCTCGACAAGTTTGACAATTCTTTCGATCGATTTTTTTCGGCTCAGCTATTGCCCTGCTGCATTTTAAACTTCACATATCTTTTTCTATGGCATTTAACTATGTCTGTGCAAATTTTCATCTGTGGCCGTATGCATGAACACCGGTTTTCCGTTGTTCATGTATACGGCCACTGGATTGGTTTCAAGCCCGCTGAAAGAATAAGCACATAGCAAGTATGTGACGTTAGTTAGTATGTGCTTGCAACATGCAATCGACGGGTGGTTTCTTATTAGGGCCGATTGATTGTCGTAATAATAATAACAATAATAATAATAATAATAATAATAATAATAGTAGTAATAATGTTTATATTAATATTAATATTAATATTAATATTAATATTAGTAATATTTGTAATAATAATATTTTAAAAAAATTATTATTACTTTAATATGTAATAGTAGGATGACTGGTATAGCTTTTTGGAAGGTTTTGTACGAGGTCAAACTTAAGCAATGTGCTCCTAGACCATAGGTGGGCGCGCGGAAACGAAATTTTTTTGCGCATAGCCTTGCTTTCCTATATGGGCCTTGCGCATAGCCTTGCCTCGCAAGAATTGGAAAAATCCAGTCGAATTCGTCAAAAAATAGAAATGCGCACAGCCTTGCATCACCCTTCCCCGGTTTGCGCACAGCCTTTCCTCCAGCGTGCCCACCTATGTCCTAGACATAAGAAATGTTAGAATAAGAATGTTTCCAATGACTAAAATGCCTAGTTTACCCTCTCACACGCTCTCTCATTCTCCATTGTTTTCTCAGGAGAGAGCCAGGGAGAGCGCGCAAAAGTGAGAGGGCAAATTTGTAATTTCGATTTTTGGCAACATTCCTATTTTTCTAACCTTTCTTACATAGGTGGGCACGCTGGGGGGGGGGGGATGTGCGCAAACCGGGGAATTCTGAGGCAAGGCAATGCGCTTGGCCATGTTTAGCAGATTTGACTGGAAATTGTCCTATTGTTTGTGAGGCAAAGCTATTCGCAAGGCCTCGCAAGGGAAGGCAAGGATGTGTAAAAAAATGTTTTCACGCGCCCACCTATGCTTTCTTATACGTAAATGTGATCTAGAATCATCGTCAATCCAATCGCAAGATATGCAATAAATTAGAGTAAACCAAGATATTATTCGACCATTAATCTTTGATCTTTGATCTTTGATCTTTGATCACTTCCATTTCCAGTTGGGCAGTCACATCGAACATCATCTCGGGTCTCGGTCGAGTGCTCGAGTACACGGATATGATACGGTCGGCGGGAGTGAAGAGTGTGAGTGTTTGATCTTTGATCTTTGATCTTTAATCTTTGTTCATTCCGTGATCTTTATGCGCGGATGGGGGAGGTTGCCCGACAATATCCGATAAATTCGTATCATGTTCCGCCTTTCGACTAAACGTCTTGAGACAAATATTATGCTAAACACTATACATTATCATAATTTTGACCGATCCCACTTGAATTATCATTGGCCCAGCAGTTATCTCCAGCAGGACTTTGCGTGCCTTGAATAACGAGATGCACCTTTGCCGGTTTTGACGAAATTTTGGGGACCCACCAAGTTCGAAGATAACCCCTTTTATCCCCCTGTTTGTGCACATTTATATTTATTTTCTCTGTCAATACTGCATGGGAATTGCGGGTGATAAAGGCGAAAAAACTTATATGTTTTGTCCCCCACGTTGTCTTCCACAATTTACCATTAGACTATCGCTTGCTCACCTGTTGATTTCTTGTTTAGACCTTTCTTCGAATACCCTTGAATAAAGTAAAATACAATGGTTCCTTTTGTGGTATTTGAAATATAAATTGTTTCGAAGATTTTGATTCCACCCTTCTTAATAAAAATTTCATTATTTATTGATGTGATACTACAGATGGAAGATCTGGTGATGGCCGTGCTAAAGGTCTCCGAGAGAGCGACCAACAATACGTAATTAATTTAAATATTTAATTTAATTAATTAAATTAATTGATGAAAATTGAATTCAGGTACTTTTATCGTGAGAACGCGAGCGACGCGATGTTTGCGAGCTGCGAGGGAGAGGCGCTCTCGGAGAGGCACAAGTATCTTTATTGTTTTTATTGATTTTAATTAATTTTTTTATTGATTTTAATTTTATTGAGTTCTCACTCTATCGTAATTGTGTACTGATTGTGATTGTGTAACCAACGATTATTGATTCATGTTTTGCCTCTTATCGATTGATGCTTGATCATTATCGATTGATATTAGATGATTATCGATTGATGTTAGATGATTATCGATTGATGTTAGATGATTATCGATTAATATTTGATGATTATCGATTGATTCTATATGATTATCGATTGATATTTGTCTTCAGACAGCTGCCGATAGTGCTCGCGACGCTCATCGGCTACACGCTCGAGTGGGAGAATCGCAGTCACGAATTGTGTCGACAGATTGTGGACTACGCGAGACAGGGCAGCATTGAGGTAGGTCACTGTGAGGTGGTTATATGGTGTGCAAGATTCACGAAACGAAAGACGTGCACTTCACACTCGCAATCAGTACCGAAACATCGACGAGCTATTTTAGTCATAATTCAGTTGGTATACGCAACAATAACAATTACAATTTAATGTCCTTATGTGCGTGATATTGGTTATATATTCCCGATGTAATTCATGCAGCTGTTGTGAAACACGAACGCCGCGGGTCAACACCAATAGTATACTTTGCGATTTGCTTCATACATTTTCACTATGTGAGGATCGACCCACCATATAAAAGAAAACGGTGAGGGAGCCGAAAATGTATGATTTGCTTGGTCGCTGCTATCTAATTCTTTATTTTTTAATTATTTTTAATTCTCAATAAGCATTATTATTTGAGGCAATCATCGCTTCGTCCGTCGCCCTTCAGCGTGTGCCCGATGCCATGTCGTCGTTTGCACTGCTATTCGTGGAGCTACTCGCCTCCCAAGATCCTACTCCGAAGAGGTTTGAGCTCTGATCTTTGATCCTTAAGCTATGATCTTTGATCTCTCAGCTATGTTCTTTGATCTCTGATCTTTAATCTGTAAGCTCTGATCTTTGATCTCTGAGCTCTGATCTTTGATCTCTAAGCTCTGATCCTTGATCTCTAAGCTCTGATCTTTGATCTCTAATCTTTGATCTCTAGGCTCTGATATTTGATCTTTGATCTCTTACAGGGCGATACCCGTCATCGAGTTCTTCTCCGACGCCGCGCACGTCGATCAATTCTCCAAGTTTTTCGGGGTATTCTTTTCACTTTTCATATTCATAAATGGAAAATGGGACGAATTCTTACATGGACACCAGCGACATGGGGGGTGCCCCCTCCGTGGAATGTCCCCCCCCTGTAACATTAACCTTTTTAAAAAAAATTTTTGTTCGAATGCTCTCTGTAGAATCAAGCTCCATGTGCGCCACCGTGTGTACTAATAACTACTATGGATCATATTATTTTTGATGGGAATAAAATAAAATAAAATAAATGGAGGAGCGATGGAGGTACATGAACAATGCAGCGTCTAGAATAGTCGATAGTCATAATGAAATACATATTATGTAGTTTTCTTTTAAAGAAACAGTCCGGATGAAACTAGAGAAAGAAAAGACGTTGGCATAAAGTGAAACATTCGAAACCGCAAAGTGGCGGGCTAAACACAATGGCTAATGATCGAATGAATTTAAAAACTAGTAGCAATGACTGGCAAAACGACAATGGGTATTAGTAAAGTAGTTATTAGCGGCGGCGAGATAATGCCTACCGTAACCCTTTCCCTCATTCAGTCTACCGTAACCCCCCCCTTATTCTGGCTACCGTAACCCTCCCCTCATTCTGGCTACCTTAACCCTCCCCCTTATTCAGTCTACCGTAATCCTCCTTATTGCAGGTGGATCAATACAAGCAGGTGACGGACTGCCTGTCGCCGTACACGATCGTCCGCTACTACAATCCGTACATTGTGGCGCTGGCGCACCGCGCCCTCATGGTGTGGTTCACGCGAGTGCCCGACAAACTGCGGCCCGAGATGCGCCGGTGCGTTTTACACTTTTAATTTATCATTCATCAAAAAGATGTGACAACATGTGTACAACAATGTAATATATTATAATAAGGAGAGTGGGTGGGACATGGGGAGGGGCAGGAAGATGAGAGGAGTGCAGGTTGTGTTTTACACTTTGCCCCAGACACCCCTTTTCATACATTTTCATACCCTCACAGTGCGAGGATCGACCCACTACATAACGCTCTCTTTTATTCGAAAAAATACAATTTAAGCGAAAGATAGCGATTTTTCTCGATCGACCCAGTATATTTTTAAAAAATCCGGTGAGGGTGACGAAAACGTATGACCTTTTTTGTGTTTACCCATGTGCCTCCCATGCAATCGATTGGTTGGTGCCTATGGTGTAATGCGGTGACTTTCCCCATTTAGACTGATGGTGGACCACGTGCACGACGCTGCGATGTACTACTACCCGGGAGGAATGAGCCGGCAGCCGAGCGGGGATGGGCGACATGTGAGTGGTGAAGTTTACAATGTAACAATACTCTCTCGCTTTCCTTGTCTGCGAGAGAGTATTGCCAGAGCGGAGAGTGATTGTGAGTGGTGAAGTTTACAATTTAACAATACTCTGCCGTGATCCTGCCTATCGTCAATAGCAAATATTGCTATTAAACATTAAAGGAACACCTCTCGCCTTCCTTGTCTGCGGGAGAGTGTTGCCAGAGCGGACAGTTGAATTGTGCGTCTATTATTTGCTATTGTCGACCAGTAGAATCAGAGCCGCGGGTAATAGAATCCTGAAAATATAGGAATGAATTGAAGTCGTTTTGATATGTCTAAACTTTCTAACGATATATGACTAAAACAATCTGTTGAAGTAGACGTTGAGAAACGAAAATCCGCCTGGTTGACTTTGTATGAATGTTGCATAGGTCGAATAGCTAAGTTTTATCCGGTCAGGCTTGGTACTTTGTAACGTACTTCTCGAACGATGCACGAATGTTGTTGTTGCAGGAGATCGGATCGATCTACCAGCTTGGAGGCGCGCCCGATACACCGCCGCCCATGGGCGGTTCCGGCGGCCACAATGGACTGAGCGCCTTTGACGAGGTAACTTGATCTTTGATCTTTGATCTCTACACAAGGCTGCTTTCCAGATCACAGAGGAGATTGAGCGGGCGCTGAATGGCTTCTTCGTGCTCGGTCGTATCGATGATATTCCCGAGGACAGAGCGCCTGATAAGTAAGGGATAATAATAATAATAATAATAATAATAATAATAATAATAATACATAATTTATTCACCATAAATTGGAAAACGTGTGATCAACAACAAATGAATGTAGAAGTGAGATATCAATCATAGTTTGTAGTTTGACCTCTTTTATGAGGGAATACTGTAGTTTGTAGTTTGATGTCTGGTTACTGTAATCTTGATTTTAAATCTTCCAGGATGGTTGAGATTGGCCAGGAGCACTTTCTCGTCAGCGACCAGATCATCACGGTGCGCACGCTCATTGAGAGAGGTACGGTAGGCATACTGTAGATGTAGTTTGTAGTTTGATCTTTGATCTATCGTAGAAGACGATGACGTCTTCTCGGCTGTTGGCACATCGTCAAACGAGACGCCGTCAGGCGCAGCGGCGACGAATGAACCGAGTACGCCGTCGAAGGTTAGTCACTGATTATCATTATTATTATTATTATTATTATTATTATTATTATTATTATTATTATTATTTTAGTCGACTTTCTCGGAGCAACGTCGTCGCTACCAGTCGGCCGTGATGCCGTCGAGCAGTGGACGTCAGAGGTCGACGGGAGCGGATGAGGGAGGAGGAGGAGGAATGGATGGACGACGGGCGATGGATGATATGGATGTGGCGAGGAGGGAGCGGAGTTCGACCACGACCAGGCCACCCTGTCAGTGATCTACAGCGGGTTTTTGATTGATTGGGGCCCTTTTGTGAACAGACTGAATTTGTACATGCTTTGCGTACATGCCTCAAGGTTGTGCGATTTTCGGGATCCTGGAATGAACGGTTGAAGTCATACCTGGGCGCTGACATGGGGATGCCTCCAGCAAAATTGGGGATTTTCGAAAATTGTGCGAAATGCCGCCTGTAAAAAATGACGTTTAGGTTAAGGCATGAAATGATGAATGTAAAATGGCAAGATGTGAAAAGACTAACAATAAGTTGATCTACATTTTTACATTATGTTTTAAAAGTTTTTACATTGGAATTGCATGCAAATTTAAGAACTTTTTGTAAAAAACCTACACTAATTAAATTGCAGTGATACCGCAGGTGACGTACACACAGCTCATCGTGCGCAGTATGTACGGTAGATGCGCGTGGCTGATGAAGAACCTGGAGCTGCTGCACGTTGAGTACGAACAAGGTGAGTGTGCGCGGCGAACCCCAGACGGGTTTGGTGGCCATTACTAGTACCCTATAACCACCTTTTATCTTTGATTCTCGGCAGTATTATGATCATTGCCAGTTTACATTGTCCAGTGATTTGTCTATTATTCATTTATTATTATTATTATTATTATTATTATTATTATTATTGATTAGTATTTTTCATTTGTATTATTCAGTCAGACGAGTGTCAACGGATGCGGCTCTGCTCATGCAACACTTTGCCGGACTGCCGACAGCATGTCTCATGGGCAAGCGGGTATACTGTAGCATACTGTAATTATTGATTTATTGATTTTCCCCTTTTTAAGAACGAAGACCAAATCGCCACTCGTCTGCGCAATCTCGATCGTGTGCCTGGTCTCGAGCTGTTCGCCGTAGGAGTACTGTACAAGGTATACTGTAGCCGTATCGATCAATATCTGGTTACCGTAATCCCCTCGTGTTTTAGGCAGTCGGCCAGACCAAGGAGGCGGAATTCCTGCGAAACGTGTACGGATCAGAGCGATACTCGAGATTTATCAAGTATTATTTTACTTTACATTATTATTATTATACCAATGTTTTCTTCAAACCCATCATTTTCAATGTTCTGATGAAACTTACTTGAATTGAGGAATTTTGTTAAGCGGATATAAGAAATTCTGGCAGTTCGATGATCCATAATATCAATCAATAGTTTAGATTTACGGTATTACTTCATCCCTGTCATCGATCAATCAATAATCAGTTCTCTCATTCTCTGCAGACTGCTCGGTGAGGTGCGGTCGCTGACGAATTGTCCGGGCGGTCTGATCAGGGGTAAGCACGGCACGTACACCTACGAGTACAAGGATGAGATTAGTCGAATCGTGAGCTCGTTTACTAATATTATTATTATTATTATTTATTTATTTATTTATTTATTTATTTATTTATTTATTTATTTATTTATTTATTTATTTATTTATTTATTTATCCATCAGTTAAAACATGAATAATGATTATTAAAAAGCAACAATAAGGACAGCCAATTTACGTTATTTATTATTTATATTTTCATTGACGATTAGTAACCGCTATGGTTATGCGCATCGTGCATATGCAGATGTCTAGAAACCTGTATTCAGCAGGGCGAAGAAGCGTCTTGTGATTTAATTGTTGTTGTTTTTTTTTGTAATTTATCCCTACTTGATCGAGAAGGTTAAAGATTGCACTTGTGCGGATTAGAGATCAAAGATCATGGTGGTGTAAGATTGAAAGTTTGAGATCACATTCCGAGAGATCAAAGATCAAAGATCAAAGATCATGGTCCCTTGTAGGTGTTCCTGATCGCCTCGCTGATGCCCACCACTGCGTCGGATCCGGCGTGCAACGAGAAGAAGAAGCTGATCGGGAACAATTTCGTGACGGTCGTGTTCAACGAGTCGGGCTCGCCCTATCGGCTGCCCACCCACAACGCCTTCACCCATGTCGCCATCGAGGTATACTGTAGTAGTGGGGATACTGTAGTTGTGGATACGGTAGAAGGTTTACGGTAGTTGGGGATACGGTAGCAAGGTTACTGTAGTTGTGAATACGGTACAACGGTTACTGTAGTTATGGATACGGTAGAACGGTTACTGTAGTTGAGGATTCGGTAGAACGGATACTGTAGTTGGGGGATACGGTAGAACGGTTACTGTATTGCTGATTAGTGAGTACCGATAGTTAGATTGCGGGGATTACTGTGACTTTTGAGTGATTTGTGATTTAGATAACGTACCGTTATCCTACAATAATTATGTAGGGATCTTCAGATCTCGCCGATCGACGCCACAAACTCGCTGGTGTTCGTGCATGCGCGCAGCGAGGTCGCCTGCTGGCTGGGCATCCAGAAGGTCGTCCTGTCCGACGCACTCGCTGCACGGTGAGTGGTATTGAAGTATATTAATTATAGCGACAGAAATTTCAAAATGAGTTAAAAATAGAAAATGAGGTGCCCCGAGTCCTGCTTATTATATTTAATGAAAGTAAAATAAATAAAGATAGCGCTTACTGAATCAATTAATTTATCTTCTATTCAGAATCACTCGACAACTCGTGATTCGTGCAAATCTCGCAGTGAATGTGTGGAGATCCATGCAGGTAGAGAGATAATTGATCTTTGATCTTTGGGAATTTGATCTTTGATCTTTCAAAATGTTGATCTTTGATCTCTCCAGGAGACGCCCAATCAGCCATATCTGAGCATGGCGATCACTAGATTGCGCATGATTCGAGCTCTGCGAGACAAGTGTCAGGCGCTGCCACCGAACTCAGCCACGTTGTCCTAGACGGAATACGCGGATATACGGTAGCCATCGGGTTACTGTATCGATCGATTCACAGACTGTTCATATATATTTGTTCATAGAAGATTACTCGGCAATAATTTCAATTTTAGCTTGTTATATGAGATTTAAGCAATTTTGATACATGTACACATTTAGTGCTAATCGATATTATTTAATATATTATCTCTTGATATGATATATTTCTGTATGCTCATTGTTGATATATTGATTTAGCTATATAGATAGAAATGACATATTATGGTCCCATTTCGCCACTAGGTCGAATGAGAACCGATGGATGATAACCATTTGCATACTTTGTCTATTCATTAGCGCGTGTCTCTCATATGCAAATGGTTATCATCCAGTCGGTTATTATTCATCGGTCCTCAACCGACCTAGTGCCCCCAGCTCCTTCCACAGCCAATTTATCCCATTCTGGTCCTCCTCCATTTGAGCAGGGCACCGTATGCACCAATTTATCCTCCGCCACCCTTCCATTCGCACCAATTACAGTATATTTATGACGTGTTGCAGATCAATAGTTGATTTAGATATCGTAGAAGTGTAGGCAAAGGCTCATTACTGCCGTTTATTGATTTTTCGTTGATTCTCCAGTTATCGTATTATTGTTATAGATGTATGCTAGTGTGGCGATATTAACGAGTACGGTTCCTTCTTTGTTTGCTACTCCTAGATAAGTATTCAGAATTAATCAATAATCATAATAATTTCTTTTTTTTAAAGTTTTGCTCCGTTCTTCTCCTCTTTCTTTTCGTGATTGACATTACTATTGCTACTAATAATGAAATACAACGGGCCTTCCTATAATAAATACGCAGTCTGTTAATATTCCCCCACTCATTATCTGATATGTACCGTTACCGGCTACCGTAGCCCCTACCGTAGTAGTCTCATTTTCCTTTCGCTATCGTACCAGAGATGCATTGTATAACCAAATAAAGACTATTTTATTGATCGGTTTATTGATTGATTGGTGTTGTCATATCGATTGAGTGGCGATGATTGGTTGTGTAACCGTGTGTGTGGAAATACCTTGGCGATCTCTTATATTTGGTCAGTGGTTTTTGATCTTTGAACTTTGATCTTTGATCTCAGTAGAATGAGAAACGTCGAGATCAAGGCATCGGTGGCTGATTGGGACGATCTGATCAGAAGAGCCAAGGAAGTGTCAGGTTTGTGGTGGATCTTTGATTACAGTAATCTACCGGTTACTGTAAGTTACTGTAGGATTCCCGGAGGAGGTTGTGGAATGCTGTAGTCTGGTGTTTATTTTGCAGATATCACTCACAGTATTCTGGTTCAAGCCATTTTGTTTCCATAGCCAGACAAGCGAAAGACGATTGCATTTGAGAGAGTTTCTATGTTGAGCGGTCGTTTTGGCTTTCACAGTCTATAGAACATTGTGCACTGTAGTGATTGTGATTTTGTTGGATTGATTTTTTTTGTTGGATTTTCCCGTATTAGCTCTAGCTCTCTAGTTGGGTTTGTGCAAATGAATCCAAGAATGAAAAAAGAGTGGAACATAATTGTATTTGAATAACAAGGGCAAGCTCACGAAAGCAAGTTCTGATCGTTCAAAAGAAAACAGAAATGAATAATTTGGATTGAATGAATATACATCTTCGGATTCGTTTGCTCAACCCTACTCTCTCATAATAATAATAATAATAATAATAATAATAATAATAATAATAATAATAATAATAATAATAATAATAATATCTTTATGTGGTGTAAGGTAAGCAAGATAATGAGATACATAGAGAAGTAGCATTAGGGAGGACACATTACAGGCACGGATGGCACTCTTCTCGAGCAAGTCGACATCTTCTTCGCCTCACAGAATGGTCGTCTGAAGATGCGATCGCTCAAGCAGAACGGAGAGGTACTTTGTTTTTTTTTAAATTTAAAATTTAAATTTAAAAAATATTGAATCGCCTTGCATTTCATCGCATAGTCTTCATGTATACATTAGAATGTAGTTCAATGTTACTTTATACGCGGAACTGAGCGGCTACTGCTGAGATATTGTCTTTGAACTTTGATCTTTGATCTTTGATCTTTCGTAGGAGCACCACGAGCTCATCTGGTACGATCGCAACGACCAAGAGGGACCGAAGCTGTCCACGTACGACAAGATTACCATGGATGCGCAACGATGCGAGGAGATGACGGTAGGTATACTGTATGAGATTACGTTAGATGTACGATAATTTTATCGAATTATGTAGATACGTTAGCTGTAATAGTGGATACGGTAGACATACTGTAGCCATATGGGATATGGTATAAGATAATTTTAAGAGGGGATATGGTAGTATTGTTGGAATACGATATGCTATCGTGATACGGTAGTTATTATGGAGTGTAGGTATACTGTGGTGGTTCAGTTTAGCAGATTCGGTTCGATAGGTCGTAAAGCCAGACAATCAATATTTTTGCAGACCCTTCTTCGTCACTCGAACGGCGTTCGTGGAGAGGTGAGAAAGAAGAGGACGCTCTTCCTCGTAGGACAGACCCGTGTCCATTGTGACCAGGTCGAGGGACTTGGAGAGTACGCGGAACTCGAGGTGATCATACATTTTCGGTACCCTCGCCGTTTATTTTCACATAATGGGTAAATTCTCGGGTAAATTGGGTAAAAAAATTGGGTAAAAAAAAAATTCAGAAAATTCGTTATTTTCGCTTAAAAATCGTCATTTATAGCTTCCTTTTTATCAAGTGGTCTAAAACGGGCCTTATATAGTGGATCAATCCTCGCACTGCGAGGGTATGGCCATGTATGGAGGTGATTGTAGTTTGAAGTTTGTAGTTTGTAATACTGTATTCTGGAAGTGTCAGACACTACCTATCGTTCATCGATTCGTGCATTCAGTGTGCTTAGAAAGGTTGGAATGGATCGGGGATCTTAGCTTTATCGCTTTTTTAAAGAGTAAACGACAGTGATATTAGCGATGGCTGAAACACGAACCACACTGGTTAGGGTTTTCCGTTAGGCTTTTTGAATGCATTTTGATGTGCCAAAAATTATGTGTGTTCTAAATATCGGGATGTTACGCGGGTACCACACTCTCGCCTCTTGCGCTGCTATTTCTGCGCTCTTGCATGAATGAAATCGCCGAATATATCCTGATTTGCAAGCAGAGTTGTTCGTGAGAAAAAAGGATTTTTCGTGAATTCGTGAATTTCAGTCTAAAATCAAATCGTGAATTTGTGATAACACTTCTCCTGTCTCCAAACCATTCTATCTGCAAAATGGCATAAAATGAAGACGATTATGCTCCGTTTTGGAATAATAATAATAATATTTTTTTTTGAATGTAAAGAGGATGCGAATTCCTGTTGGTTAGAACCAGTGATAATCATATTTGACATAAACACGAATCTCACTGGTTTCCGTGGCGGAGATTTTGCTACTTGACTATAGGTGACCGCTAGGCCAGTGATGACTACTATTCATTATGCATTCATGTGCATTATTAGTTAATTATTATTTATTTATTTATTTATTATTATTTAATTATTGTATTATACATCTATTCCGCAGGTTGTGCTGCAAGATGATGAGCCTATCGAGAAGGGAGAGACGATAGCGAAGGAGCTCATGACCAAATTGGGTCTGACCAATCTCGTTCACTGTGCCTACATCGATCTACTCCAGAAGAAGGCTGAACTTTGATCTTTGAACTTTTGATCTCTGGTGGTTGATTTCCTATTTTAACCTATGTTGCTCCTTAATGTTGTACACGTTTTGTTACGTTGTGATACATTGTTGTTTATGTATTGATTATGAATAAATGACTTTATAGTCTCAAGTCTCAATAAATCAGTCAGTGAGTGGTTTGGCGAGAAAGATCAAAGATCAAATCAATGGGTCAATCAATAAGCGCTTATTACGATGATATATAATTGGAACACGGGGAGCAATTCTCTACGAGACTACGGTAAGAATGGATCAATCAATAAATCAATAATCATCAGAGTTTCAGTTGGTTTGAACACGTTGCGAGATAGGGGGATGAGTGGTGGTACTTCTGCTGAAGAGTAGTGCAGAATAATCAATCGATATTAATGGGCGGAGCTAGCCAAAGGGGGCGTGGCTAGTTTGCAGCGGCCCATGCTTCCAGCTCGGCCATCGAGTCGTCACGAGCGATCTGTAGAGGAGGATTGATGGAAGATAAAAGATCAAATAATAGAGTTCAAAGATCAAATTCTAGAGTTCAAAGATCAAGTTCTAGAGTTCAAAGATCAAGTGCTAGAGTTCAAAGATCAAGCTCCAAAGATCAAAGATCAAACCTTTGCCTTGGAGCGTGTCAGTGGAGCCGATGGAGTGTCGGGCAGATCGGGGATGGTAGCGGGTGTGGTGCGAGTAGCCATCCTTGGAGCAGGAGCGATTTCCTGCAAAGATCAAAGATCACCGATCAGGAGCTTAAAGATCAAAGATCAACGTACAGCTTGGAGCTTATCGAGCTCCGCCTCGAGGTCGTCCTCTTGCAGCATGTCGGCGGCACCTTAATGAGCAGGGAATCATACCTGACTTAAAGCCTTAAACTTTCTACACTTACCAAATTACAAGAACCCCACCAAATTTGATACAATACATTGATTGATAAAATTTTAGAAAGCATTTTACACTCGCATCACATCACACTTGTTGCGGCTCACGTCAACTATTTTCTGTATATGCGCAATGATTTCTTTGTTTTTTTCTGATTCTATCCTTTTCATTTTATCCATTCATAAAAAATTTTAAAAATTAAAAAAATTCTTCTTAATTCGCTTAGTAAATACGGCGATTTTAGTATCGCAGTTATAATAAAAAGTTTTTAAATAATACAATTTTTCATTGCCGGCTTCCTTTAAGAAAACAGTGCAAGATAACAAACTTTTAAAAAAAACAAAGTTGTAAGTTCGCAGCTAGACACAAGATTCTTACCGGGCAGTGGTTGGGCGATGGCTTCAGCGAACTCGTTGGCAGTGTCGAGCTGCTCAGCGATATTGTCCATCAGATCTGAGACCTGAAATGCAATTATCGATTGGATTATTGCTTAGATTATTGATTGGATTATTGATTGAATTTTTGATTTTTTTGATTATTCAAGCGTGAACACAGTTAGACTGCTTCTGATGATCAACATAAATAATATCTTAAAGGCAAACCCCAAGCTAATTTGAAACTCTGACAACACTCTCTCGCTTTATTTGTCTGTGAGAGTGTTGCCAGAGCGGAAGGCCAAATTTGATTGGGGGTGCCTTTATCAATGTTCAAATAGATGTTTTCAAAACACATTAGCACAATCGGGCCTGGTAATTATAATAACAGCTCAATTCCTGATAGATAAATAGGAATATTTTTAAAAATGGGCAAAAAATAATGTCGACTGGCCTTATCAATATCGAGATCCATATTGGACTTCTTGAGCGTTTTCGTCGTCTGGCCGAGAACATTGATCACCTGCAAAAATCAAAGATCAATAATTTTACACATTCCATCATTCATGTACAGTGTCCTTGCTCTATATGAACTGAGCACTGATCAAAGATCAAAGACCAAACAACAATGGCATACTTCAGCGTTCATTCCAGCGTTCTCAATGGCGGTGCGTTGCGCCTCCAGCTTGGTGAGCACTCCGTCGATCCTATAAAGAACGCAAGGATCAAACAACAATCATTGCTAACCATCAAAGATCAAACTACAATCATTGCTAGCCATCAAAAATCAAACTACAATCATTGCTAGCCATCAAAAATCAAACTACAATCATTGCTAACCATCAAAGATCAAACAACAATCATTGCTAGCCATCAAAAATCAAACTACAATCATTGCTAACCATCAAAGATCAAACAACAATCATTGCTAGCCATCAAAGATCAAACAACAATCATTGCTAGCCATCAAAAATCAAACTACAATCATTGCTAACCATCAAAGATCAAACAACAATCATTGTTAGCCATCAAAAATCAAACTACAATCATTGCTAACCTTCAAAGATCAAACTACAAGCTATGATACTCACTTGGCCAGTTCTCCCTCGTACATCTTCTTTCTCTTGAGTGCAGCGAGCGCGACTCGCTTGTTCTTCGTGCCAGCTTCGCGTGCCGTTTCTGTTTCCTGCGAATATTATTATTTATAATATATTATTTATAATTTATTTATAATATAATATTATTTATATTATGCAAATATTAATATTATTAAATTATTTAAAAATAATTAGACTAAACAGATCAGAGAGCAGGTCAGAAACTACAAAGATCAAAGATCAAACGCACAGCAGCGATTTTGGCCTCGAAATGCGTCTGCTTCTTGATGAGAAGCTCTTCGATATCGCGAAGTTGCGCGATCGCATCTTCAGATGATGTATCGGTTGACTGAAAAGATCAGAGATCAAACTACAAATCTCATTTGAAAATAGATCAAACTACAGAGTTTTAGGTCAGTGCAAAATATGCAAAGAAGCAAGCCTATCAGAATGGCAGAATCAAAGTATTGATGATCGATTGGAATTTGATCGATAATGATGCATTAAGATTAGATAAACAAGAGATGTGACCACAACATTATGAACGCCTGAGTGACTCTACTCTCGCACTCTCACTGTTTACATGCATGTTGTGCACAAAACATAGCATAAGATGTACACTTCGTTTCGTGAGAGTGGAGAACACTCTATGGCAGATCTGCTACAATTATTGATTGACAAAAACAATCAATAATTCTCAACTAGAATTATTGATTGAAATATTTCAGGGATTCCCTTTCTGTTATAGTAGACGAATCACGCATACAAAGGTAAAGAGATCGATAACTAAGAAATGAATAGATAAAGATCCATTTAAATGGTTCAAATCAATCGATCAATCGATAACATCTCAACTGACCTTCCTCTTTCGGCTTTTGAACACTTTGCGTAGCATCGACGACATCTTAAATTAAGTTAATTAAGTTAATTAATTAAGTTAATTAAGTGAGACACTAAGCGAACTTAACCTTAAGACCTTATGAACTTAAGTTACTTTAAGTCGCAAATAAACAGGCAAGAACCGACCGATTTGCGAAAGCCACCCATTGTGCGAGGAGAGAGGAGGAGAAATGACCCTTGCTATAGATAGAGGAGGAAGAGGAGAAACAGCGAGGAAGAGATGGGCGGAGTTTGAATGAATAGAAGTGGATGAATAGACCTAGAGGAATGGAGAAAGGAAGGACTAGGAAGGGATGGGAAGGTGATAGAGATGGCGACAGGCGTAGAGAGATAGATAGATATTGAGAGAGCTAGAGAAAGAGAGATAGCGAGACAGAGAGGAAAGTGAGAGGCGATACTATAGGTATAGATAGTGATAGATATAGATTAATCATATGTTTTTGTTGATATTGGTGCTAAAGTCAGGGACCGTGGAATTATGCAAGAGTGGAATGCTTTACTTGATAAGCATGATTATGATAAACAATGATGATCATGATAACCTGGCACCATGGTACCGTTGTTCTATCGATTTCTGACCAGGGTATAGGTACGGTATACTGTAGAATTAGGAACGCGATTGGTGTACGGTATATTTTAGGACTAGGGGTACGATAGCTGTTCGGAAACTATACGAGTACTGCAAACGGTAGATACTGTATCAGTGGGAGTACGGTAGGTCGATATACCTTTGCCCGCTTGCCTTGAGGAGCGGTCTGATCCGTCGATCGATTTTTACGCGCCATTGGGTTGAGTGAAGGGGAGATGAAGGGGGACAGAGGGAGTTGTGAGTATTGTGAGGGAATGGAACGGGGAGGGAGGAGAGGACCACGGGGGGCTGCATCAACAACAGAATTCACGCAGAGGGAGAGATAAATAGAGGGAGGGGAAAAGGGAGAGGAGAGATAAGTAGAGGGAGGGGAAAAGGGAGAGGGAGAGAAGAGATAAGTAGAGGGAGGGAAAAAGGGAGAGGGAGAGGAGAGATAAGTAAAGTGAGAGGGAGAGGGAGAGGGAGAGGGAGGAGAAAAGGGAGAGGGAGAGGAGAGATAAGTAGAGGGAGGGGAAAGTGAGAGGGAGAGGAGAGGGCGAGAAGATGAATCAGATGGGTCGTGTTGATGCCGTAATAGAATCATGGGAATCATAGTGCAAAGTGGAGGAGAGACTTGAGGAATACTAAGAGATACAGACAGTGAAACAGAAATAGGGGAGTGCGAAAGATAGTCCAAGATTGAGAAAGTTAAACACAGGTGGAGAACTTCCGGACAAAGGCAGTTAAAAGTGAGAAACACCCAGGGAGATTGACAACAAAGATAAGACAGTAGAGTCCAGTGTTATGTCCATCTCGTTCTTTCTTGAACACTATAACTTTCAATCAGACACCAGCTCGTATGAGAGCAGTGATATTTTCCCCCATTTATTAGCGCTTGTCTCGCATATGCAAATAGTTCTCATCCAGTCGGTTCTCATCCAACTGGATGAGAACTATTGCTCTCTCTCTCTCTATCTCCATCTGTCTTCAAGAGTTAAACAACGAGATTTCAGTTATCGATTAAATAATTATTGATTATTGATTAGTTAAACAACGAGATTTCAATCCATCACAGCAATTGTCCATTCTCGGTGGCCTTGATGACTCACAAGAGATATCATCTAAGCCGTTTCATTCCTCTCTACTATCCCTTATACTTTCGCTCACTTTCTCTATGCAGACGTAGCGGTCGAAACACAATTATTGATATATTAAAGCTCACATCCTACGATTTTAATTCTGTTTTTACATATCCATGCAATACCATAACGATGACGATGGAGGCAACTACAAAAAGAATAGAACTGACAACGCTACCAACATAAACACGACAACAGGTAAGTCCTAACCAAAACCATTCGCCCGTATTCGAACAACTTTACTCATTGTCAGAGAAGGAACTAATTTTACTCAGCGCTCTGGCAACACTCTCTCGTAGACAAAGAAAGCGAGAGAGAATTGCCAGAGCGGAGAGTTTCGAATTAACTCGGGGTGCCCATTCGCCACCCCCTCCTATCTCCCCATCTTCCAATTCTACATGAATCTACTGACGATAGCCGAACGATAATCCGAAAGGCAAATGGGAGAATAGGAAAAGATGAATATGATGAGAAGAGAACCACTTGAGTTAATCCATCCCCCCTCTCATGAGAGGGAAGATATGGAAAGGTAGTAAATATGAAGTGATGAAAACTGAGAGGGAGAGGGAGAGGGAGAGGGAGAGGGAGAGGGAGAAGGAGAGGGAGAGGGAGAAGGAGAGGGAGAGGGAGAGGGAGAGGGTGAGGGAGAGGGAGAGGGAGAGGGAAACGTAGAAGAAGTAGATCGAATGTTTTACGATGCGATTTATAAAATGTAAGGAGAAAAGGATGAAGATGAAGTAGAGCCACTTCACTAGAGAGCCGATAGAGCAAGAGGTAGACGATGCGAGATAGCTGAGGTGGAGAGATGGAGAGGGAGGGAGAGATGTAGTGAGAGAGAGAGTGAGAGAGAGAGGGAGAGAGAGATGGAGAGAGGGAGGGAGAGAGGGAGAGATGGAGAGGGAGGGAGAGAGGGAGAGAGGGAGAGAGTTAGCGGTAGAAAGGGAGAGAGAAACATCAGTGAAAATGTAAGAGCAAAAGGAACCGACAACTACTGATTTCTTTATGTGAAAATGTATTCGATAGTAGTCGAACCGTTTGGGAGAAGGAGAAGGTGAAAAGAATTGTATAAGAACATGAAAAGGGTTCTGGTCTGAGCAAACACTTTAAAGGGACACCCCAAGCTAATTTGAAACTCTCCGCTCTGGCCACACTCTCTCGTTTTCTTTGTCTACGAGGGAGTATTGCCAGAGCGGAGAGATTAGCTTGGGTGTGGCTTTTAAGTGAAATTGTTCTAGTGTTGGAATTCGCGAGCGTTGGCATGTCGGATATTATATGCGAATGACGACGTTAAAGTGACAGCCCAAGCTAATTTGCTCTGACAATACCCTCTCGCTTTCTCTATCCGCGAGAGAGTATTGCTAATGTGGAGAGTAAAATTAGCTTGGAGTGTTTCTTTAATGACGATTTTTTTCCTGAGAATAAACGAAGTCTAAATTCTTTTGGGTTAAGTTTCAAACCTGACATAAGAAAGCTATTTCAAGTTCTCTTTGCTAACTTTGCCTTTGTTATTTTTCTCAAAACCGAGATAATTTGTTGACAACATTAACTGTCATCGTTAAAAGTTTATCGAATTCGTCCCTAAATATCCTTTGAAAACTGCCACCGAGCCAAAAATCGAAATCGCTCATACGCGACTCTTTCCAATGTGTTAATAAATGAATATGTATATTTGGTGGAATAAATAAATAAATAAATAAATAAATAAATAAATAAATAAATAAATAAATAAATAAATAAATAAATAAATAAATAAATAAATAAATAAATAAATAAATAAATAAATAAATAAATAAATAAATAAATAATATTATCTTAATTTATCATACCGGATGATTATCATCATTAGCAATGTCCATTATCGATCGAAAAATATAAGGGAGAACGAGGAATATGCAGTAGAGAAGATGGAAAAGAGAGCCAGAAAAGGAATTTTTATGTACGTCTTCGTCTTCTCTGATCGTCTGTCTCTCTGTCGTTAGAGTACACTCTCTCACTCAGTCCTTTTCTAGATTGTTTTGCCTCTAAGCGAAAAACGACAACAACGTTAGAGGGGAGATACTAGCCCCGGGGCAAAGTAGGCACAATGAGGGATAATCAATGAACAAAGTAAGGAGAAATGAGAGGAGAAGGACGGGATTGTAGTGTAAAAGTCATTTGAAGTTTGAGAGAGAGAGAGTGAGTGAGAAGGAGTGAGAAGGATGGGAAGATCAAACAGAAGAAGAAGATGTAGTGAAATAAGCAAAAACACTAGAAACATAATGCCTGACAGAAATCAACACGGTTGCCGTGTTTACTATATAGTTTCCAATCGATATATTCATAGAGAAACAAGTATAACCTACGACCTGACCTGTGAGACCTGTGAAGTGTTATATCTAACACTTTTTGGGAGTTAAAATAGCTCAAAAAGTGTTAAATATAACACTTCACAAGTATTATGTGCTGTGGGTTACACCTCTTTTCTCTGTATGTAGCAATAATTTCGAAATGGACTTGTACCTCATTGAGCAGTCGCTGGATCTGTCGTCGAGCTTTGTCCGTTGGCGTCAAATACGACATCTGAACGATCGATAATCATGATTTATCGATTGCTTTTTCATTAAAAGAACACAGTAAACATTTCGAGCATCTTTTCGGTCTCTGTAAACGAGAGAGTACATTGCGATGTGGAGACCGTTCGGAAACGTTACGAAATTAACTGGAAAATTACGGAAAGGGGAGGGGCTTAAGTCTCATTGTCAAAAAAAAAGATAACGAGGGATAAGGAAGTGACAATGAGAACCAGCAGATACTCTGGTGAAAGTGGGCGGAGTCAAGGGAGTGAGTCAGACGTATTCTACACCCAACAACAATCGTCCACTATTGTAAGGACAAGGCAATCAGCGGCGACAGGTGTCAGTCTGGAATGTGGATGGGTGATGGTGTTGGTGGTGGCTGAAGGGGGGTGGTTGGGGGGTGAAGGAGGTGTAGGGGGTAGTGTTGGAAGGGAATTCATTCAGTTGTGATACACACAGCGAAAGTAGTGTTAATCCAAACACCTGCTGGTGTCTTGTCCCGCTGTCGAACTCAAATCAAATCAAATCATTTATTTTCCTGTATAAGAGAGAAAGGGATGGGTATTGGGGTTCTTCTTATCACGTTAAACGGGGTCAGGAAAACTAGTCTTATTATGCCATAGTTGTCGGTTCAGCGTGTGTCGTTCTGTCAGCTTGATTTCCGTGAAGTCCTTCTTGATCAGATCCGTGCATCTCAGCTTCGGTCTTCCTCTTGGTCTCCTTCCTTGTGGCGCGTACTGTATCATCCTTCTGCATACATGGTCTCTATCTCTCCTGATCTCTCTATAATGAAAACGACCACAGATATAATTATACCATTTTCCAAGATTCACCAGAAGCTCACAAACTGCCACTGTACCCTAAACCCTCACCGATATCGCTACCGAAGCGACGGACATCCATCAACCCCTTCGTTATTCGTTTTAATGTTACATTTAATACGATGGAATAAAGAATAAGAAGAATAAGAATGAGACAATAACTGCTTTTGCGGAGCTAAGGAGAACAACTTCAAAGGAAGAGTTACATGTTCAAATTCGCGGGAAAAAGGAAAAGTCGCATTGGAATATTTCATATCAACAAAATCACAACTCAAACTGGTTTTGGTCATCTATGTAATGTCTCTAAGCGCTCCGCAGACCACTAAGCCTTCAAGAGCTGTCTGGATAGGTGTTTGGACACGGTGCAGACAGAGTTTCTGTCAGAATTTAGGAGAATAGTCAAGCAGTTAATATTAATGTGAGGTGTTTGCGGTCGAAGGAGGAGTGTTTTCAGTTACTCGAAATGTAATAATTAATTGTTATTTCTTTGCTGCCTACGCTGTGGCATCGTATTTTATGTGTAATTCATCACGATACCAATTATTCGCTATCATATGTTATCCTAATGCATAAATTATTTTTATTATTAATGTTTGTTCTGTCGATTGTGAGGACACATTAGAATCAGTTATGAGAGCAGGAACATGAATTTAGAAGTAAAGTGAAACATATAAATGCGTTCCCGCAGTTTCGTTCCTTTCTTTCACTAGATGCCCCCTACTTTAGCGAAATTGAGATTGATGCACTTTCTGAAAGCAATTTAAATTCAGCGTAGATGTTCCATCGTTGCTGATTATCGATTCTCATAGATAGTTATCGATTTTGAACAAAAATCATAAATATGTAAAGATAAATGGTGTTGGTTTTGGTTAGAGTGGTGGTTATCAATTTTCCGAAAACGATTTCGAAAATTGTCCGTTTTCCGAAATTTTCCGAAATCTTTTTCGCATAGCCCTGGTGGTTATAACGGAGGGTTACACATATTTTGAGTTGTGGGATAAACACAGATGAAGTAGTGTTAATTCGAACACCTGCTGGTGTCTTGTGGGAATGGGTGTAATCCCCCACAGGTGACTTCATTTATCACGCAGTCAGCAAAAGAAATTTAACAGGATCAAGCTTTCAAATGGGCACTACCAGTTGTTAAATAGAACAATTCGAAAATTTTTCATTCACCATGTTCTTAGGTTATGCAAATCAGACATAGAGTTGATCCCTTGCTAATAATTGCCTTTTAGGATTCAAAGAACTGATACATTGGTTCCTCCGAAACAATGAATGGATAACGATAGATGGGCAAAACGATGCACTTTTTGGATACCATACTCATATGCGAAAAGTCGCTGGTCAACCCCGTGTTCGATGAGTTCAAGAAGATTAGTACACAATGATTGTCAATACCAAAGGAGAAACTAAAGAATCCTCCCTAATGAAGAACAAATAACATGTGGTTAATGCGCTCTTTTCCTTCGCGTTTTTCTGCGTTTTTCTGTATGATTAGATGAATGATTAAGGAAATCTGATTCATTTTGTACCTGAATAAAGTACACTCATGACTGTCAGAGTGGGAATCATAATACTTAAAGAATTATAGAAGGAAAAGGAACATGAGAATGATTGTGAGGGGAATCTAATGAACTCTTCTTCCCCCCCTCTCTCTCTCCCTCCCTCTCTCTCTATCTCTCCCTCTCCCCCCTCTCTCTATCTCTTCCTCTTCCTCTCTCTCTCTCCCTCTCTCTCTCTCTCCCTCTTTCTATCCCCTCTCCCTCGGTCCACGCTATCACTGGAGGTTCTGTGTTTGAACAGAGGGCATGAAGGATGGGAATGAGAGAAAGATAGATTCTACTAGAGTGTCACAAGAGAAAGAGAATAGAAGATATCCCTCAGGGGGGGGGGGGCACTAGATCGAATGAGAACCGACTGGATGATAACCATTTGCATATTTATTTATTTATTTATTTATCGTACACCACAAGGGTGTTTCAACACGTACAAAGTGTTATATGAGAGACAAGTGCTAATGAACAGTGGTTTTCATCCAATCGGTTATTATTCATCGGTTCTCATTCGACCTAGTGCCAAATAGAGTGGACAAAACGAGTGAGAACCACTCAAAATTAAGTCGAAGCGAGTTCATAAAGGGTGAAATTTGTTGCGGTGAAGCGCTTGAAACAAAAAAAAGAAGAGTGTGAGGATAGGAGATCGCCTCAGAGCGGTAGAGTGAGATGGAATTGACGAAAACAGAGAATGAGAGAATGAGAGACAGAAAGAAAGACCGATGGAATAGAATAGAGTTAATGAAGGAAAATATGTTGTGGTGGCTCGGTAGAACGAAGAAAATAAGGCATGATAAAGCGAAGAGAGAGAGAGAGAGAGAGAGAGAGAGAGAGAGAGTGAGAGAGAGGAGGAGAGAGTGAGAGTGAGAGAGAGTGGGAGAGAGTGAGAGAGAGAGAGATGGAGGCAGAGAGCGAGAGAGAGAGAGAGTGGGTGCGGGAGGCAGAGGGCGAGAGAGAGAGAGAGACAGTGAGGGAGTGAGAGAAAGAGTTAGAGAGAGAGAGATACGGACGTTGTTAGATGGTATAGGATAGGCAGAGACAAATGAAGTTCCTTTCTCCTTTCCACTCATATCGTAAGGGACATTGGCACAGCTGGTCGACGAAGTCCAAGGGAATGAAGATATCGGGGATAAAAGGGACAGTGCTAATATAAAGTAATAATAATATACTTCATGCTTCCATTATAAAAAATAAAGTATATTAGTTGATTGATAAGTAGTGCAGTACGCATAAATACGATGCCACGACTAAGATAGTAAAGATGATAGTTACAATTACTATGAAAATTACTATGCAAAAGGTAATGATGCGATAGATTGTCCGTTCCTTATTGATTTTCAACATAGATTTTCAGTCCTTAGGTAGCCTAAACCCAAACAATTAAAAGACAAAAAGTGTTAGAATTTGATCCTCTTTCCAACCACATATTTTTTAGGGCAATAAATCCAGCAATCGAAGCGTCAATCATCAATTGAGTTGCTAATGAATTAGTGATCAAAAAGTTAATGTTTTCTTTCTCAGTCCATTAAACTAAGTGATTAATGGGGATTCTTCTCAGTTCCTTCTTTCGTGATGAGAGATTGTGCTCATTTTCCCAAAATATCGTACCGTATCCTTTGATGTTATCTTCAATTTCCTAAATCAAAACAGCTTAACAGAATTTTTTATATATGGATTCCATCTTATGGTGGAAATCATTCGAGACATTTCTGGCTATGATAAACTCCAATTGAAGATATTACAGTATGAACAACTGTTTACAATATAATATAAGAAACGTTACCGTATTCGGCGGTTGGCCCTTGAGAACTGGGGGACAAATAATTGAAAGAAAGAAAGACGAAGAAATAAGTGAAGTAGGGATGGATAGGTGGGTATTTCAAGTGGATGAACACTTATAATACTTATTTAGTTTTGATGATTAATAATGCTCTATAAACATGAAATAGCCTTGAAAATGGTGTTTACGAACAAAGATTTCTTTAACATTAAGCGTTTTATAAATTGCTTATTATTAAAGAAATTTCCGCGTGAAGTATATGTGACAAGAAGAGGCCAAAGCCATTGAAGTGCTTCATCGTCGAGAATATTACGAAAAATTCTACAGGAAAACTTGGCAATCAAGAATTATGGGAGCAATACACACAAAAAATGAATTAATCCACTAAACACGTTATATTGGGAACCTACTGGTGATTTTTTTAGTATAAAACTTATACGGCCTTCCTATCCATTAATGTAAATCATTTTTCTTTTTTTCAACGCATGAAGTATATTATTCATTATTTTTATTATCTACCAAAAAATACTAATACTTTATGAGCATACCACAGAGGTCGTGGTAAAGTAGGTCCGAAGAAGAGATTAGGACCTCCAGACTGAATTGGCCTTGAATGGCCTAGCAGTAATCATACGCAGGACTTCGTGTGCCTTGAATAACGGGTTGTACCTTTACCTTTACCTTTTACCACAGAGGTTGCCAAAACAGGGAACGGGGAAAGAGGAGGAACAGGGGTCTTCGTATCAACCCTTATGCATCGTTACATTTCCGTAACGACGGAGACGCGGCGGAGGAGGCTACGGCGTAGGCACGTAAGGCGAATGTAACGATTCATCGGACCTACCAAACATTTAAATGACATCAGTCATCCAGACTCTATGACAACACGCATTTGTGATGAAAATTGTGTTATTCACGTATTATTCACGGCGTGATGCTCGTATTTTTCATGTCTTACTATATTAGATACAGTTTGTTTATCAGCGCAGAAAGACGAACGAACCATCGGAAATGTGTTTTCATTCCTGCAACTTTACGAGTCTGATCTGTAGTCTCCCGATATTGTTACAAGATTAATTTTATTTCTTCATTTAATTATCTTCATTTCTCTAAAGACTAGTAGTCATAGATAAGTTCAGTGCCGGAAAAAAACTAAAAATAAGGAAAATTATATGTTATTATAATATTATAATTATTTGTTTATGTCTTTTATCTCTCAAGGGAGTTGTAATTGTTGTATAAATATTGAGAAAACATCATAAAATTTGTAGGTGTTTTTTTGCTAGGCTTCCCAACAATTTTTTTCTAGAGATCTACGATGCTTTCATAATGGTTGAATCTGTTACAACATTCCGTAAATCCTTGACTCTATGTTTATTGACTGTTGCTGCACCATATATTATCTTAATGGGACATACCGAGTGAACTCTCTGGCCATACTCTCTATAGTTTCGTTTTCCACGAGAGGTTTATTTATTTATCTATTTATTTATTTATCATACATCCAATAAAGATGTGACAACATTTGAAACGAAGAATAAATAAGTATTGCCATATAAGTAAGTATATAATACATAAGATATTGCCAATGCGCAGAGTAAAATCAGCTTGCTTTGTTCCTTTAATATGTCGCAAACCAAAAAAACTAAGTTTATGTAAAAGTTTTGAGAATGGCTTTAAAAATGTTTCCGCACAGGTTTTTCAAAGTGCATTTGCTATCTTGTTACCTTCACTGTCTGTTACCGAAGATATTCGTAGGACGCCACCATTTGTGTTTAAAGCGACACCCCAACCTAATTTGAAACTCCCCGCTTTGGCCACACTCTCTCGCTTTCTTTGTCTGCGAGAGAGTATTGTCAATGCGGAGAGTGAAATTAGCTTGGGGGTGTGTTTAAATCCTCATTTGTGGATTGAGCCGTGTGAGCAGCTGGAAATTTGAGTTTTGATGAAAGGAAGCATAGAATGAGCACGATGTACTTCTGTCTGATTGGAATTTATCATGCATAAGCTCATAAAGGACATGAAAAAAGAGTACGGAAATGTGCTTTTAGCTTCATTATTCACATATTCATTCGACATTTATCGTGCCGAACATTGAAATTCCCTTTATTTCCGTTTTCTTTTCCCATATATTCGCTTTGACCATAGGAGCAATAAACGGCAACGAAAGCATATACGCATAATCTCATAAAAATCTCATAATCTCATGATATGCGCTTGCTATGGTATAAATGTTACTTTAAAGGGAACATTGCATCCTTTTCATTGTGCACACTATTTTTCTGTTCTCTAACAACGAGATAACATTGTACGTCGAAGAGACCATTGATCCCTGCGCTCCCTTTAAGGCAAGGTAGCGGTTGCATTTCGTCATAATGATAATTTCATCAAAGGTATTCTTAATCTGTCTAATCCTCCCCATTTTGCATACTATCTCGTCATTGTCTGTCGTCGTTGGGTACATAACACGAAATCCGCGGCGCATGATCTCGCTACCCTATAAATGACATTTATTTAATCCGCTATATTATATTTCATTCAGGTAGCTCATGATTAAACTAAACACCCCAATTAAGCCGTGCCGTAATGTATGAACAGGTACCATAGCCATAAATATCAGAAAAAAAAATGTAAATATAGTCCGTATAAAATGCGCTTGTGCAATTGCCTTGCTATTGTCTGGCAGCTGGCTAATCTCGTACTAAATAAACAAGTGTATTTTATACGTTCAATTTTTTCCCCATTTTCTTGACTTTATCCAAATATATAGTGTTTATCATGTTCAAACAAAAGACATATTTGTTAAAATGCTGATGAATTTCTAGGACAAGATTTTCCCACCATCTGACCAAACGCTGGCGCTCTTCCGAACCTTCAAATACACGTCCGTAGTCTTATCATTACTGCTCAGTACTATGGCTGTGACTGTAATCTCTTTCTCTCGGTCTAAAACGTCGTCGACCTACAAAACATATCTACTAGCAATTGTGGTGCGTTTTAAAGTCTAATAAAGCGCGAAAATGGTCAGAATGGAGAGTTTCAAATCAACTCGGGGTGCCACTTTAATAAGTTGTTCAAAAAATACAGGCGAGAGAAAGTGTGAAATGAGTGGTTTCTGTTACGATTTTTTATATTAAATTATATGTGACTCATAGTCCTAACTTGTAGCACACATGCAATATTTAAAGGGGGACCTCTCTTAAAGCGACGCCCCAAGCTAATTTGACACTCTCCGCTCTGGCCACACACCCTCGCTTTCTTTGTCTACGAGAGAGTATTGCCAATGCGGAGAGTGAAATTAGCTTGGGGTGTGCCTTTAATGGCCTCTTCATCACTATTTCTCTGTTTTCTCACAACGAGAGAGCGTGGACCGTTTAAGAGACCGTTGACAAAGGTTTCAGCCCCTTTAAGCAAAATTCAGTTGATATCAATCATGAACGACGTCTTTCTTCAATTATTCTTCGATGCCATATTCTTCCTTCCAATGCCGTGCATTTCTCGACACGCGACACTTGTCGACATAGGGATAGCCAGTTCACACACGTATTTTGTACGTTCTAAAATAATTTACTATTTAATTTAATTAAATTAAATTAATCATACATCCTATGTGACAACATTTTAAACTACGATTGAATATATTTGAATAAATATCAATGCAATTCTTGAGTGGCGATTTGATTCGACAAAGTGACATTAGTTTAGAACAAAAAAAATGAAGCGGAGGTGATTATGATAACTGAAATTATTATTGAGGTTTTGTGGACAACAATTGTGGCGTCTATAGCTACGCCGTATGCTCTCTGCTTCCTATATCGAAATCAGGTTTTGCAATTTAAAAATTTTATTAGGTGAATTCATAAGTAACGCTCGTTTTTCGCTTTCCAAAAAAATTGTCACAAAAACTTAACAAAGCATGGAGAATTCTGGAAATATTTTTCATTCGCATCGGTCACCTTCTACTTTCTACCCGGCAGTTTGTGAATCCCTTCGTGATAAAAGGACTGGTGCAAATTCCGGAAATATGTGGCGAGTACGGTATGGATAGTGGTTCAGTCTTTGAAGCTTTGCCCTTTGAGGAAGTGATGGAGCACCGCGAAGAGGTGACAACCATAGTCGGCAAGGCCGGGTGAGTACGGAGAGTGGGGAAGTACAGCACAGTCATATCCCGTTAGCTCAGCCTGGGTCGTTCTTTTGGTATGAGGTCGAGCATTGTCATGTTGAAATTAGATCCGAGTGTCCTTCCCGCGTGATTGTTCGAGGTGGAGTCTTAGCTTTCGCAGCTGGAGAGTGTAGACATGTGTCGTGATAGTCGTACCCTCGAGGAGGAGTTCCCAGTACTCGACTCCCCGTACCGAATACCAGATGCACAACATCACTTTTTGATGCTGAAAATCGGGTTTGGGGGCATCTGCTCGCTATTCGCGCTCACCGAACCACAGTCTCTTTTGCTCTTTGTAATCGTAGGGCACCCACTTTTCATCACCGGTTATAACGTTCACCAGCCAAACAAGCCGGCGACGTAGAGTTAGAAAAGTCTTTGCCATGTCCTATCGGCGATCCTCGTCGTAGTCGGCTAGGATGTTGGGTAAACATCTTCCCTATTTTCACTTATTTCCGAGAGTGTGAAGGCCATGTACCACAGTGCTCTCGCTGACCCAAAGTGTCATTGCAATATCACCGGTATCGAGATACGGATCAGCCCTTTCCTCTTGGAGCAATCGATCGAGATCTACCTCCGGTAGGCGACTGGGTTGATCTTCATTTTCGAGGGAAAAGTACTGTTTCTCGAATTTGAAGGCTCACTTTCTCACCGCTATTACGTGAGGCACATGTTAGGGGTACACCTCTGCTAGGCGATGTTGGAAGTCAGGGCGTCTCAAGCCCGAGAGGGAGAGGAATAAAACAACGTTGCGAATGTGAATTCCGTCGGGAGCGAAATTGTGCGGTTTTCTCGCCTGGAGGACACGCGGGAACTGAATCGAAAACAGCCGCAGGATATTCGAGGGACACCCTATCTAGTGTATACAGCATGGATGCTGGCAATAATAACAGAGCAAGAACGAGGCGACTGAAGTTGGGACAAAAAAACGAACGTTACTTATGAATTCACCTAATAATTATTTTTTTTTCAATTTATAATTTTCTGTAATTTTCATTTGCTTTTCTAAACATTGCTAAATTCACTTTTTTCTATTATTGCGAACATTCTAACTTCGTTCCCGCCTTTATTAAAAATGAACATTGCGAGAAGAAAATAATTTTTTTCCTTAAAGACACCCCAACCTAACTTTATTCTCCGCTTTGGCCATTCTGGCTACGCTCTAACGCAACTAGAGAAAGCGAGAGAGTGTGGCCAGAACGGAGAGTTTCGAATTATTCTGCAGTATTGCTTTAAAGGTGATTCAGCCTCCCGGTTCACGCTTCAAGTTACACAAACACTCCTCATTGGCCATTTTTCTCTGTATGACGGTGTACTCATTCTTCATAGGCCCTTCTCTTCAGGCGAGGATCATCGATTGTTATTTACAATTTATGAATAACTGCGCAAAATTTAATTTTTTTAAAAACTTTTGCACTAATACTTATCCTATTTTCACTGTTCTTTTCGCTAATTTTTGCACAAAAAATAACTATTTTCAGTTCGCCCTTTACCCAAAATCGGAAATCGGCCAATTTAAAGAGGTATTAATTTATATTTTTATTATTTTTAATAATTCTCATTCGATTCTTTTCTGAAGTTTTCACCTGATTAAACGAAGGTTGAAAAGAAAATATTACTCATAGTTACTATATGTCACGAGTGTGCTGTTTGCTTCACTGACAACGTAGACTAGACTTGAGAGACTTATTAGTTAAATTATGTTTTTTCCGGTTTTGACAAACACAAAAGGGGAGTTATGATATGCAGTACTTAATAGTGCTAGAGTCCTTTGTAAGGTCAAAAAATGCGTAGTTTTTAGACGAATTAATCCGCACTTTCTACATTTCAGCGACTTTCCCTTGAATGGAGGCAATCAGAAGTGGACAGAATGGACTGTTACCGTACGGATCTTCTCTACATCTACGCAAGCAGTGCTATCGTTATGATTATGTGGCTAGTTACACTAGTTTCCATGGTAATTATCATAGACTAAACAATATCCCAGAATTAATTTATACCTTCAATGTGAAAACATTATAAAAATGATTGAATTGATTCTGAGTGATACCATAGTCATAGCTGGGTCAGCTCCTTGAAACAGATTTTATACAGGTTCCCCAGGGTTCGTGTTTATGACCCACAGAGTTTTTTGTCATTGAAGAACTCAACAATAAAAATGATCTATGTCCGCCATGAATAATTTCGCAACGATGAGAACTTGCTGAGAAGAAATAGTAAAATGCCTGAGTTTTAAACTCTACTTGGCATTGATTTCAAACCGTTGATTGTATACGCTTGACTCTGAAAATACTTCGGGTTTATGACTAATTTTTTTAACCCCAACTACCGGGTTAAGGTTTATGACCCCAGGGTTCGGGTTAAAGTGTATGACCCACAGAGTTTTTTGTCATTGAAGTACTCAACAATAGTAACTACACATAGTGCAATTTTTTAACTAGCGACAAGTCCAAGTCATAAGAATTTGAAACAAAGGAAAAAGGAGGAACAAAAAATTTAAGTTAACGATCAACACATTCTACATGCTGAAGACATCATGGACGTTCAGTGAGAAGATGAGGAATCATCACAGCACTATGATGAAATCATTATTATATCAGGTTGAATTTTGACTGAAAAAATTAATACCCCCGGTGTTTTGAAAATTATCGTACATGTAAAAACCCATTTTCGTTAGTTTTCTTTATTTTCATTGTTTTTCTCGTCAGAGATTGCGAGGAGTGTTAAAAAAGGTTTCGAAGTGCGGCCAACTCTATCACATTTTCATATTTTTTCCTGAATTTGAACTCTCGATCGATATTAAGTTTAATTTTTCCAGGCAACTATCCTCGTTACATGTCTAGCAACTCCCATGTCGATGTCTTTCGTGCAATACTTCGTCGGCATCCAATCAAATTGTATTTTTTTAATATTTAAAAATCGCAACTGATATTTTTTTCAAATTTCAAAAATAAAATCAATATTTCATTATATTTGAGTGATTGTTCCCATCGGATATGTTATCATATCTTTTCATTCGGGTGCTCATTCAATTGTTATCATTGTTACTACGCCTGTCTATCGCAAGACTATTCTAAGAATATTGGGAAGGTTGGTTGAATCTCCAATCACATAATATTCATTTAAGGGCACAACTTTAGAGCATCGGTCCAGTCCAAAAGAATGGAATCAAAGTCGAGAATATAAGTCCCATTCTATCGCGTTTATTTTTTCGGCCCGTTTGAGACTGGTCCGGTGTTCTGCATTAGTTTCAATTAAAATGCACACCCCAAGCTAATTTGAATCTCTCCGCATTGGCAATACTCTCGTAGACAAAGAAAGCGAGCGAGTGTGGCCAGAGCGGAGAGTTTCAAATTAGCTTGGGGTGTCGCTTTAAGTAGATCATTATTTGTTTTCAGAACCTCTATGGTTGCAGGGACATCGGCCAAAATATCAAATATTGTGTAAATATTGTAAATATAAGTTTTGCAAGTGCTCACAAGGGAATCCTTTCACCTCGCGGAAACCAATCCAGATGAAAATTTGCACAGGCATTGTTGAAGACGATAGAAAATGATATGTGAAGTCGAAAAATGCAGCAGGGCAATACCCGAGCCGCAGCATCCATCCAAACGTGGTCAAACTTGGCGCGCATTCGCCGCCAACAATCTGAATTCATCGTCACTATCTCTGAAGAAAGGTATCAACTTGATTGGTGAACGGAGTGGAAAGTGGCTCGTGCATTAAAGACAAAAAGATTCCGAAAAAATAACATCAACGCGATTGTACGAAGAAACTGTGCCACCAATAAGGTCTCTCTCATTGCTTCAGAATGCGGCGAATGCACGCTAAGTTTGACCAAGTTTGGATAGATGCTGCGGCTCGGGTATTGTCCTGCTGCATTTTTCGACTTCACATATCATTTTCTATCGTCTTCAACAATGCCTGTGCAAATTTTCATCTGGATTGGTTTCCGCGAGGTGAAAGGATTCCCTTGTCAGATACGGGGTTGCCTTATTCATATTTCTGGAGATATTTCGTAATAAACATCACTTCTCAATTGTGGAAATGAATATCTATTGTACGTGTAGTGCGGTAAAAATATTGTACGGACAATAAAGGATACATATGTGCATCCTCAGGATAACGCATAATTTAAATTTAAAGGTTTTATGCACATAGAGGTGCGAGAGGTGTAAAGGATATGATCCATGATTTATTTGATCGTTGATGGAATAATCGATACTGCTGTGCCGAAATGACCAGACATTCGTCCAAGACTACTGAAAAATTAAATATGTCGATGCTATCATTGCTTTAAAGAAGGTAGTGTCCGAAGAGATGTATAAAATGTTTTCAAAATCCATTTAAAAAATATTGGTTGCGATCATGCTATCGGAGGAAGCGTAAAAAAGGCATATTTGAAAAGAAAACATACAGTCGGTAAGGTCGTACGAAATACAGTGTGAAGAAGGGGCTTAGAGAAACTGCTATATCGCCGACCTAAGAAAAATTCTTTAATGTTTAATAAATATCTCACGAAATTTGGAAAACCTGGTTCACCAGCTTTTCGGTGCAAAAACTTCGCAAGACCATTGACCATCCAATATTTAAATTTGCCCTTTAGGTTTCAAATTACATAGCAAGAAGTTTTTAAAATGACAAGGACCTCGGAAAGCTGATGTGTAAGATTTACCAAATTCTCTAAGAGTATTCTTGATTCGATATATCTCATTTAGAGAGAATTTTGCTTCGCGATCAAGCGCTTCTCGGCTTTTGGCTAACAATAAGATCAAAGTGTAAGCACATTTCGAAATCAAGAAAATAATATAGTCTTTGGAATAGTTATATTTGCCATGCTTATTTTTAACAAATAAAAAAAAACTACACACTACGAAAAATTCATTTAAAAAAAGCTTGCCAGATGCGTTGAGTACTCCATAATTGGGCAGTGAACGATGTCCAGTTGTCCCAGAACGTACGTCAACACGGAAAATGTGTACAGGCCGGGCAAAAACGATTGCAGAATCAGACCCTGTCAAATGATCTTTAATCTCTGATCTTTAGTCTCATACAGAAAAAAACACCCATTTGACATGAAGCTATCAGAGTTTTCATTAATTTGTTTATTTATTTATTTATCCATCAGTTATAAGCAAAAATAATGAAATAATGAAGCAATAATGGAGTGATGGAGTTCATCTTACCTTTTCAATCTCTTTATGTGCTTTTCTGGTCCGATCGCTCATGTGGAGCTTATGGGATGAGAGGGTATTATGCAGCCTTTGTCCCACAATAGCAATAATCAGATAGGACGGAATACAGGGGCAGCACACCCATAGTCCGGCTAGAAGAATACGCGGATCAACCATCGAATAGCCTGAAATCGAAATAATTTAACCTGAAATTATGATGTTCACAGTCACGGAAAGTTAAATGATCTCAAGAGTTTCTCATCTCTAGGGGCTAGGAAAAGGAACTGCGTTAAATCTCACAACACTATGGTTTTCATACTTTACTGGCACTCTGTAAAGAGTTTTTACAATGGGGTAGACAATATGCACATATTATATTTATCATCAAGGAATAATGCTAATTGTTGTCATTTTTTCCCTCCTGTTCTCATTGTTAGTGCTCCCCCAATATCACCCTTATTACCGACACGTAGATAAATATATATAATATATTCAAACGTATTCAAACTTATTTGCCCTTTTCCAAACCCAGTGCCGTCATACCTATAGCAAGTCTAGGTACAACGGCACTGTATTGGTTAATTTGCAATTTTAAATGATTAAAGGGACACTCCGAGATACTTTGAAACTCTCCGCTCTGGCAATGCGCTCTCGTTTTCTTTCTCTACGAAATAGCGTTGCAAGAGCGGAGAGTAAAATTAGCTCGGGGTTTTCTTTGAAAAAAGCTCTGATCATACCCATTGGAATTTCATACGTGAAGGTGTAGTTCCTCTCGTGTAGAAGAAACTCCTTGATCAATTCAGGTTCGAATATTGGTGTCGTTGCAGCAATTGACTGTTCATGAATTATATTGTTTATTTATTGTTAGATTAATAAGAATTTAATCGATTATTTTACACAATATTAATTTCATATTTTGGTGGTTTTGAGGAATGTTTATTCTTTTGCACATTTTGTTGTAAAATCAAGTAGGCCCGAAGAAGAGATTATGCCCTTCGAACTTAGTTCGGCTTATATTATCACAGGCCTAGCAGCGATCACCCCACAGGACTTCGTGTATCTTGAATAACGGGTTCTACTTTACTTTTACCTTTTAAATGTTGTTGTTAAAGTTGATACTTGCGGACTAGATGTGTAATCAAGCACTGTCCATATTATTCACATTTGGAATACACATAAACCATTTCGAACTTTCGAGGTCGACAAAGACAAAAACGCCATAATATAATGGGTACAATACGTACCGAACCATGAAGTGACTATTTAAAAAATCGAGCAAATAAAACATAATTATTTTTATTCATCATGCTTTATGGACCGGGATTGGCCGAATATTTATTTTCAAGATTTTGTTAACGCACAATTTCACCATGAATTTGATTTAGTCTCTATTTTTAAGAAAATTACCCTCGAGTTTTTTTCTGACTAAACTGGCCAGCCAGAACTATAGATCACATCTCCCTGAGCACCAAAACAGTTTTCGCTAAAATTATAGATGCCCCGGAATACAGTAATCCGAGCTGAAAGTTCACTGCTGCACCAGGGAAGGCACTAATTTTCGAATTTGAAAGATAAATATATAGAAAATTGCAAAAGGTAATCGGACCCGCAAGCGCTGGCTACAAATCACTAACAATGAGATAACAGGTTACGTTGACTGCCTCTTGAATCGATTAGAAAACAGAAAGCCACTTCGTCGGTGTAACATTCTTCATGATTATAGCGCACCCCAAAACTCCTGGTTCTGCTTATTTAACCGTTCGAGCTATTTAACTTTTCAGCTGTGTCAAGGAAACTCACTACAGTCTCTCATTTGCTTTCTGCCGCCGTACCAAATAGGTCGACCCTAAAAATATGTCCCCCCTCTCTGAGTCAATCGATATTTGAGTTAGGAAGGCCTTTATTTGTAGTCGAGATGATAGCGGAAATAGATCAAACAGGGAAGTGGCACAAAAATGATAGATGAGAGACTGAATTGGAATCATGGGATAATGAATAAAAGTGATGAACAAAATGCAGTAAATAGGGGAAATGAAAATTAATTAGATGAAAGAACTAAATGGTGAATTTTGAAAAGAAAAAAAATTGAATGTTATGAAAATGTTTCGAATGATATGAAGCTCAATAAAGATAGCGGGAAAAGGGGGACATGGAAAGGAAAAATAGAAAAGGAGGGAAAAATACAATTCAACAATAGCTATGAGAATTTTGTTAACACAAAACAATGATAAACGGAATAGTCGATGAAATCAATAACAATAATCGATACTTCAATAATCATTTTGCATCCATCCATCCAATCATTTTTGTTGGTTCATCTTCCATTCAACAATTGTTGTCCTTGAACGATCATACGAACGAATCTAGAAATTTAAATAATTTTAAATAAATAAATTAAATTAAAAATATTGATGGTTAATAATTACCGTACCTTTAATTCTTCAATCATTAATATTTAATTGTCGAGACGCATCGTAGGTAGAGCACGTCAAAGATCCTCAAATTAAATTAAATATAATTAGAACAATGCAAACTCTTAAATTCTTACCTTTGATCAATGAAAGTTCTATTAGGAGCGGACGGCACCTTCACCACAAGGATCCTGAAATTACATGAAATTTAACTAAAACAATTGCAACGTATATATTCTTACCTTATCCAAACGAGTTGTCTATTATTCATAAGAGATGATCCACCAACTACTGATATTTCGTACTATTACATTGAGTAAAGCTACCATGGGACTTCATCCCGGTGGATGCTATATCAATGAATAGTAACAAAATATAGTAGAATGGGAGATCATCTTTATAAGAGAAGACGATTCACTGCGATACTGAAATTATATGAAATAAAACTAAAACAACAACAACGTATCTTAAATTCTTACCTTGATCTTAGTACCTTTACTCAATGAAAAGACGAGTCTTGATGGGCCGAGGAGATTATGAGCTGGCAACTACTGTACCTATTTGTTAGTAACAACAAAGAGAGAATTGGGGAAGACAGAGATAGGGAGAGGAGAGGAGATGAGGGAGAGAGGGATGAAAAAGGAGAGAGAGAGAGAGAGAAAGAGGGAGAGGGAGAGAGAGGTAGAGGGAGAGGGAGATGTATGCACTGTTGAGCTTCGTAGATAATATTAAATTATAATGGAAAGTTTAAAACCGTAGATCATCATGTTTGAAGTTTTTGTTAGTATTTCATTGATTATATTTAATTAACAATTTATTAAACTAATTTCATTGAGTTAGGCGACCATGGGAAATATTCCCGGTGGATGCCGTATCAATTGAAATTTGCTAAGTATAATTCAATATATTTATATATTCTATTTAATGTGATAGGTAATAAGTATTTTTACATATGCCCTTCGTATTATACATGGAGTCGACAATTTAACATTTTTCCATTGATTAGATCTACTTTATTCCATGCAATCAAGCTACCATGGGAAATTTTCCCTGTGGATGCCTTAGCAAGGGAAACCATAAAAATTTTCACGAAAATTTCTTTGTGTGTATGTAATACGAAGGGCTAGATCAAACAGGTCAATTCGCTATCACAGTAAATGAATAACAATATAAATTCAATAAATAGCATTGATTCGTAAGTAATAATATATAAAAATTTGGATAGATGGCAACAAACCTCCATAGCTCCTAGATGTTATTAAACAATCAATAAAGAAGAGCCGTTGATTACTAAAGGTCCTGAAAAAACAAGATGTAGGTACGATAATGTAACATTTCAATAGTCTTTCAGAGAATGAGCATACAAGTATATCAATGTGATTGATAATAGTCGCGCACTTGCTATGTGAATAACTGTATAAAGTATATAATAGCGCTTACCTTTCTCGAATATAGTTTAATTTCATCCAACATATACAATCATATTATCCATCCTTGCACAGATACATTATTATTTCGATTCATTCTATCATAGACACTGCGCCTGAAATATAACACTTTAGAAACATGGTATTAAGAAAAGCGGAAAGTTTCGACAGCCTAAAACGGATAATGACAATTGAGTTTCTATGAACTAAATGAACAAAGAGAGTGTTCTATGAACGAATAGTGCTGCACAGTCTACAAACAATTATCTATAAACAATTCAGCAAAAGATAGAAATATGAGAATAAAAGGATAGAACGAACCTAATTGACTAGAAGACTAGATATGTTGAATATATCCTCATTTAATAATCACAAATAGTCCTTCCTTCTCATTAGCATGTTGACGTTGAGCTAAAATAAACTACAATTAGCGGAAAATATGACGACAAATAGTGATCAAGGAATTGTGAAAACGGATGATGACCTATGACTTTCACGGTAAATATCGGTGAAATCGACGATGAACGATCGTCGAAAGGTAAAGAATAATAGACTATAGTATCGATTCATACAAAATGTATTATTAAACTAGTAAACAAAACAGTAACACATAAAAATAATCTAAACAATAACATAAAAGGAGCGGCGACTTGCGGGATGACAATGTGGAGTTACAGTATATCACATTGTGTCACGCTCAGTCAGCCGGGTCAACTCTAAATATCTCGACCATAAAATCACTCGTGCGGTGTTTTGAAAAATTATGGGTGAGATAGAGAGAAATAGTGTTCTAAACAAGAGACGCAGACAGGCAGATTTTTGAGGCGCTCGGAATAGCCTCAATTTCTCGTCTACCCTATTCCCTCTTGTGATCTCTCACTTTCTTTCCCTCTCTACCTCACCCCCATTTCTGTCTCTCGACTTGATAGGAATTACAGTCGAGATGAGCCCCAAAAGAGAGCCGATTCCTATAGAAAAAAGAGAGAAATTAGGGCCCACCTCTTGATCTACCACCCCTATTTAGTACGGCGGCTGGAAGCAAAATATTCGCCCAAAAAAAAATGGAAATTTTACATAGACTTCAATTTCAAGGGAATTCGACCCACATGAGGGAGGAATTCCGTAGTGAGACGTTACAGGAATTTTTCTCCGTGTAAGATCTCCGTCACAATCGCTATCATTCCATCAGTACGTCATTATTCCAATAATATTATTTGCTGTTTGCATAATCACAAATGCACCTGTACATACCTGTACCTATGATATACATATACCTGTATACCTATGATTATACCTTGAAAATCAGGAAAACTGTACACTTTTCACGTATATGTTTTGGGAAAATGAGATTTATTGATGATATTTCCCAGTATTTGGCTATTCAACAATGCACTGTTAAATTTTCGAAAATATGATTTTCAAAAATATTTTTTAATGATTAGGATATATGCAAGTAAATAAACCTTACAAAGGCTATAACCGTGGGTAGGTAGATCAGAGAGACTATTAGAACCGTTGAGGAAACACTGGGAGAAGAGTGACTTATCACGTAATATCTGAAAAATAATAAGCAAAATCCTTTTTTGTTTCTTAAAGGCACGCCCGAGCTACGCAATTTCACTCACCGCTCTGGCAGCACTCTCGCGTAAACAAAGAAAGCGAGAGAAAAAAACGTTACATTTGGCTTACGCGCCTACGCCGTCACGTAAACGATTTTGCTTGCGCGTGTGTAAGCAAAATTTAAGTGGGAAACCCTTATGGTCCAGGAAATTACTGTAACAGGTTACATCATTATTGATCTATGGTACGATAGCATCTTATCGTATTGAAACTCAGGGTTTTCCACTTGAAAACCAGCGCACTCCAAAATTTACAGAATACGCGTGTTCATCTAATGTTATACCTGTATGAAAAGCAAATGCACAGCATTATCGAAAAATGTGCATGGCCATGTATCATAATCGAGTAGAGATAATGGCAGGCCCGTGGCGACAAATCGGTCATAATCACAGGCACACCGGTAACCATCGGGAAAAGCTTATCCTCGATTGGTATCAATCTGCATAAATAAATAAATACATAAATAAATAAATAAATAGATAAAAAATAATTATTTAAAATTAAATAAAAAAAATTGTACCGAACGAATAAAATTCCAGAAGTGAAGCAAGTAACTGCTTGCAGCATTGTCATAGAGAACAGTAGTACTGCATAGGTCCTGAAGATATAAGAATATTTCGGGTATTTTGATTCTAAAATTCGAAAATACCGAAGATTTCGCGGGGTTCTTGTACAAATTCGATAGAGTGTTGTGACGTTTGCGAGAAAGCCGGTAATGCATATGAGATAATGTAGTATGACTATGGTGGTGAATGCAACCATTCCTAAAAGATTATTTTTTTACATATTTTTCTTGTCTACCAAAAGAATGCGATTATTCGTTAAGAAATTACTTTCATGAGCAAACTGACGTAATAATAATAATAAATAATTTATGTATGCATTATAATGATAACTTATAATAGTGATAATGCGTGCATAAATTAACCTACATATTGACCGTATACAATACACTTGTCTATTTGGTACGAGAGTAGCTACAATGTGTCTATGTTTTCGTCTTTCTAACGTATCTAAAAATTATTGCTAAATATTGAATCAGTACGACGATCTTCAGTCAGGTGCGGTATATCCGTATTGTCAAGCAGGCCGATTGGACGAGAGAAGTCAAATTTTCGTGGGATATTTGACTATTACAATCAATTTTTATATGCTGACGTTTTCTTGAATGGAGATGAATTCTCTCAGAGACGAAAGGATAAATCTTGTGGATAAGAAGATTCCCCCTGTTTTGGCCCCCTCTGCATTTAATGTGCTGAGAGGATAAATATGTATGTATGTATGATCGCCAGAGTCACAATTGATACTACAGGGAAATGCGCCGAGAAAGTCGCTACACACAGAAAATAAGTGTTGTCCACGGAGCATACATACCACCTGAGAAGTGTTATATTTAACACTTTTTGAGCTAGAAAATCTTTGAGACAATATTCTCATCTTTTAAAAAAGTAAATAAAATATACGCAACGATTATTAGAGCAAGAATTGAATGAAGTACACGAACTATTCATCAAATCAAGTTTTCCTTTTGCGAACGCCTTCGTCCATATAATATCCAAGAAATAATCAAAATTATAGTTATTCACTTATTGTTATTCTGACAGCAGAATGATAAAAGAGTGAGTGTAAGGACAGACCAACAGGTGTAGGTTGGAAATACTATCTGTGCTATATACAACACAACGACATGACTAATAACAAATATTTTTCGAAGTTTATTATGTACATATTATCTTATAGCTTAAGAGTGATATATGGGTTGCGTTCAATTGAAGGAATAAATTATTATTATTATTATTATAATTATATGAAAGTGGAAGCGTTCATAGTAAACAGGAAACGTAAATTGTTATTTTCGATAAATATGTAAATACAAATTTAGAACAAGAGGATATTTGTATGTAAAATAATAGTACGTACTTTCATAGTTGAGATAACACCACTAAAACAGCTAGTCGTTTTAAATGATAATCTTAATTTTAATTCATTAACATGACAATATCAACTTCTTGGATAAATCGTTTATACGGGGTATATAGAGAAAGACGTCTTCAACTTCTGAGATATTTGAAAATATCTCGTAAAAGTTCATAGTTACGATTGTTCCCACACAATAACTTCTCATTTCATTTTTAGATTTTTAGATCATTAATAATCTCATAGTACAACATCTTTATAACGTTCGCGCATGGGCGCGTTGATTCATGTAACAAAATAATCGTAATAACGATCCAAAAAATGAATTATTTAATCGTCGACGGCATAATCGATATCGTTTCACCCTCTCGAATACCCGCCATGCGACGGAGACTCCTGTAATTATTGATTTGACTGGATCAAAAATAACTGTGATTTTGCAATATGCCGAAATGAATCCATTGACTCGGCATTTCTCTGGGCATTTCTCTGTTGAAAGCCAGACGTACAAGTGACTATTAAATATGCATTTTTGAGAATTTCTATATTGAGAGTTCTGGCTTTCAAAATAAAGATAAGATTTTCTTATGCGGTGTTACATTTCCAAAACGTGCGCACGTCCTTGTGCGTTTTTTCGTTAGAAAATGCATATGGACGCGCGCACGTTTTGAAAATGTAACACCGCCTTGGCAATTATCATTGAAAATTGAACTTGCATTTTGTATGGTCGCACAAAATATAAAGTGAAGAATGGACTCAGAGATACTGCAAACTCTCCGGCCTGAAACAATGATAAATCGACAAATACATAACATAACCTAATGTCGTTTATCGATTCACTTCGTTTCTTTTTTCTTTATCACATTTCATTGTTTATTCATGAATACGTATAAATATTAATATTATTATAATTTATCAAATACGAATCAATATCAAATCAGCAAATACGAGATAGCAAGACTTCCGAGAGTAAGACGAGATAGAAGAGATAGAGATAGTAAGTTATTACATTTTATAATTGAACGCAATCTTTCTCGATTCATAAGAGCAATATTATTAACGACAAAACTTGCAATGTGTGTGGTATATTCCACGAATGGCGAATGAACCATGTCAAATTGTCCAATGGCATATGATGATACCGAGAACAAGTACAATCCGGGAAGAAACGATTGCAGCACCAGACCCTGCATCAGAAAGATCCATGATCTTTGATCTTTTGTCGGTGGGGCCGAAACACCGATCACGTCTTATTTAACCGTTAGACATATGTAGTTTAGCAAATTTGAATTTTAAAATATTTGATATCCCCTTACGAAAATCATATCTAACGCAAAATACGGGTCAGCATGCCCCAAACTGAATAAGTTTTTTTTTGTTTCCAAAACTTTTCCTTTCGAAAATGTATTAGAAATGTTGGTCGCTGCTAGACTGTTGAAACATAATCATGTTTTTCTCAGTGTGATCTTTGATCTTTGATCTTCGGTCTTTGATCTTTCATCGCTCCTCACCTTAACAATCTCCTTGTGAGCATTTCTAGTCCGCTCGCTCATATGGGCAGCCTTGGACGACAGTGTTCTGTACATCATTCTTCCCACTATGAGTATGATCTGATATGATGGAACGCAAGGACAGCAGGCCCATATCACGCCCGCAAGGAAGCCTGGCTCTACTGCGGAAAATCCTGAAACATAACTCTGCAAACCAGAAAATAACTCTCGTCCTAATAACTCCAAGTTTTATATGCATATTCTATTTTACTATTTCACCATACACAGTTCACACGGTTTGTATTGTGTCTATGAATATGTGTAATTATTTTTGTTGAATAAATAAAACATACCCATTGGAATCTCCTCAGTAAAAGTGTAGTTCCTCTCGACGAGAAGATATTTCTTGATCCATTCGGGCTCAAACATCGGAGTCAGAGCGAACATTATCTGTTGTTCAATCCGTTAATATCTATGTGATCTTGACGCAGTCTATGGATTCTATCGCACAATCAACCTTTTGCTATGTGAAAATAAAATCATCAGACATGTTTTTTCAATGCACTTTCTCTCGTTATCAACACTTTGCATTCCGTCGTAACCATCACTAATACAAGGTGTTCAAGAATTACGAAGACTTAAAAATAAAATGTTTCGAGCGCGAACCATGCGCTGCAAAATTATTAGCATACACACAGGTGAGTCTTCGTAATTCTTGAACACCCTGTATAAAGGGAGCGTAACCTCACTCAATGGTCTCTTCGACGCGCAATGCTCTCTCGTTGTTAGAGAACAGATACATAGTGTCGCAATGAAGAGGCCATTGAGTGAGGTAACGCTCACTTAAAGAGAGCGTTACCTTACTCAATGGTCTCCTCATTGCGCACACTATTTTTCTATTCTCTAACAACGAGAGAGCATTACGCGTTGAAGAGACCATTGAGTGAGGTTACGCTCCCTTTAATATTGTGCGTATAAAATGTACTTGCATAAGAAAATGACAAACGGTGCTAACGAACGGAAGTCACAATCGAGAGGCGGGCGAGATGTAGCCTTCTACATCTCGCCCCGCCTCTCGATTGTCTCTCCGCTGCCTCTCTCTAACCGGGCTGACCTTCGCCGAGCGCTATATGATATATAAAAGAGACCGGCATAGTTTCTGAACCATGCAAAGCAAGAAAGTCTCTTCTACAAATAAAACAAGTGAATTTTATACGCTCAATATACAGTATGGCCTGAAAAACTCGACCGGACTGTACCGTAACAGTACTCACGAAGAAGATGACCGTGGGTAGGTAGATCAAGCTGACCATGATGACAGCAGTGGATACTGTAGGTGATGGATGGCTAATAACGTAGTATCTGAAAAATCAGTTTTCGATTTATAGATCTTACAAAATTGACCTCAGTCTTCGGAGATAAATCGGTAAATAGAAAAATGTTTCAACATGCATTATTTGCATAATATGCAATAAATACAGAAAATAGTAAGTTTTCGGTTGAATTTAAAAAAAAAGGATCACCTGTATGAAAAGCAGACACAAAGCATTATCGAAAAATGTGCATGACCATGTATCATGATAGAGTAGAGGTAATGGCAAGCCCGTGGCGACAATCCAGCCATAATCACTGGTATTCCGGAAACCATGGAGAACACCATGGTATGGATTGGAATCAATCTTAATTTATGTCTTTCTAATCTTAATTTTTTGTCTGACAAGGAGTCTCTTTTGACTTAAGGAGGCGAAAAGTAATGATTTATAGCTTATTTGATAGCCCTTTCTCTGTAGAGTAAGAATATATGTTTAAAAAATCCTGCGGAGCTCTGTACACGGATTTTAAAAAATCAAAAAAAACCAAAGTTTGACCAATTTCTTGCAATTCCCGTTTAAAAAAAATGGCAGTGAAAGCTCGTGGTGGAGCCTTGGAGTGGCGGAGCTCGGAACGAGAGCGCGGAGAAGTTCCCCATCATTGTACGGCAATTTCACTGCCATTTTTGGAATTGCAAGGCAGAAATTGGTCAAACTTTGGATTTTTTTTCAAACATAAATTCTTAGTCTACAGAGAAAGGGCTTTCAAATAAGCTATAAATCATCACTTTTCGCCACCTTAAGTCAAAAGAGACTCCTTGTGAGCATTAATCCATGAATGATAAAGAAATTGAAATTAATTCATAAACAACGTAGAAAGTTGTAACCAATGAACATTATTGATAAATGATCAAGTTGGAACGTAGGAAAAAAACGAAAAGAACAGGCGAGAGTGTGTGGAAAACTAACAGTTTTCTATGCATTTCTTTTTTCTTTCGTGAATTTCGAACGTCATATTACCGAACAAATAATATTCCTGATGTAAAGCAAGTACTTGCTTGCAAAATTGTCATCGAGGCCAGTAAAACTGCATATGTTCTGGAAACAAAAAAGTTATATGAGAAATGTATTTTAAAAATTGAAGAATACCGAAGATTGTGTGGTGTTCTTCTTGCGATGAGATAAAGGGTGATCACGTTAGCTACAAATCCTAGCGAGCATATGATGTAGTGCAAAATAGATATAGCGATGAATGCCGACATTTCTGAAATAAAATTATTCGGTTTTCCGTTTTTTGATAAATTAACAAATAAAATTAATTTAGGTTTTTTTTCTCTCGTAAAACCTTCTAATTAGGTTGCGAGAGAAGATTGGTTTTTCCTATAACTTCTTGGACGCGATTTGCTTCACAAAACGCGGGAGTCGTATTTCTAAAAGGCACTCACCGACCATTTCAAGATAACATTAATGAAAAGACACTGTATACTTTGATATTTTCGGTTTCTAGTGAGGGCAGTAAATCAATCAGTACAGGGCACAACGAAATAAAAACCGTATTCATTAAATAAATACGAAAAATGTCTAGCTAATACATCAAATGCGAAATCATATTTTGACATAAAAAAGAGAGTTACGTAATTTTAGTTATGATTGGTCGAGACGACCAATCATAAATAAAATTACGTAACTTTATTTTTCACTTTCAGAATATTCAACTTTAAAGAGGATCGTTAACAACGTGTTTATCACTAACACTGACACTGAGAAAAAAAGAATATTGCCTTTATAAATAACAATCATACTAGGAACGGCTTTTTAGCTAATAATATTGCATTATTTGCTTTTAAATTACAAAATCTCGCGATAATATAATAAATCGCGAGATATTTTAACTCAATTTGTTTTAAAAATTAAAATTGTTTTAAAAACAACTCATAACTTTGCACCTTGCGCCAAGATGTAGAATACATACACGAATAAAATATCACAAAATTTCTGTAATTAACAGTTGTATGTTTTACATAGTGTATGTGCATATCAAGACAGTTGACATATTATGCTAATTGTAAAAAAGATTTCTGAAAAAAAACAATGTTATCAACATATTAAAAAACACAACAATTCATAATATTCAAATCCATTTATTTTACTTAATCGTATGTATAAGGTAAAATTGTCGACATAAATTACAGATATTCTAAATTTACGAGCAATTTTTATTTTGCTCTATCGTATTCCAGTAGACAATATTAGAATACTTGCTCGTAAAATGAAATATCATAAAATTGTTTTATTAAGATGTGAAGAAATGAAAAATATTGTGCAGGGTGTTTACAGATAAAAGCATTGATGAATTGAGCTGCTTCTTGCATTCAATAGAGGCGATTATCACAACAGTATCATTTACACGTGTTTCTCTGGTATTTCAAAACTTAAAGTCTACTTAAAATACGTCACTGAGTTGAAGTTTAATTTAAGTTTACTTCAAGTGAGTGACGTCACATTTCCACTTTAGGTGACTTGCACCTCACTTGAAGTGGACTTACAAGTCTACTTAAAGTGAAAGTGTAAGTAGACTTCAAGTTTTGAAATACCAGAGTTAGTGCAATGATGATATATAATATTCCGATTTAGAAACTAAGATTATTTTGTTCAACAGCATTACTAAAAAACGCCTACGCTAATGACGTCACATTTTCCCGGAAAATGGTTCTTGCATACGGCCACAGCTTGTAATATTGAATTGTTATTTCGATGACACGACGATCTCTCCTGGATCTACCAGTCATAACGATCTGCTCATCATGGGGCAAGCTTATTTTCTAACTATTTTTTTAACTACAATACGGTTATTAAATATTCACAAAGGCTCGAAATATCACCGAAACAGGCCAGTCTCGATGCATCCCACAGACCTCTGGGATAGCTTTGAGAGGCCTGCTTATTAGCTGTTGAAGTACAATCAACCTGTATAAGCATCCATGAACATTGGCAAACTGCTTGCCGACAAACAAGACGTCACAACCGTTGGCAGAGGCGTTTGTCAAGAATCCTCCCTCTACGATTATGATATTATTTATTTATTTATTTATTTATTAAAATCCATGATCATGCATATATGAACATCAATTGTCTAGAATCGCGTTCTGTTCTTTGAGGTGGAGGACGTTGCTACATTTATATTAATTCGTCGTCCAGTCTGTACTAATCGTTCGAACCATCTGAAAAAAAAGTTTAAATTTAAATAAATAATAAAAAAATAAAACAATTTTAATAATCGAGCATAAATTGTATTAAAACCTGTAGTATAATAGTTAATTGGATCATTATGGAAATATGTGTTTACCTATTAAACATGAATATAAATACTCACTTTCTGTATGGTTTTACTGATAAAATCATTATGAAAGCGCTGATGGTCAGTGCCGTTTCTCCTGTCTAAAATGAGCTAATATAATAAAATTTTTTAAAAAAAATAACGTAAAATAATCGTCTCAGAAGCCATATCCATGAACAAGCGGACCCTATAACTGTTCATTCGAAAATTTGTTGATCTGCCATGTTGCCCCAATAGAACGTTTAAAATAAAATTTGATTCGTCACTTCATTGTTCGAAGTGCACATTTCTAAACTGCTTTTGTCAGCGGAGACTAGAGAACAAAGATCAACGAACAAGTCTCGCTAAATTAATTTAGAAATTGTGAAAAAGAATTCTTACTCAACATCAACAACTGATTCTAGTCATGCTCTTTCCATCTCAAATCTCATGGTGATCTTCCCCTCGTTAGGGTCTGCTATTTGTTTCTCACCTACGTACTCTTGCGGCACAACATGTGTTGAAAAATTGTTTGTCACCATTCGTGCATACGGTTTTGTGAAAGTACTTGACGCGCATCAAAAGACTATTCGAAAGTGCATCATAACACATGTAAGAATGTTCAAAACAGTTCGCTTAAAATCTTGTCAGATGAAGCATGCTACATCGGTGACTAGGGAATTTTGAACGACTTAAAATTAAATTTTAGATATGCAAATCGCATCATTACTCATCTGACCCAAGTCTGATATGATAAATGAATTTGAATATCGATGTCATCCAATTGAAAACGTACTATATGCGTGCCGAACTCCAGGACTGTCGACCTTGCAATGTCCAATTGTCCTATGATATAGGAAGTGATGGAGAGAGTGTACAGTCCCGGCAGCAATGCTTGATAAATCAGACCCTATAATTGGGAAACAATATTGAAACCATTATTTATTTGTCCTCTTTTGTTGGTGACGGCAGATCTGTCGACGTCAATTTATTTGCATTTATGAGAATTTTATTATTATTTATTATTTTTTCCTCTTGACACACCGAGGTAAGTCAAAACTCACCGCTCGGACCACTCTCTAGAATTTTTGTCTACTAAAGTTTTCAAAGCTGAGAGTAGAATTAGCCTGGGGCGTGCATTTGACAGCACAAATTCTTAATTCAAAAGCACACCCCAATCTAATTTGAAACTCTCCGCTCTGGCACTACTCTCTCGTTTTCCTTGTCGCGAGAAAGTGTGGCCAGAGCGGAGAGTCAAAGTAGCTCGTTGTGCGCCTTTAAAGAGTACCTTAGCGATCTGTCTGTGTGCCAGTTTGGTCTTGTCGCTCATGTGCACTTTGTTGCCGGCTAACGTCTTGAACATGAGTCTTCCGACAATGATGATCACAGTGTACGAAGGAATGCATGGACAACAATTCCATGCAATACCGATCAAGAATCGGGCATTGTAGACCGAGACGAACCCTGAATATGCATATGATTTAAAAATAATTAAATTATTTTCTAAAATATACTGTCGTTGGGCTAAAATTTATACAAAATAAATGTTCAAAGAAACACCCCTAGCTTATTACAATGTATACTCTCCGCTCCGGCAACGCTATCTCGTAGATAAAGAAAGTGAGAGAGCATTGTCAGAGCGGAGATTTCAAATTATCTCAGGGTGTACCTTTAAAGACACCACAAGCTTATTTGAAATTCTCCGCTCTGTCCACACTCTCTCGCTTTCTTTGTCTTCGAGAGAGTATTTCCAATGCGGGAAGTAAAATTAGCTTCGGGTGTGCATTTAAAAGTGAATTTACCGAAAATCAGGCCCTTCGTTTGTATATGAGCCAAAGAGTTGGCAATGAATTCCGAATCCGCTAGAGGCGTCGTCGAGAAGATGTACTGAAGTATTGATTTTAAAAAAATAAAATAAATAAAACTCTTAAAGACACACCCTGTGCTAATTTGAAACTCTCCGCTCTGGCAATGCTCTCTCGCTTGCTTTGTGCACGATATAGCGTTGCAAGAGGGGACAGTAAAATTAGCTTGGGGTACGCCTTTAAAGGGTCCTCTCTCAATGGTCTCTAAATTGTGCGCACTAGTTCTCTGTTCTCTAACAACAAAAGTCGAAGAGCGTCTCTTGTCGAACGCGTCGAAGAGACCATTGAGAGAGGTTACGCTCCCTTTAAACTCACAAAAAATACTGCCGTAGGGGCGTAAACAGCGCAAACGATAATAATTGTCGTGCGTCGTTGCGGTGTACGTCTCAGCAGGAGGTAATATCTTTTTTTTTAAATTATTATTTAACTTTTTTTTATTTCGACTCACCGGAAGGCAAAGCAAACGCCGAGCATTATCGAAAAGTGTGCGTGTCCGTGCAGCATTATTGCGTATAGTTTGAAACATAATTGAGTCGAGGAAGTGTACGCCAATGGACCGGCTACAATCAAGAACGCTGACGAACCATGAGGAATCACTCTGAAATATCGATTGATTTTTGATTATTTTGATTTACATTAGCCTAAAATTTAGATCATTCAAGCGATCTTTATCAAACTGTTCCACAAATAATGTGTTCTATCAATCAGAGAAGAGAGAAATAGTGTGTGAAATGAAGAGACCATGCAGTTTACCGATTTTCAATTAAGAATAGTCTTTAAGAAAATTGAATCAAACAAGAAAAGCAGGACCATTGAGACCTGGCAAAAAGAAGACACGAAATTGCACAAGTAATTAGTTGAAGAAGAGTGAGCGATGTGAGGAGAACTGCATATGATCTGCAAGCATTTCGATCATGCTGATAAATATAGATTTCAATTCAGATAAGGTCTTCGATAGCCCTGGAAAGAGAAGAAAAGAAGCTAATAAGAAACGAGCGAGATAAAGTGCAAAACGAAGAGTTTTTTTCTTATCACAAATTTTAAACTGATTTGCAAAGCAGAAACTGCTCTCCATGATCATAGATTTATCTCTTTGCTTATCAAAGAGCTCGCAAAAATATCCAAATCATCTTTATTATCTGTTTCGATAATGCAATCAGACAATTTTTTAAAAAAATATTAAGATAAGCCAAATAATATTTTTTACAAACGATTCACCTCATGACGGTAGGAGTCTTCAGAAATATCAGCGAAAGAAGAATTGCGTTGGCAACAATGCCAATTGATGATATTGAATAGTGAACAATGGAGACTAACCAAAATGTGGCCATATCTGGATACATAACTTACGTGCGACTATGATTTGCGCAGCTTACTCAATACGAAAAGGAGCAAGTAAAATGGAAAACGGAAATAACTAAGTATGTGATAAATACATTAAATAATGTAGATTACATCGGTGTGTGGGATTCTTGTGGGATTAGTCATTTAGCAAGCTTCTCATGCGGAAAATATGTGTTCTACTTACTGAATAAATATTATTATTATTATTTTTTTAAAAATGATCCGGTAGAAGATCAATCACAAGAACTGTTTCGTTCAGAGTAGTTCACATTCAATTGAACAAGGAAACTGCTCATTATAATCGTTTTTTACTTGCTCAAACATCTTCGCGATGTATGATAAATAAATAAATTATGAGGAGTAGTTTCTATGGACTTTCTCTTGCTATCTAGACAGAAAAATGTTATGTGATGAAAATTTATTTTTGCGTAAAGGCTACATCTTACTTACGTTGTCGTCGATGGAAATTCTGGGTTGTGTTCGGTCACAAGTGAAAAACTATAATTGGTAATAGGGATACGGTAAGAAGCTACCATCGATAGATAATGGTCGACTACCTTACTATTTTACTCTAATTTTCTGGATTCTATGTAAGGGAATTTCCGCTATCATTAGTAAAGAAAACAAATTGACTACATGTTATGAGCTTGATCTTACATAACAAACATATATGATTTTATGATATAGCAAAAAGGGCGACTCACCGAACTGGAGAGAATTTCATACCGTCTATCGTGGACCGAGTTATTGAACTAGTTCAAACGGAAAGGAGTTTAGCACAAACAACAAATCATCAAAGAATCGTTCGTTCAAACATCACTGAACCAATGAAGCAATATTTAGTTGGGACAACGTGTGTTTTTACAGCCCGTCGGAAACTCATTTTATTATATATTTTATATTATTATATTATATATTTTAAAATTAAGACATTTAAAGACGCTGAACGTGGGGGCTCTCGAGATGACATTCTGTTCTCTACTAAATAAGTGTTTTGAAAATAGAGTTTTTCCCTCGTTTGTGTTTATTTTCTTAACTTTATCTATTACGAGTGGGCGGATCACAATTTCAGATAATCAAAAAGCGGACGGATTCTGCAAAAATTTTTCATAAGGAAGTGCCTCCTCATATGGTCTGTTTGTCGCCTTTAGAAGTATCAACGATAGAAGAATCGAGTGCGCCACAATACCAAATGATGATATTGAATAAACAATCAAGAATATTGTATTTCTGAATTGTACACAACACCCAAAATTTCGGGAAATATCGAATAATCTGTGATTGGATAATTCTACTCAGTGACTTTTTCGATTTACCGCCTCACAGATGAGCTTAAGTCTGTCGCAAAGATGATGCCATCAAATTCAGCGCTCTACCTATTGTACCCCATACACACTACGACTTTATTGTGCGACTTTCGTGGCCGTCAAAAGTGTGTGAGCTAATACTAGTTTTTTTCCTGTTTTATTGTATTTTCCAAAGGGCAATTACAATTATAATTACAATTTCCCTCAAATATAACAATGCTAGTATATATATTTTTTAAACATATTGTCACTACAAAAAAAAACTAGCCAACAAAATGCCAGACATAAAATTTTCAATATTCCCAGAATATTGTAGATTGTATGGTCAATATTTGAACGGAACTAGATTGTTTTGAAGAAAAAAATATAACACGCTGAGAAAATCGACATAGGTGCGGTATCGATGAAAAATAGATTTCTTTGTTTTATGTATGATAATTACAGGCTCCATGAGTGTAGTTCACTGGTACTACGAAATTCCTTCCAATTGAAAATTCGCTTCAGGGGGTGACCACACAACGATTTGGCGCCGTTTCCTAAAAGGTTTATTTCGAATCCAATCGATTCGGGAGTGGGTGCAGTCGACTCCTTGGCTAATTCTAAGGAACTATTGTCAAGGTGAGTTTTTTGACCAACGGTCAACGAAGGCTGGAAATTTTCAATTGGAAGGAATTTCCAAGTACCAGTGAACTACGCTCATGGAGCCTGTAATTATCATACATAAAACAAAAAAAATCTATTTTTCATCGATACCAAAAAATATCCCAGTTGTTGAATTCTCTCAGATAGTGTTTTATATTCCGTTTTTACAGTGTGGCCATAATTAATCCCCACCATGTAGTTCGACCATGTTGTTGGCTACCTTTGATCACTCCTCTAGTTCTCTAATTCACGCTAATTACACGTGCTTCGAACTATATTATCGCGGGAAAGAGGATGTTGCGATTTGTTGTAGCGTGCGAATGCACAAATATTCTGTGATAAATCATGCTTCAAAGATCAATGACTTACAGATTAACAACCAGTCATAGAATAGAACCATAAATATCTTATGTTGTGCACTTATTATACATAATATTCAATGTATTATACTCTAAAAGGAGAGAAACCATTGTCGAAAACCTAACCAACATGCAGAAACTTTTCCTATCTTTCTGTCTTTACAGTTTATTCATGAAAATATTCATCGAGTCCACCATAAAATATATAAAAAGCAAACCATGAAACGAGTGTGATGTATTTTTGGTAAAAAAATATCTTAGTGAGAACTGTTTATGCTTCGCTAAAAAAAGAACAGAAAAAACAGAAAAAAATCTATGTGATGTATAAGCTCTACCGCCCGTTTTTCATTTCTTTTCATGAATTTGGACAACTTGTTCCTGGTTAAACATTAGCAAAGTGATAATAACCAATGAAATATATAAACAATTTATAATTCTAGCTATTGTTTCATCTTGGATCTAGCGAAGGTTTGGTAGATGAAGCAATCGAAATCATGCGTCTTCGATCTTGTTGACGAACTCTACTGAAGAACCTGTAAAAGATTTTACTTCGAAACTGTCGGCACTAGCCACACTCTCTAGCCATAGGTCGAAACGCTAATAATAAGTTATCGGTTTCGGGTGAAATCCGGTCAAGTTTTTCGATTTTTGGCAAATTTGGATCAAAATCCGGTCAGGTTTTCCGATTTTTGTGAAATTTTGGCACAAAATCCAGTCAGACTTGGTACTTTATAACAAATTTGTCGACCTATGTCTCTAGCTATCTTTTTCGGCGAATGCATGCTGTCAGATCGTATAATACAGAATGGAAAAACGATATTCGATTTTGGAAAAAATGTTTAAAATATTTACATTCTATAGGGTCTCACTGAGAAAATCATGATAAAAGGACTGATCGTCAAGGCAACTTCTCCCGTCTGAAATGTAACAGTGTCACTTAAATGTAAACTGTCCGCTCTGTTCACACTCTCTCGCATTGTTTGTCTACGAGAGAGTATTGCCAAAGAGGTAAGTAAAATTAGTTTTGGGTGTGCCTTTAATATTACAAAAATTATTTATTTATTCAAAGTTATATCTTTCTTTTTTCCAAGCTGCTCTTCAATTTTGCATAAAATTCTTTGCTCTACATTATCGGTATGGCAATCGCAATAATAAAGACATATTATTTGATTTTACCATTTATAAAATTGTTTGTGCGTTGCACCCATGAAATCCAATTGCAAAGTGTACTGTCAATAATTACATGAGTAGATGGTGTAAATATGCGTACCATATGTGTGCCGAACTCCAGAATTACCGAGTTGACAATATCTAACTGTCCTATGACATAAGTTCCAACCGAGAAGGTGTAAAGGCCCGGCAGAAACGCCTGGTACATCAAACCCTATAGCAAAGGTAAAGGTAAAGGTACAACCCGTTATTCAAGACACACGAAGTCATGAGGGTGATCACTGTTAGGTCAAGGATAATTCGACTTTCGAACTATCCCTGTAGTGGAAGTTCTATAGATAATTTGAAATTAGCCAATATTGTTGGCCAGGAGCCGATAATTGAAAAAAATCGAAACTACTGAAAACATGTACCGTAGCGATTTCCCGATGTGCCAGTTTAGTCTTTTCACTCATGTGCACAGTGTTTCCGGACAAAGTCTTGAACATGAGTCTTCCAACTATGATTATCACAGCATAGGAAGGCACGCATGGACAGCAAACCCAAATAATTCCAACCAAGAACGCTGCATCAAAGACTGATTCGAATCCTGAAATATTTACGCTGATTGTTGCATTGATTATGAGAATTGATTGATTGGTCAAAGTTCAAAGTTCAAAGTTCAAAGTTCAAAGTTCAAAGTTCAAAGTTCAAAGTGGTAGGGTTTCACGTTCTAAAATGCCTTAAAAAATCACAATGGAAGTGTAAGAATTCTTTGTTAAACTTTTGAAAAAAATCAACATGCTGGCATGCATGCATGTTGGTTTTTTTTTCTATCGAAGAAAAAATAAAATAAAAATACTCGTTAAAAAGTCTAGCAAAGAATTCGTACACTTCCCTTGTCAGTATGATCTTACCGATGACCATATCTTCTTCTTCAATTGGAAGCAATGCATTACTGATGAAATCAGCGTCCGCTAGAGGCGTTGTTGAAAATACGCACTGAAAAATGAAAATGGAAATGAAAAATGAAAAAAAAATTAACTGGAAATAAAGAGAAATGCATAATCAGTTAAAACAATTTAATAATCGTTTTGATTCGACACATTTTTATATCTTATTTGACGCGAATATTTAAATATTGTTCAGAAGTAAAGGATCTACACACACAAACAAACAAATGAAAATATTGTGATCAAACTCACGAAAAAGACAACCGTAGGAGTGTAAATGATTAAAACAACTAGAACAGCTTTACGTGATCTCGGTGTTGACTTCCGTAGGATGTAGTAGCTCCAAAATATTTATATTGATTTGTGCATAAATTATTGGATCGTCAAGTTAATTTTAGTATTCTCTTATCTGTCAACTTTTCAAAGAAAATGAAACTAACAATATGAAAAATTTTCACAGTCTACGAATTCCATGAAATGAAAAAAAATCGAGAAAAAACTCACCGAAAAGCGAAACACACGCCAAGCATTATCGAGAAATGAGCGTGTCCATGAAGCATAATCGCATAGAATTTGAAACATAATTGAGTGGAGGAAGTGGAAGACAGAGGACCTGAGATAACCACGAACGCTGAAGTACCGTGAGGAATCACTCTGAATGGCCTGTTTCGATTAATTTAATGTTCAAAGGTCCCGAAAAAATATGGTTAAGACGAAAAAAGGTGAGAGAGCATGTGAAAAAGAGGAGAGGTTCAATACTTTCTTTTCTTTACGTACATAAGTATAGAACAGATGCCGTGTTCATGAAGGTCGGCGAATCGTTTGCCAACAAACTGTTGGAAACGGCATCAGAGTTTAAATTATTCAAAATGGATAAAAAATGTTTTAGAACCTGACGAACAGCAGACAAGACAACAAGCAAGTCACGAGTTGCAGCAGAGTTAGCGAGGTCAGAAGCACGGCATACGATCTGTTATCGATAAATAATAAAATTAATTTAATTTACAAAAATGTATCACCTCATAATTTTTGGCGTCTTAAAGGTTATCAACGAAAGCAGGAGCGTATTAGAACAAATTCCAATGGATGATATAGAATAGTGAACAAATGAAACTATCCAATACGTAGCCATGTCTGAATTGTATGAGCCCATGATGGTCTGGAAATCACTCGGAAGTTCGAGAGGCTAAAATAACTAGCTTTTAAGTGGTCATACGAAAGCAGTGTAACGCGAACCCGCAGCAGGGAGCATTTGGTCAGTAATTTAGTTCAGCGTAGTATAAATATTTTCCGATTCTCAAAGTCATAATCATGAGTTTTAATGGGCAAAAAGTATAAAAAAATATCCATACTCTGTTGGAATAAATGATGCTCGGTATGAGAGCCGACGAATGAGAACTATTTGCATATGAGATTCAAGCTTTAATGAATAAGCAAAGGATGGAAAAGCTTTTCATCCAGTCGGTTCTCATTCATCGGTTCTCGCCCGACCTAGTGCCATGCGTCCAAATGCAGCACGTGATAGCAACTCGACCTACACACTTTGGCGCTACTTCAGAATAGGGTACCAGACCAAAATAATAGTATAATTGCCTAATAGAAACGTTCATTCCTTTGTGTTAATTTCATTTTTCATGTCCTTTTGGACTTGCCCGGTGTACTGGAACCCTATACTGAAGTAGTGCCCACACTTTCTCACGTATAACATAATGTCCTCGATTTACTCTTAGTATGGAACAAATAGCCGCCACGCTCACAGATAATACGATTCCCTTATGCTACTGAACGACTACAAAATACATGATTATGCTCCAGACACGGCGGCTCAATGATAGTAACTAAGAGGCTCTTGCCGGGGAAAACAAGTATCGCAAACTGAGTGATGATAAGCAGTAAAACATCTAACTAGACCTATCATCGCGTTTTACGATTTGCGAGACATGCCGCCATGGCTTAGTGGATAGAGCTTTTGTGTATCTATCCGAACATCGTAGGTTCGAATGCCGCCCAGCGCAAATCAACTTTGCCGATTTTTCGTAATGCAAGAGGCTTCAAGCCAAAGTTAAATGTAGGGAATTCTCTTCATTGAACCGCCGTGCCAGAAGCACTTAATTTAGTTGTTGAATTGAATTTTATTGATTTATAAATATATTTGTTATAGATATCGTTATTGTATTATTGTAATTGAACGTAACGATATTGTGAGCAGTGTAACCACTGAATCAGCATTGTCATAGAAGGGGGGCTTGCTTTTTTTAAACATTTTTTCCTCTTCTTGTGATCAACTTTTGGATATGGTCTTCAGTATCGAAAATAGCGAGTAATAAAAAATTCAGAAAGGATACATAAACGAAGCAACTCGCTCAATCTTCGTCCTTAGTGGTTTTTATGAAAGATGTCACTCCTGACTTGCCAACTTTCTGCTTGGAGGGGTCCCTTAGTGTTGTTATTGACCGTATAAAAGACATTTGTTTATTTGGTACGAGAGTAGCCAACCATCTCTCGTTTTTTTCTCCCAGTGGGATCCCAGCATATTTCCCAGTGGGGATCTAGCTAGGAAACTAGTGGGAGATTTGCTGGGAAACCACTTGGACGTATTGTGGCCTGGGAAACCACTAGGAAATGATCCTGGGAAACTAGTGGGGGGGGAGGGGCGTGGTCTTGCTCTGTGATGCTGTAGACTCGAGAATTATCGTGAAATGACTTTTTTATTCAAGTGTACCGGATATCAATATTCAATATACCGAAGGGGAAACCGTATAGCATAAAAACCGTATCAATTAACACGAATAAGTATAGTAGTATAAAACTGTTGATCTCAAAGTAAATATAACAACAAATTCAGAGATTCAGGTAATTCAAAGTATTACAGTGTCGAAATGTCTGAATATGTATCTAGAGAATCGCTTAATTTGTACAACCATGGGATTCCACTTTCTTGGGGTTGCTCATTCTGACGCGGTAGAGGAAGGACGTTCATTCTGCTGCTTGTAGGAGTATCTACAGGCATTGAAAGTCTTCTTCTTGGTGTTGCCAGTGCATCGGATGTACTCACCGTCTCACTCGGGTGCCTACAATAACATAAATAGGGAATAAATCTCTATAATGATATAATAAAATTTAAATTATTGCTGACATAAATATACAGTAGCGCTCAAAACACGGCGGTTCAATGAAGATAAATCCCTACATTTAACTTTGGCTTGAATCCTGCACTTTATTCTATTTTTTATTGCTATTTATCAAAAATCACCAAAATCGGTGACTCATTTGTTGTACAATTGTCCCTTCCTTTGCTATCCAACTCATCCCAACTCCGAAAAGCGCCAAAATCTTCTTATCTTCTGGGTCGAAACCATACAAATCTGAAATAGATTAATAAGTTTATATGAATAATTTTGGATGAAGGCAAGTAAGATAACATGGATTCGTAAACATTCAATCAGGTAAAACATCTTGCGATAAATATCTTTGCTACTATTTCCTATCTTTTCCACATATCGTACATCGAAAAATTATTGGATCATGATTCGTTTGAACCATTCTGAATGGTTCTAGCGAATCAAAGGTGATTCTGACCGAATAAGCCATTTTTGTTCTTATTCTTTCTTTTCATAGTTTTTATTTCACTCTAATCTAGTTAGTCCGCGAGAATCATGCCAAAATATTGCGTTTTCGCAAACTTAAGTTAAAACATAATTCAAAGGAAACGCAGAGCCGAAGGCCAAACCGGGAAATAGTCCGAAATAGCCCATCCTAATTTGAAATCTTCGGAACGATTTATTCATTTACGAATCACCATGATTTTATGAAAACGCATTATTTTATCATGATTCTTGCGGACTAACTAGATTAGAGTGAAATAAAAACAATGAAAAGAAAGAATAAGAACAAAAATGCCTCATTCGGTCATAATCGCCTTTGATTCGCTAGAACCATTCAGAATGGTTCAAACGAATCATGATCCAATAATTTTTCGATGTACGATATTAATTAACAAATAAGATCGGCTTGAGAATTATTTAAATAGCAAAAAAACCTTCATCGGAATCCGACGTTGATATTGATTGACGATTCGACATCACTCCTACTTAACATATAAGCAATTATAGTGTTTTAATATTGAATAAACAAAAACAAATTTAGAAATGTAGAAAAATATTTTTGAAAGGCGTCGGCCGCAACGCGTTCGGCAACGCATCCAAACCCTGGCTATGCCAAATGTATGACCCACGCGCAGTTTTATGCGCGCGGTCGCATGCTTTTGTCTAGGATCCTACTAGGAAGTTTTCTAGGAAACTAGTAGGAAGAGCTCCGCCCACTTTGCCCTCTATCATGTCCTGGCAAACTAGTGGGGGAGCTATACCACGCCCACTTTTACTGGGATCCCACTTGGAGAAAAAAACGAGAGATTGCCACAATGAATTTCTATGTTTAGAGAGACCGCACCGGTGAGAGAGTAGGTAGATCAGAGAGAGCGAGGAAGGAAAGGAGGAAAGAGTGGGGAGTTAATCGATAGTTCTTCCTCTGTTTAGCAGCAGTAGCAATGCAATTATGCAAGTACATTTTATACGGACAATAATGCTGATTCATAGACCTACGAGAGAAGAACCACTCACAACCGACACAGACGTAAATTATGATATACAAATCATGATTAGTCATAATCATAATTAATCATAACTATTAATTTGCTACAATTCATATTTTGAAAAAAGGAATTGTTTGCCATAGATATATAAGCTGGAGACCATCAGGAAATATCCTTGGCTATTGACAACTGCCGCTCCATTAGTTTTGAAATGATTGCGAGAATGCGTTTTTCTTACTAGTATTTTCCCCATATACACACTCCCAGTGTGTGACAAATCGCAACGTCGAATAGGGTTCTCTGATATTTCAAGCTAATCAATTCAAACATCCTTAATGTATCGTATTTTGTGCAATTGTTCTTATATTTGTTTTGTTTTGTACTGTTCCAATTAACTCGATCTTGAAGTGTGAAGACTGAATACAAATGAGAAATAAGCAGAGATTATGCGTATTCCGGCGGAAACTTGTCATCGAGTAAATATTCTACATTCATAACTTTTTATTGCTACACCTTCACAACTTTTTATTGCTTCACTCCAATCACGGAAACACCGTTTTGGTTTGTTTCAGAAGCTTTGCCAGGTCATGTAAATAACTTCCAATTTGTATTGGTGCAATAATTCTAAACTTTTTAACAGTCTAGGTGTTGGCTGTTGAGGATGAGAGAAAGTATTCTTCGTTTGAACAAAATAAAGACGGTATCTTTCACTTGGAAGGAAGGATACGGCAATGCGGGATTTTAGCGGCTTGATCGATTACTCGACGCGACTCTGATTCTGATTAGACTCGGGCAGAACAATTGTGAAATTATAAAGATTATATTTATAGAAAAGTTCACCATTACCAAGATCGCTTTCCAATCGAGAAAGGAATCGTTCATTCCATCACTTCCTGGAATAGTCTCATATTTAATTGGCGGCTATTGCCGTCCCTAAACTCTTTTGTAGAAGTGCTAGTGAGGAAAGAGTTTCACGTTATCTTGCAGGAGTCCATATATAATATTTCCGTTCCACGAATAGATAATCTGATTGCTCTCTATAATGATATTCAGTGTACCCCCGGCACAGAATTATCTCTACACATTTCAGAATTGATCGCATATCTCGTACATATGTTACGTGATTGGCACGATGATAACATATATATATATATAACGTGATAATAGCATTTGATACCTTTCTTATAGATAGGCATCATCGGAAACGTATCGTTCAGCAAACCTATTATGGACAAACAAATATGGAATTTATTTATTTATTTATTTATCATACATCATAAAGATGTTTCAACAAGTAAAATTAACGAATTAAAATTAAGAGATCTGCACAGGGAGAATAAACGGGGGCAATGGATAAAGGGAAATGGGGGAAGGTGAAGAAGGTCAGGGATGTCTCAATAAGTTCATATGATTATATAATAACTGATATATCGATGAACATGATTTATTCTACACCGCTGTGGGATAGTGAATCTATTCGATAAATAATTTTCCAGTTTTCACGATACTAAATTTAATTTAAAGAGATTTTTTTAGAATTGAAAGGCGCAACGCAAGCTAATTTTACTCGCCGCATTGACAACGCTCTCTCGCAGACAAAGAAAGCGAAAGTGTGTAGAGCGCATTGCCCTAAATCAGTTTTAGTTTCATTTTAAAATGATACCTATGTAAATTCCTAATATCTTGTGCTTGATGTGCGAGAAGTTAGCGCAGCAACTCATCTATCCCAGTTAGCGCTCATAACTCAGCAAGAAATATTCAACATATTGTTTTTTGAGAGTATATTTTTTTGTTAACGAATTATCCTGAAATTTTTATGAGCGTAAAAGAAGGATATAGCACACCGAATCTACGTTATATTACAATTGATAGTCTTTAAAAAAATTTAAAAAATATTTATCAAATTTTTAAAAAAATATTTATCAAAAAAAAATTTTCTTGCAGTGGTGTAACTTCGAATTCTCGATCCTACTTCTGGGTTGTTTCTATTCAAAAGAGAGTTCGAAAATAGTTCAGAATAAAGTTTCGAATCGCATATCATTCGCATTCCTCTTTTGCGAAGACGGTAAAATAGATTTTTTGAAAGATCCTAGAGATAGTTCAAAAACAACGATCGTTTCCATGTATACGAAAGAGTTTATTGCATCTTCATATATCGAATGATTTTATCATGATATCATATCGAATCATCCACGTCCTGGGATACCAGTAGAGACAAATGTACCATCATATGCAACATTGAGAAGTTGTGCACCGTTTCTTACGAACACCTAAAGAATGGAAATTAGAGTCCAATTAGAGAATTATAAAAGAAAGTTTTCATTTTAGAATTTATGAACATTAAAAAAAATAAAAATAAACTTTAAAAAAACGGCACGCTTACGTCAGTCTGCCACATAAATTCATTGAATCTATCATCTTGTAGCTCACATGATACTTCTTCATTATCATCTATATTTATCATTACAAATTTGAGATTGAGCTAAAATCAACAGTAATAATCTTAATTTTAAATAAAAATATCATTTATTTGTACCGAAAATTTGTCCTTAGCGACTCTGTGAAACTCAAGATATTGTATATCACCAGCTCCAAGATAGTTGGGATTGGTATAGTCATACGTAACACAATTTATCTGAAAGATGAAGCATATATATGAATCCAAATAAAAAAAGGAAATACCTCTTCGATGTACTGATTGCTTCCAAAATCGTAGACTACGAAATCGAGCTTAAGAAATTGTATTTATTTATTTATTTATTTCAGTCAAACATAACAAGCAGGAGTGAGATGCGTATGGGCAGAAAAGTGATTTATGGATTTCCGTTACATAAGCCGATTTCGGTAAGTAATAATACAGCATGATTTGAAAACTTTGATGTAGTCTATGCAGCAATATTTATGATGTTGTTCATATTCGATTAATTTTTCACCCTGAGTTCGTTCGTATCCTTGTCATAGTATTGATGTGCACCAATACTCCATGGATATTTATATGATGACATAAGAAAACCAGCCATCGTCCCCTCCTGGAATAGATGAACATTAATAATGTTGATCTTGAAAAGTTGCACCTGAGATGTTTTGTCGACTTTCATAAAGGCAACAATCATGAATATTCCATTTACGGGAAACGTGGTGTATTTCTAAAAGAGTATAATTATTATTAATAAATAAATATTCGTTTATTGATGGATACGTACCGCGATTACTTTTCCTTCCTTGTCCCGACCATCAAAGGGTGGCTCAAAAAGCGATTTATCAGGAAGGAAAATTCCTTCAGCCGGATAAGTTACGCGATTCTGAAAATGTTTCACACTCGAGAATATATTTCATGCGTTCAAACATCATATGTCAAAGCTTTGAAGAACGGTAGGTAGGGGCGGGTAGAGGCGCGCCGAATACAAGCCCTATTATCATCCTCATTTTGGCCAACAAAATATCTAATTTTTGTTTGGATGTTAATAAAATAACCGTTTCGAATATAATAAAATAACCGTCATGAAGCTAATATAAAGCACACATTTTGTGACAACGGCTATTTTATTAACCTCAAAAACCGCTACTCATAACGTCCAAATACGAGGTATTTACAGTACAGCCCAGTCGTGTTTTGTGCAGATGCTCTGTTACGGGACGCATTTGGACACATCATTTATTTCCTTTACGTTTGAATACCTTTGTATTCTCAGTCTTAATCGCTAGTTTCTATGATAAAAAGATATTTTAATTACTGAAGAAAAATATAGAAAGTTCCATTTCATATATAAAAGCAATTAAAAGATAAATCACACCGGTCCATAAATTTTTGGGTACGTCGACATTTCAACCTCTTTTTTCCCGCAAATTATACTGTATGTTTTTGCATTCTGTATGTTCATTTTCAGTATTTTTGTTTTGTCCTTTTTTTATTTTAATTCCCACTGACAAATAATCATGAAATTCAAGAAAAAATTGTTTAAAGGGCTGAAACCTTTGTCAACGGTCTCTTTAACGGTTTACGCTCTCTCGTTGTTAGAAAACAGAGAAATAGTGTGCGCAATGCAGAGGCCATTGAGAGAGGTTACGCCTCCTTTAAGAGAGATGGCCGTTAAGACTCGACCACCCCCCGGACAAGTGCGCTAGCAATGAGAACTGGGAGTCCATACTTGGGTGTTAGGAGTGTCATCGGCCCTTATTACACGAAACGACCGAAATTTCCTGTTTGTGCCCTCAGGCTATTAAAAAAAATAATTTTTAAAATAAACTTTAAAAAATCATAATTTCTCAAATTGTTGAGATGAAGTCTAAATACCATTTGCGATGCGTTTAGGGTGCACAGTGCTTGCTAATTCACTATTAGCATCGAATGTGCGTTGATTCCTAAACCATTTTTTTTTACTCAAAATTTTGTTTTTTTTCGGACAAATCATCCCTTGTTTTAGTGAGTGCCCTAAATTTCCGAACAGGTATTGTAGCCTAAGCAATTCTGCATTGATTTAACTTAAAACTGGGTTCTTCCCGATCGACCATTTTGTCGAATTTTTTGCTCGAACTTCCGTCATCGATGGATTTCCCGAACAAATGCTGTATTTTCCAAACGATTGGTGCGGAATTGTGGTTTTCATATTAATTGTGTACATTGCAAAGCACTTAGATAGGATGTTACAGAAAGCAAGTTGGAAACTGATTCAAACACAATTCTGATTTTTCGCACACAATTAGAATGAAAATGTTCGAAAAAATTGTTGAAAGGTGAGATCAGCCATTGAGCATTGGCTGAATATTATTCACATCATTAGTACTTCACAATAAGCCGCATAAATGAAAACATTTCACTCTTGAGAAATTTTGAAATTTTCGGACCATGACCCCGGGTCATGAAAATCGAAATTTTCAAATTGATCCAAGTGAAGGGCTTCTTGTGTCATTTTACTGGTCTCACCTCGAAACTTTGTGTAGAGCACAACTCCGCACCAATCGTTTGGAAAATACGTTTGGAAAATACATTTGTTCGGGAAAACCATCGATGACGGAAATTCGAGCGAAAAATTCGACAAAATGGTCGATCGGTAAGAACCCATTTTTAAGTTAAATCAATGCAGAATTGCTTAGGCCACAATACCTGGTCGGAAATTTTGGGCACTCACCAAAACAAGGGATGATTTGTCCGAAAAAACCATAATTTTGAGTCAAAAAAGTGGTTTTGGAATGAACGCACATTCGATGCTAATAGTGAATTAGCAAGCACTGTGTGCCCTAGACGCATCGCAAATGGTATTTAGACTTCATCTCAACAATTTGAGAAATTATGATTTTTTAAATTTTTTTTTTAAATATTTTTTTCTAATAGCCTGAGGGCACAAACAGGAAATTTCAGCCGTTTTGTGTAACAAGGGCCTGCGGCACTCCTAACACCCAAGTATGGACTCCCAGTTCTCATTGCTAGCGCTCGTGTCCGGGGGTGGTCGAATATGATCGAGTCTTAGGGAACAGGCCTCTTAAAACGGAAAAAACGGTGAAATTTGAGCAAAAAATGAAAATGCTGAAAAATAACTTGCAGTTTGCATAAACAAACAGTATTATTTGCGGGGGGGGGAACACGTTCATAAGTCGACGTACCCAAAAAATTTGGACTGGTGTAGTTTACCTTTTAATTACTTTTTAACATGAATGGACACATTCTTTTTTCTGTAGTCATTATTGAACGTATAAAAATAACTTGCTTTATTTGTACGGAGCGTCCGCAATGAAAATTTACTGTTTTGCATAGCTCAGAAACTATTCCGATCAGGGGCAGTAATAACTCTACTATTAAGTGTATAAAAATCACTTGTTTTATTTGTAGAAGAGACTTTCTTGTTTTGCATGGTTCAGAAACATGCCGATCTCTTTTATATGAGAGACTATCTGACTCAGTGAACATATTTTGCTTATGGCTTGGCACTTGGCCAAAAAGTGATAGGAACCGATCGGGCCCAAATTGTGCATAGGTGTGGTATGGGGTGGCATGAGATCACAGACGGAGTTAGGGTTCGTCAAATCTGCTCCTTCGCTAAATAACGGCCGAAAGGTGAATGGAAATCGAAAAATGTATAAACCATTTGTATCCCCTCCTTGGATAACTAAGGTAGCCCACGTATGGGGGAATTCCATTTCCCGGTCAACGAGAAAATAATGATTTTCCGAAATTTTACCGCTACATAATTATAAGACACCCTGATTTTTTCATGAATTGCTATTTTTTTAAACTTCAGCAAAAGGGCAACAATAGGTTAATAATAGAGACCGCCAAACAGCGATATACCATAGACGAATGAGAAAATGAGAGCAGTGAATTTTTCTTCTCGAGAGACGGTTGACCGAACATAGGTATATCGTGATATACGAATGACTTCGAGAGACGGCTATATATACCTTCCAAGATACGTTTGGCCAAAAGTATCTTGACAAATGAATTGTCCGTGGCTAAAGAGTGAACATAGACTTTCGGGATGAAACATATGCCATTCGATAGGTCTCCAAAAGATAAGACGTTTTTCTATTGACTATTTTTCCTGGCGACTCTTGGGGCCGAGATATTTGCATATATCTCGGCCCCAAAAGATATTTGTATATGGCAACAGGGATAGAGGGAAGACTATCAAGAGGGAGAGGGAGAGGGAGAGGGAGAGGGAGAAGGAGAGGGAGAGGGAGAGGGAGAGGGAGAGGGAGAGGGAGAGGGAGAGGGAGAGGGAGAGGGAGAGGGAGAGGGAGAGGGAGAGGGAGAGGGAGAGGGAGAGGGAGAGGGAGATGATATCTTGGCACCTAGATATTCAAAAAATGTTACTCTTATTTTGTTGTTAAGAAATTTTTGATTTCATGCTTTGAAAAAAATAGCAAAAAAGAAATCATCTTGAGAGAATTGAACATACGAGCAAAAGATTTTGAGATAAGACTCCTACCCACTCGCCCACCACTTCTCTATTGTCTTGCTCTTAGAAAGAGCAAAGAGACCGGTTGTTGTTACAACACGAGAAAAAGTTAAATAGGAATGAAAGAGGAAAGACCATTTATTGATAGAGAGAATGAGAGAGCAGCCGATTGAACTTATGACAAGAAATGAAAATGAAAAGTATAACAAAGGAGAGATGTTTGGCCAATTGCCTCCCTCATTTAAATATCGCTTTCTCTAGTCATTTGGCGGTCTCTAGTTAATAATCGATGTTATGGCCCATTCTCGAGATTAGGCCAAAGGTGCGATTGGGCATGCTTCCATGGAGGGCAGAAAACAATTGCCGCTCGATGTCATCCCACTCCATTTTGATGAAAGCCTCAATCAATTAGGCAATGGTTTGCATACTGTTTGTTGTTCTTATACACATGACGAACCATGATGCCCCATATGTTCTACATGTGGTTTATATCGGGGGAACCCGTCGGGCATGGGAGAAAAGGGATGTTCTTGACTGCGAACAATGATATCGGGGGTGTTGGCATGAATGGATCTTGGATCTTTCTTCGAGACCAGATGGTGGACACGGTTCTTGTTCATGAACACAACAAAGGTAGTCTGGTGCATCACTTGATACTCCGGATAGTCCATCCTGTTGGAGCTGAAGGAGATGGGCGGCATGTCAAATTTTAGGAACGCGCCCAGAACATGACCGAAGTTCCTCCAGCTGAAATAACGCGGATCGTTGAGAAAATCATGTCAGAAGCAGTTATATACGTCAGGAATATAAGGGTTGAACTTGTTCTTATCAGTTACTGCAATCAAAAACCGATAATTTGAAAATTTTTGAAAAAATATGAAATACCGTACTGGGGCGGGTTCCCAAAATTTGACATGCCGCCCATCTCCTTCAGCTCCAGCAGGATGGACTATCCGGAGTATCAAGTGATGCACCAGACTACCCTTGTTCTGTTCATGAACAAGAACCGTGTCCACCATCTGGTCTCGAAGAAAGACCGTGCATCCATTCATGCCAACACCCCTCGAAATCATTGTTCGCAGTCAAGAACATCACTGTTCTCCCAGGCCCGACGGGTTCCCCCGATATAAACCACATGTAGAACATATGGGGCATCATGGTTCGTCATGTGTATAAGAACAACAAACAGTATGCAAACCATTGCCTAATTGATTGAGGCTTTCATCAAAACGGAGTGGGATGACATCGAGCGGCAATTGTTTTCTGCCCTCCATGGAAGCATGCCCAATCGCACCTTTGGCCTAATCTCGAGAATGGGCCATAACATCAATTATTATCCTATTGTTGCCCTGTTGCTGTTATGCAGAAGTTTTAAAAAATTAGCAATTCATGAAAAAAAATCAGGGTGTCTTATAATTATGTCGCGGTAAAATTTCGGAAAATAATTATTTTCTCGTTGACCGGGAAATGGAATTCCCTCATACGTGGGCTACCTTAGTTATCCAAGGAGGGGACGCACATGGTTTATACATTTTTCGATTTCCATTCACCTTTCGCACTGTAGTCCAAGTACATTTTACACGGACAATAAAAGAACTATATTAACATGGAAACTCATGATTAAGACGGGTGTAAGGCGGGTTTAGTGTGAAGCATTGGAGAGGGTGTGTCTGAGGTGCGCCGCTGTGACTAATGATCTATCGTCTCATTACTATGAGTATTGTGAAAATACACAAAGCGCACGCCACTGCATTGGGAAAGTCGCCACAGCATCTTTTTGCCCTCTATTCCCATATCTCGTATTTTGAACTAAAGTCTCATAGGCAAAGGAAATAAATGATACGTCCAAATGTGCCCGTAAGTGTACAAAACGCGACCGAGCTGTAATTTAATTTAATTTAATTTAATTTATCATATTCAAAATGTGATGATAACAGCGCTTTTATTCAGACATTTTTTCGGACCTCGTGGTTGTTTATGATCGCAATTAAAGGTGGAGTCTGAGCAATATTTTCGTGAACAAACTGTAAAGACAGAAAGATAGAAAAAGTTATTCTAAATGCCACACATAAATTATTTTCTGCTAATTCCGCTTATTGATCGCAAGAATCATGAATGAATCATGCTTGATGTATAGGCAAAGGCGCGAAATTTTGAAAATAGGAAGGTTCAGCAATAGGTTTCGAACCCGCGACGTTACGCTTACTAGTGAGCACTTTTAGCACTGCGCTACGGGATTGATGAATGGTCGTGAATATTGAAATTTCTAAGATGTTGGTATTCACCGTCTTAATGTCATTGAGGGGAATATTCCTTTCACCCCAGATTGTAAAATATCGGGCATTATCCAAAATTCTGGAGAAATAGTGAACGCCGCTCCAATAACCTGTATAACGGTATAGATAAATTCCAAAACATATTCACTGTTAAATTCACTTGTCCAATTCATTTTTCATGAAAAATTTTCATCATTTTCAAATAGTATTTTCCTCAAAGGAAAAAGTTCATTACGCGACCTACGGTAACGTGCCAAGGGCACATGAATTTAATGTTCAAACTTTTATCATGTGCTCTACAATCATTTCTGAATTTATTCCCAAAGTTACAAAAATCCGGACAGGAAGAACCTTCATTTTTTGATTCATTATGCGCAAGACTGATATAAGGCGAGTACGCAACTAAAAAACTGGGGTCACTTAATTCTGAGAAATTCAGCCGAGCCAGAAAATCGATCCAAAGTTTGATCACATTTGTATAAACTCCGTCTCAAAAGTTTTTTCACTAAGATACAAAAGATACAGTCCACTATACCACCGCTCCACTTGTTCTCTTCACTCAGGGAACAAAATATGAATCGAAAGATTGTTTTGAGCCGGATTTCAACAAATGTGACCAAACTTTGGACCGATTTTCTGGCTCGGCTATTGAACGCTAGAATTTTTGGACTTTACCAATGATCTTACAATACGTTCTGCTATGCCTATGCAAAATTTCATCCAGTTTGCTTTCGGCGAGCTGAGACAATTCTCTTGTGAGAATGCCTCATGTTTTCATCCCCGATCGAATTCTCCTCCGCTTCATCTTCCGCATAGCAGGAGTATACAAGGCTAATGCACCCTCTAAGCCCGATAAACGGAGCAAGACTATCACTGCAGCAGATACATAATTCAAAGTTGAGCCAACGCTTGTACGTTTTGTGGCAGATAAATATGTTAGTACTTAATTTATAAAGAAACTTATGTAACCTAATAGAACTTTTAAAAAACTGAAAAATTTTTGCATCATCAATGAAATAGTCTTGCATGCTCAATTTCTGCATCGAGTGAAAATTACCAAACACGCGATTTGAGCGCGATAGCCTTTGATTTTTTAAAGACGGCGCGACGGCGTCAGAAAATTTACCATATTGATATGTGCCGGCGTACAGCCATAATGGTCATTCAGATTGGACGAAGGTTCGAATAACCATGTACTAATACAGTATCGGCGTAAAGTGATGAGACGCTTTTTTCATTTTTTTATAACTTTTGATTCAGGAAAGCAAGCAGGCTGATCTTTTGAATCAATGTAGAGAATTTATCAGGGAATATTACCATGATGTGTTGGTTTATTAAATTAGTTCGTTATAGCGTAGTGATGACGCAATCTAAGTACATTTTTTTGAAAATTTTCAATTCTTTAGTGAAAAGTCCTGTTCATTGTGAGAGCGGAGACAGGAAAAAATCCGGAATGGATCCGACTCCGATTTCCAGATGTAGCTTGGTTGCAAATTTGATCCACAATATTTACAACTCAACTTCTAAATGTGCTAACGACCCGTTCTAACAATAAGTGCCAAAATGATGCTAGTGGCGACTGAATCTGAGACCCTACCGTTCAGAGGATAGGTCTTCTAAAATTATTGCGCAAGCAGCTTTGCAATGTTTCTTATATTTATTTCCCTTATTTTGGTATAGTTCCGATTCCTTTCAGAGCCGAAAAAGTTATGCTGAGGTCTACTCGATGAAATGGAGGATCATACCTGCATCGATTGTCGAAAAGTCAATAATATGTAGTCATACATATGAAGTCATACATATAATATACATATAATTACATGTGCTTAATCACATTTAATTTTCATTACGAATTGTAGAATGAATTAGCATTAAAAATCAGAAATGAGTTTACACACATGACAGGTCTTCTTGTACTTACTCGTTAATTTTCGTTAATTTCGTTGGATTTCGCCCTAAAGCCACACACACACACCGATCAGGTTCAAATTTTTACTGTATGTATAGCTCATATAGTGATGAGGTTTGGCGATATCAGAAATTGCAAAGCGCTTCTTTGAAATTTTAAAATTAATTAAAAAATCGACAAAAATGTTCATGAACATGTTACATTATCCCTTTTCAAATTAAATACGATCTTATGGCGTTACCTCTGATAAAGATTTGCACGCTGGAAATTTTATTGCCGATTTTTAAAAATAATTTTGAAATTTCAAAGAAGAGCTTTCCAATTTCTGATATCGCCAAACCTCATCACTACTATATGTGCTCCCAGTAAAAATTTTGACGTGATCGGTGAGTTCATTACCTTGTAAGATTTTTTTTTCAAACGCGTTTATTTATAAGAATATTATAAATAGTAATTTCACTTAAATAGAGATAAAAATTGTTTTTTTTTCAAATGAATACAGTTTGAAAAACTTATAAAAATATGAATACAAAAAATAAATTTTGACTAAAAGGATAATGTTCATGTGTAAGAAAATGAGCTTCTCCAGCTTCGAAATGCTCATTTAAATTAACGAAAACTAAATTATTTCTTTAATTCGTTAATCGTTAAAATTTAACGAAAAATATTGTTAAAATTAAAGATTTTCATTAATTCGTTAATCGTTAATGCCATCTCTGTTACTGACCTTGAAAAGAGATATAGAGCTCATGATCGGAATACTGCAATGATTTTTATATACAGTATGCATGAACAACGGAAAACCGTTTTCCTGGAAAATATGATGTCATTAGCGTAGGCGGAGGCGTTTTCCAAAAAAATTCCACCTACGCTAATGACGTCACATTTTCCCGGAAAACGGTTTTCCGTTGTTCATGCATATGGCCACAGTATTGTATTGCTTACAATAGAGAGCTAATTTGAAACTGTCCGCTTTGGCAACACTCTCTCGCTTTATTTATCTGTGAGAGAGTATTGCCAATGCGGGATGATTAAAATTATCTCGGGGAGTGCGTTAAGTATGCCAACCTTCAGAATATCAAGACGGTATCTACTCTCATTACGTCCCAAATTTCCCGGAGTGTGATCGATATTAAGTTTAGGACGATACTCTTCCGTAATGTTATAAGTTTCTCCCTAAAGGAATACATATATTTTTAATAAAGAATATTTTAAATGCTTCATTCTGCCATACGGCAATTTTGTTGCTGCTGACAGGAGTTTCGGCATCGTAGTCGCACATATTAATAATACCGAGTGATTTATTAGATTCATCGTAGATCTCTAAGCTGAAATGAACAATGTGGTTCCATTTCCTGTGCTTCTAGTACACGTTTATTTTACGTTGTTGCATTTAAATTACATCATTTTTTTAAAAACGGGAATTCCTTTATTAAGTAATTGATTGATAAACTTGCTAGTCACAATCGTATAGTGTAGTATCTCCATTTACATGTATGTAAGATATGGAAATAAGCGTTCCTGCAACAAAGAGCCTGCTATTTGACGAAATTCCAGAGAAAAAAAAAGAAGAAGTATCAATTGTGCGGTTTTCCTTTAAAATCTGTGGGAGAATTATTAGGTTAAAGTGTCAATAACTTCTCGCAGAATGGTTTAAAGCCACACCCAGAGCGATTAATTCGAGTGATAATTGATATTTGAAAGCGCGGTGTTTGGATAAGGCAGAAACACTCCGGCAGATGAAATAATTATAGTGCGACCATCTCTGACCACACCATGGAAAGCTTGCAAAAATCGCGAAACAGGTAGAGAACCCGAACCCAAGTGGAAACAACTAAATACAGTAGAGGGTCTTTTTTGAGGGCTACGAGCGCTCAAATAAAATATATTCATTTGGCTTCAGAGAGTATGCATAAATCGTATTCTCTCAAGTTAAATAAAAGTAAAAGAATCTTTTTCACCCAAATGGGCGCCCCTTTATTTTGCGCTAGTGATTTCGAAGTGGCGCGGCACAGACTTACAGTAGCGCTCAAAAAGATTTCACATTGGTGTTTTTTCGCGATATCTTTTGTTGTACTGATCGAAATGGGATGAAATTTGGAATATATATTCCTCAAGGTATTAGAATAACTATACTCATTTGGTTTTTCAAGAATTTCAAAAATCCTGTACTTTATTTGCTCTTTATCAAAAATCACCAAAATCAACAATTCACAGTTGCAAAAATCAACAGCAATAATTAAACAGAAAGAAGTTAAGAAGGGTCCTGCACTGCAAAATTAACACCATAGATCATTTTTTAACTAAAATTTAGTGGAATAACCCTTACAATCAGTTAATGCTGAAAGCAGAAGGGCATATGCGTCGTACACAGGCGATGACTCACCACCAACTCTCCAAGCAGTTCAGCCCTTCTGTATCTACTATAATAAGGCTCCTGAAGCTCATTACGATTTCTGGGAATGTTTATTGCTCTGTGGTACCAGCAAGACCCACATTCACCTCCAGACTAGTTGATATCAATTGATTAGACGATCGTTGTGTCACTCGAGGAACCGCGCCGCACTGCCGTCGACATTGCAGCTTAGCCACACATCTCGGACGTCTTCAATGTCTTCGTTCCAACTGTCAGAAGATGTCTGAATGCTGCTGACTTTCGTGGATGTCGAGTGATTAGCAATACCTCATCTACCGAGTAGATTGGGACAACTCCTGTTGAGCTGTGCACACTCCTGATCATGACCCAATTTCTGGCGCGCTTTATTGTCGATAATTGGTATTTTTATCGGTACCTACTCTGGTATTTTGCCACTTAAAGTCTACTTAAACTTTCCCACTTTAAGTAGACTTTAAGTAAACTTAAAGTGAGACGTAAGTCTACTTAAAGTGGTGTGGTATACTGTAATGCATTTCGTCAAATGTTCTTTCACTTAAAGTTTACTTAAAGTCTACTTAAAGTCTGTGAGTTTAAGTAGACTTTAAGTGGCAAAATACCAGAGTAGTACCCTAACGTCTCTCCAAATACTTTATTACATCGCTTTTGATAGAACGATAGAAGCTTACTCTGTGTGGTATACAGAACATTTTTCCACTATTGAGGAGTCCAGTGGAGGCGCCCCTTGCCAGATGCTACTCAAGTCTTCCCATTCTTCAGAGAACCAAACTGCTTGGTAACTGGTCAACAGCCACGAAGGTTAGCAGCATTCAGGCATCTGTTGAATGTCGGATCAGGGACATTGGACACGCCTGAGGTGTGTAGCTCTGCTGTAATGTCGACGGAAGTGCTTCGCCGGCACGCGCGTGACATCATAACAATACTCTGATCAACTTGTCTGGAGGTAAATCTGGGTCTTGCTGGTACCAAATAGCAATAAACATTCCCAGAAATCATTATGAGCTTCAGGAGCGTTGTTACAGTAGCGCCGCAAAGTTCTGCTGCCATTTTGGCGTTAGATGAGATATCAAGCTGAAACTTGTACATTATGTCCCCACAGTATGTACAGTAGCGACGAAAAGTATTCGCCCAAAGTTTTGCAATGTCATAACTTTTGACTCAGATGAACAATCGGGCTGATCTTTTGGCAGTATACTATAGTACTAGTGTGCATCATATTCTACTCCCGTTGTTAAGATTCGTCGTCGTATTATTGTGTAGCGAGCCTCGAACCCCACTGTACTTACTCAGTGAAAATTATTTCCTCAGCCGGATTTTTCTGAGAGCTGTTTTTAACAGTGCATGAACAACATTTACTGAGAAGTAGAATCCGCTATGTGATCGATCTGAGCTAACTCATTTCTGTGAGAAAATCGAAATTTCCGACACTCCTGAAATTGGGCAAAATTTTCATAACTCTGTGTTCAGTGAAGCTGCAGGCTCCAAACTGGGCAGAGATGATAGCCTATGAGTGATACAAAAACTGGCCGAGTATGAGCCCGATCGGGTGAATTTTGAGAAATTACGAAAATTTATTATACTCGTTTTTTGAGATTCAGGAAGTACCTGGTCGGATTTATTTCGATTGAGCTCAACAGCAAGATGTCTTCTATATATAGTAGATAACCGTTTACTAGTGTTTCACGAAATTTCGAGTTCTTCAAGAGAAGTTATGATTGGAGAAAGGAGGTCGGAAATATTATGGCACAATTTTTTCAGGTCATCCAAAAAATTAAAATGAATTTTTGTGGGTCTAAAAGAGCATCAATGTCCATTCTATTATAGGGGATCATCTTCTGTCTTCATGATAATTGTCATGACAAAGTATGAGCCCAATCGAACAAAGTCGCAAACTTTCGGGAAAAATCAGAAAAAAGATGCTAACTATTTTCTACCTCTTTTCTCCAATCATAACTTCTCTGAAAGAACTCGAAATATCGTGAAACACTAGTAAACGGTTATCTACTATATATAGAAGACATCTTGCTGTTGAACTCAATCGAAATAAATCCGACCAGGTACTTCCTGAATCTCAAAAAATGAGTATAATAAACTTTCGAAATTTCTCAAAATTCACCCGATCGGGCTCATACTCGGCCAGGTTTTGTATCACTCATAGGCTATCATCTCTGCCCAGTTTGGAGCCTGCAGCTTCACTGAACACAGAGTTATGAAAATTTTGCCCAATTTCAGGAGTGTCGGAAATTTCGATTTTCTCACAGAAATGAGTTAGCTCAGATCGATCACATAGCGGATTCTACTCCTCAGTAAATGTTGTTCATGCACTGTTAAAAACAGCTCTCAGAAAAATCCGGCTGAGGAAATAATTTTCGCTGAGTAAGTACAGTGGGGTTCCAGGCTCGCTACACAATAATACGACGACGAATCATAACAACGGGAGTAGAATATGATGCACACTAGTACTATAGTATACTGCCAAAAGATGAGCCCGATTGCTCATCTGAGTCAAAAGTTATGACATTGCAAAACTTTGGGCGAATACTTTTCGTCGCTACTGTACGTATTCGATCCTCTTATAAGGTCTCACGGGCCTTTCTGGTTATTGCATAGTGATGACGCTACCGAACAACACTTTTTCGAAAATTCATTATTCTTTCAGGGAATTTTTCGTACTCAAACTTCGTGAGCATTGAGAGGACTATAAGGCCTATCCAGAAAAAAAGTTTCAGGTTGCTGCTAATTCGGATATTGGCTGCAGACTTACTGCAACTTCGTGGTCGCAAAATCATATCTCGGCTTCTAGAAGAGCTTTAAAGGAGTTCAAAGCGGCAAACTGATTCTCTTGGTGAGTCCTGATGATCCTGTAAGTATGGTAGCCCTCACTCATCATTCATCGTCATGGATCGAAAATGTCACTTTTTTTGCAAGACCTAACTTTGAAAAATTACAATTCTGGGGACGGAATTTGTAAAAATCTGGTTTTTGGATAAGAATGTTGCAAATCCATTAATTAATCGATTCCCTGCTTTTTATAGCGATTGCTATTCTTTCTTGCCTGCGGCAGTCGATTATCTGAAGGATATTCGTTTAGGCCGCGCTTCCTTCTCATCACGCGACCCGCAAACATTTCTACGTCTTCGACTAGCAATCGCTCTAAAAAGCAGGGAATCGATTACTTAATGGATTTGCAACATTCTTATCCAAAAACGAGATTTTTACAAATTCCGTCCCCAGAATTGTAATTTTTCAAAATTTGGTCTTGTAAAAAAGTGACATTTTCGATCCATGACGATGAATGATGAGCTAGGGCTACCATACTTACAGGATCATCAGGACTCACCAAAAGAATCAGTTTGTTTTTCCAAATTCGCAGCAACCTGGAACTTTTTTTCTGGATAGGTCTTGTAGTCCTCTCAATGCTCACGAAGTTTGATGAGTACGAAAAATTCCCTGAAAGAATAATGAATTTTTGAAAAAGTGTTGATCGGTAGCGTCACCAGTATGACCTTATAAGACCTTATAAGACCTTATAAAACCTTATAAGAGACCTTATAAGACCTTATAAGACCTTATAAGACCTTATAAGACCTTAGACCTTATAAGAGGATCGAATACGTACATACTGTGGGGACATAATGTACAAGTTTCAGCTTGATATCTCATCTAACGCCAAAATGGCAGCTGAACTAAAAAGTGTATCAAGACTTTGCGGCGCTGTATGGTAGATACAGAAGTGCTGAACTGCTTGGGAGAGTTGGTTGTAGGTCATCGCCTGTGTACAACACCTAGTTTGCCCCTCCGCTGTCAGCATTATTTGATTGTATGGGTTAAACCACTAAATTTTAGTTAAAATAAATGATCAATGATGTTAATTTTGCAGTGCAGGACCCTTCTTAACTTCTTTCTGTTTAATTATTGCTGTTGATTTTTGCAACTGTGAATTGTTGATTTTGGTGATTTTTGATAAAGAGCAAATAAAGTACCGGATTTCTGAAATTTTTGAAAAACCAAATGAGTATAGTTATTCTAATACCTTGAGAAACATATATTCCAAATTTCATCCCATTTCGATCAGTACAACAAAAGATATCGCGAAAAAACACGAATGTGAAATCTTTTTGAGCGCTACTGTAAGTCTGTGCCGCGAAGTCACTAGCGCAAAATAAAGGGCGCCAATTTGGGTGAAAAAGATTCTTTTACTTTTATTTAACTTGAGAGAATACGATTTATGCACTGTTACACTAACGTTTGTCAACTTTTTGCGATTCTCCTACTTTTATTTAACTTGAGAGAATACGATTTATGCATACTCTCTGAAGCCAAAGGAATATATTTTATTTGAGGGCTCGTAGCCCTCAAAGAAGACCCTCTACTGTATCCGCACTCCCTTGTGGTAGGGGTTCTTTTTGTTTTATTGAATCGCGGTAGAAACCGCGATATAAAAGAACTATAGAAAATAGATTGAATCATTTGATATTGGAAGTACTACACACCGTTCATCATCATACCTTCTACTAATCAACTTGAAACATATTTCATCACATCTTTCATGCATTTGACATTAACATATCAATTGCTCGATTTTGCATACTACAAACGTGATATAATGAGGACCAATTGTTCTACCCGGGAAATAGCATTCGGAATAATCACTCGCTGCCGGAGTATGCCACACAGTACTCCTTTTTTTTTAGCTCAAGGTCTTCCTTGAAGAGACCGGCTCGGTAAGACTCGAGGTTTGTGTTTGAAAACGCACCACTTTCACAATAAAAAACTATGAAAAAAGAAAGCTACCACATGACGAAACGGTCAGCATACCGTTGAACTCCTTTCGTCGAGATCAGTCGATTGAGTCATTAAAATCCTTCGGCTTCGATTTTTGTTAAAAACCATTAGACAAAATCGATTTACAGAAATACTAATAAAAATATCGACCGGCCAATAATGCAGATGACCCACCGCACTTGGTATGACCCACCGAACGGGGTTACGGTAGTTTACAATAACTCATAATCATACCCCGCACATAGTGTCCATTTGGACAATTTATACTGAAATCTGACCCACGGCACTTGATATGACCCACCGAACCGGGTTACGGTAGATTACGGTAGTTTACAATAACTCATAATCATACCCCGCACATAGTGACAATTTGGACAATTTATACTGAAATCTGACCCTTCGCGCTTAATCTGACCCACCGAACTGGGTTACGGTAGGTTACGGTAGTTCAATTTTTAGTGAGGCAATTTTTAGTGAAATCCCAGTGGTCCCGCAACGCTTGGGTGGGATTACGGTAGAATCACGTTTTCAAGCCTTTCTCGGTCCATGGTTGAGCTCATTGTTAGAGGTATGAAAATTGTGCTCCCTCGGCAGAATTTGATGGCGATGACGGCCGTCTACTTTGTTTGTTTTGAAAATATTCCAAAAGATCAGAATATGGAACTTTTGATGGAGACTATTGCGCCACTAGCGAGTACCACAGTTCGAACCGTAGTGTATTCCAATTATGTATTTTGAGCCCTGATCTCCTTTGAGAAAGCTTTCATAGTTTCGATATACAGTGGTGCACGTAAGCCTTTTCAACAGGCTACGCCGCACCACGCCCCACCACGCCTGGCGTTTTTCTCGATGAATAAACAGTTTAAAATTATGTTTATATTAGCGATCGCTTACCTGTTTGGGAGGCTAAAATATGTCATAGTAACCAAAATTTTTGGTTCTGTATGTATAGTTTTTCCAAAATTATCAAAATTATCACACCATTATAATAATTTGAATTCCCGCTCACGCCACGCGTTAACCGCGCGTTGCTTTTGCGCGGAAATATTTAAATTTTCAAAATTACAAAAGTACGAATTTTGGAAAAACTACTCAGACACAACCAAAAATTTTGGTTACTATGGCATATTTTAGCCTCCCAAACAGATAAGCGATCGCTACTATAAACATAATTTTTAACTCTTTATTCATCGAGAAAAACATCAGTCGTGGTGGGGCGTGGTACGGCGCTATGCCGCGTGGAGCCTGTTGAAAAGGTTTGCGTGCACCACTGTAGTGATCTGCAGCTGAAGACAGAAAGAGACATACCTGTTTTAACATGTCTTGGTGGCGTGAGAGCGTGCGGAAATGAGAGCGCGAGGGAGCGCGTGGCGTAAACAACTCCTCGTGATCACTATATCGAGACTATGAAACCTTTCTCAACGGAGATAAGGGCTCAGAATACATCATTGGAATCCTCTCGTCTCCGGTATTTTTTGTCCGTGGGGTGCGCCGTGGGCAGCACCATGGTGTGGGACTAGGGCCCCACGAGATTTGAGGGGTTGACCTCAAACTCAAATTCCTTGGGGCACGCCGTTCATTCCGTACCATGGGGCACGCCTTTTCCTTATCCCGTGGGGCGCGCCGTTTATTCCACACCATGGTGCAAAAAAAAATCCCGTGGGGTACGCCCTAGTCCCGCACCACGGTGCAGCCCATGGCGCACCCCACGTACAAAAAATACCGGGAGTCACGCCGGTTCGAATTGTGGTACTGGCTAGTGGCGCAACAGTCTCCATCAAAAGTTCCATATACTGATCTTTTGGAATATTTTCAAAACAAACAAAGTAGACAGCCGTTATCGCCATCAAATTTTGACGAGGGATCCCAATTTTGATACCTCTAGCTCAACCATGGAGCGAGAAAGGATTGAAAACGAAATTCTGCCGTAATCCCGCACAAGCGTTGTGGGACCACTGGGGATAAAAAAGTTTTGAGGGTATTGAAATTTTTGGGCTGTGCCAAGCTTTGTTCGACTCTTACGCAAACGGCCTCTTAAAACATGTCATAATTGATGACGTAACCTTCAACTAACCATTAGGAAACGAATCAAGTCGACTCTGAAATTTCCAAGAATATGCAATATTGACAAGCCCTCCAAAGAATTGCAAAACGATAAAGAAAGTTAGAGGAAACAGCATCTTTCTGAAAATGTGTGATAGCTTACTAGGGAATATTTTCTGTGCGCTGGTAGAAACCACGGGGAGTGTCCTTCATATTGATAATCAGCATCAACTTTGAAAGGTTGCGATTTATCGATTTTGTGAAAGTCAACCCCGTCTCATATCCGCCGCGCGATACACTCACGGCAAATTCTCTCAGATATAGGTTGTCTAACTGGACAGCCATAGGGAAAGGTTAGCTCACTCCAAACTCTCTCAAAAAATACACGTTATATAATACTCTCTCGCTCGAGATTGTAACGGGGACTGGAGTAAGCTAGCTAAGTTGTCTCACATATGAGATAACCTGTCTCTAACTGTCGCATGTTAGATAACCTATGGCTCAAATATGAGAGAGTTTGCCGTCAGTGTAAGGGCATGTAGAAAGGCATGAGGGACAAAGGAAGATGGGCAGTGATTAGGGTGGAAAGGTAGATCCTCTTTTCCAACCGAGCTGTGACATAGTGGTGAGCGCTTGTACTTTTTTGTACACGAGTTCGATTCCCCCGACAATTTTAGTATATGTTCATTCCAAATGAACATATACTAAAATTGGAACAATACAGAGAAGATTAGCATGGCCCCTGCGCAAGGATGACACGCAAATTCGTGAAGCGTTCTAAATTTTTTTGAAATTCAATCGTGCCACACAATGACATCGGCCTGCTCCACCGATTATTCTATGCACTACTCACTATTGGTGCTACTATCTCTAATCCCTACAAATCCTGCTCGGTTCCAGCACTTCATCTATATATCGGACCAGTGACACGTGCGAGGGATGCTCCCATCAATGAGAGATACCCCACTCTTTCTGCCCCATTCTATCATTCTTTCCTTCTTCTTTCCCATATAGTCAATCCCTGCCCGACTTTACCCTCTTTCAATATAAATTTATGTCGAGAGTGTTATGTGATCTATTACCTTGATTTACAAACCTATATTGTTTCATGCTGAGCATGTCGATAAATATATGAATATATGAAATATATTTATGACAGTGTAATAATTTTTCTGTTTCAATTGAAATATAGTAGACAACATCAAGTTCTTTTATTTTTGCAACTTTCTTTTGTTTGTAATGGATGTGCTAATTTCATGAATTTTCTGACTTCAGACAAACTTGGGACGGTATGAATGGTAAGCCGCTGATTTCCTGACTACTCCGCCCCATAATTCATGCTTGGTCCTGATTGCACTTTTTGCTTATGCAGTGTTCAGAACTTGGAAAATGCACGATAATGCGGAAAATGCTGTTCAAAAGTTCAACCGGAAAATGCTCTGAAAATGCTCATTTTCGAGGATTTTGAGCAAATTTTAATGTTTTTTTGTTTAATATCAACGTTTATTGGTCGCAAACAGTGTTATGGACGCATTTTATTGATGATAAGTGATATTTTTAAATATGGACTCGCTAGGTTGATTTTTCGCAGCATTTTCGTTGATTTTCGGCTTAAAGTGCTCAAAAAAGGATCATACGATATTTATTTCAGCAGCATACTTTATAAATGACCTAAGTTAGCTGTTTTCCATGAAACATCGAGGTTCAACGCTTTTAAAGTGTATAAAACCATCTTTTTCGATCCAAAATCGAGCATTTTCGAGCATTTTCCACCTGAACTTTTGAACAGCATTTTCCGCATTTTCTTGCATTTTCCAAGTTCTGAACACAGCGAGGCCAGTGATAATTCAAAGCCAATTCAGTTCGGATAGCCTCATCTCTTCTTCGGACCTACTTTCACTAGTCAGTCACTAGTCATAGGAAAACTTCAACAGTGATATACCAAGAAAGAGCTATGACGATAGATGCTAGAATGCCATCATTCAGCCCGTCATAGCTTCCTCTATCTCGTTTGTATTGATTTTAAGGAAACAATCCGGGCGAAAAGGAATAATAGAAGCGGATAAGTTATTTTAATAAGTCATGTCTTTTATGATTTATTTCTATTGTAACATCTGACCGAACGCTGAATCGGAAAATGAGCTGCGCAATCTACGAAATTACAGTGTAATCAATATATGTGAAACTAATCAATATCATGGGTGAATAGTTCATTTATCACACAACCACCAGTACGGAACGGGGAGAGAAATATTATGTTCGTATTGTTAAGATTTGTGTGAGAGCGGGGGTGAAGTATACGTTACGGATCAGTTTTCCATTCATAACGAACTCGCGAAATACAGATTACGATGGTCTTGATCTTTTCGTTTCGGGCCACAGCGGCCAAATCATTTTTAAACGTATGCAACAACCCAATCAATAATCGATAAGCACAGGTAGCAAAAAGGGGTATCGTCGGTACAAAAAACATGCATAGTGTGAAATCGGGGTGACTGGAAGCAACAGCATAGGTATGATGAATACAATCTTAGATCTACCGTATATAGTCTATTTAAAAATATATAAATATAATATATATGAGAGAGTGCAAACTACAACCATACAAAGTACAAACTATAATATATGAATATAAAATCATAATCACAATATGCTGATAGGTACATCGAAAGATAGTTGCATATACAGAGTATAAACATGGGGGGGGTTGGGATGATGCAAAGTTCCAGGGCAATGTATCGCAAGATTGGAAAATGAGTACAAGATGATGATGCATAAATAAAAATAAAAATAATATTAATAATAATAAACATTTGAATATTAGTAGAAATCGATCGATCGATAATTCATGCTGAATACGGTATACAATGTGTACAAATCGTGTATGTGGGCAACAATCAATCCATAGTTTTGGAAACGATGGGGAGATCGGGACTGGCACTATGTCGAATGATAACCGATGAATAATAACCGACTGGATGATAACCATTTGCATATGAGAGACAAGCGCTAATGAATAGACATAGTATGCAAATGGTATCATCCAGTCGGATATTATTCATCGGTTATCATTCGACATAGTGCCTCGGGACTTGATCGAAAAGGAGCCTGGGGAAAGAAGGGGGCGGAGCTTCAGACACGCACTTGGGGCTCGCAAAAGTACTTGCCCGCAAGCACCTTTTTGCGTAGCATTGAGAGGTGGTACGTTTCGGAGGAGGGAAGGACGAGAGTGGCGGAGGAGACACTACGATCGGATATCTGCAACAACTGCTTTGTTTAAGTTTACATTTTTTTTAAATTTAATAACCTTTTTTAAAATTAAATTAAGAATAAAGATAATAAAACAAACAATGACTATAGCACAAACAATTACAGGCACAACAACGATAAATGTTCATTTAAGAGTTTTTTTTTTTGAAATTTTATTAAATTATCATGCATCAAAAAGAAATAAAAGGTATCTCTTCTAACAAGGTGAACCAAAGAACGAATCAAAGCACATCTATTACTATTACAATTGAAACACGAAATCACCCCGACATTCGTGATTGAAAAGCAATAAATAAATGAATAAATAAAAATAAATAGACTAGTATTTCTCACCTGGAACTGTACATTCGTATTAGCTGCCGGTGGCGCGCCAGATGCATCCGCGAGGTAGACGCGCGCCTTGAGCGAACCGGCCGCTTGTCCGCTCCGGCTCATTTCCGCCACTCTCCAGTTCAGCGTACACGTTGTGGCGTCCCTACAAAGATCAAAGATCAAATCCTCCCACGGCAGCATACTGTAGCAATCAATCAATAAATCAATAATGTATCTACTGTAGCAATCAATCAATAAATCACGGTGTCCGGAGCAAGCAGTGGACAGGCGTCGTTCAATCGATAATCCACTCGGAGATCAATGTGCGAACGACCCATCGGCTGAAATTGAAGAAGAGTTCATGAGACAACAATCAAAAATCTATCAAAGATACGACGGAAAATCCAGCTCTAAAAGCAAATTACGCAACGATTATTCAACTGGTTTTACAACACGCTGACTGAACATAACGCTGGAGTAATGCCTGTATTTTGCGTAATGTATCCAGGGCATGAAAACGAAACGGCCACAGGGGGTTTAAGGGAAGGGGACGAGAAATGATATTATAGTTGTATTAAAAAGTGATTCTGAAGATATTGAGCGTATAAAATCACTTGTTTTCTTTGTTCGTATGACTATTTCTTGTTTTGCATACTTCAGAAATTAGAAGGATCTCTTTTAAATATCGAATCCGCGCGGCGAAGGTCAGGCGGGTTAGGTGAGAGGAGGGGGAGAGGTAATCGAAGGGAAGGGGAGGGAGTGCACACGCTCGTTGCCTCGGTATTCACATACAGTTTCTTATGCACGTACATTTTACACGGACAATATGTAAACAATCGTCCATTTACTCAGATTTATTGAATTTACTGAATGAATGAATAATTTTTTTTTAAATTTACTGGATCTTTTCATCTGAGGAGAGTACTCACATTACTCGCACTAAACGGCTCGTCTCCTGCGCCCGTCGTCTGCAGCAGCGTCGTCTTCCAGTAGGCGGTGAAGATGAGCGGGGGCTCCGCGGCCACACCCTCCGATGACAGCTCATACCGTAGCACCTACAGTAATCACAGGGGGATATTATCACAACACTGTAAGAGCCATTTCTCAAACGCTAAAAAAATCAATACCACTATAGGTCGAAAAGTGTGTAGCAAAGTACCAAGCCTGACCGGGTTTCGAGCCAATATTTAACAAAAATCGAAAAACCTAACCGCATTTTGAGCCAAAATTGCACAAAAATCGAAAACCCTGACCGGATTTTGAAAACCGATAACCTAACTATTCGACAAATGACCCAAATGGGGAAAAAAGACATACCTCAGCGTTGAAGAATGCCGCGGTCGGCTTCTCAAGCCGCTTGCTCTGCAGCCATTCGGCGAGGGCGGCACGATCAAAGACGAAATCATGGCGATGGTTGTTCACTGGAGACGCTGCTGATGATGCGCTCGAATCGACAGCAGATACGAGCTGAATAGATCAATCAATAAATCAATACAAAGCAATGGCGCACTGTATCAACGCAATCTGGCTACTAATCGATTTTAAATCACGCCCAAATCGATATCCCGCCTGCTCGTTCGCCATTCATTGTCGATGAACGATGAATCATCGATCATAGTGTATCATTGCTTCATTGTCCTTCCGAATATTCAATAGATCTTTATCTATCCCTTATGACTGCCCCTCTATCTGTCTATGCTCTCTTCTTTATCATAGTCTATCATTTGTTATTACATTCCACAGACACATTTATCCTGTATATAAGCCACAGGCCAGTATGATAAATATTCTTACCACTGAATCGCCGCGTGTGTGACTTTGAAAAACACAAGTGGTGCATACTGCCGTAGATCGACACCCTGGCGCCGGTTCGAGCCGCAGCAGCAGCCAAGATGGGAGAATCCTTCAAGAAGTCGCTATCGACGCTGGTGGTCCACCTTCACAAGATCGTCAACGATGCCAAAGGACTACCATCGACCGTCGAAGCTGACGCTCTTGTCGCGACACGGGCGAACTACTCAAGCGCCATCGCTCGACTACAAGCAGCGGAAAGGATGATCTCAACGAAGACCGCGGACTACGAGGAATTCGTCATGAGGATCGGAGATCCCACAACCCGTGCCAACATCGACGAGGAACGGAAGACCTTCATCGAATCGCTTGAACTGGATCTGCAAGGAGTCACCACGCTAATCATGGATCTGGTTGTTTCTGAACGCGACATGATGCTCAGAATCTCGGAGCAATCGTGCCAGACAGCAAACATTGGAGGAGCCTTGGCTGTGCCCACTACGCCAACGCCTCAGAATGTCGTCACGCAACCAGCCTCAACGACACCAGCGTCATCACCACCTCAGACGGAGCGATCGGAAGCACCACGGATGAGGCTGCCTCGTCCCGAACTCCCAACATTCGATGGAACCCCCTCGCAATGGAGACAATTTCGTGCCATCTTCGAGAGCCTTGTTAGCCCGGACATCCGAGACGTCGAACGGATGTGCACACTCATCAGCTGTCTTCGAGGACCTGCACACGACATCGTCTCAGGATATGCTATGGTCGAAGGAGCATACAAGGATGTTCTTCAAGCATTGGAGGACGAGTATGGGGATGACGACACCATGAAGATGCGGCTCCATTCTGAGCTGCTAGCCCTACCGAAGGCGAACGAGACTACCCAATCTACGCATTCAACCATTCAAGAGATCGCACGGATCAACCGTCAACTCACATCACTCGGAGAGAACATGGATCAACCTTCGATCGAAGTCGTCATCATGATGAAGCTACCATCGTGGCTGTTGGAGAAACTACTCAAGGAGAAGACGAAACGGCAATCGTTCAGCGTCTCCGAACAGATCAACTACCTCTCGGATGAGGTCAAATTAAGGAGGAACGTCGAAGAAGTCGATGGAACCCTGAAGGTGCGGATCAACGTCGTCCGCGATCCACGAACGGATTCTGAGGGGCAGGAGGACATGAAGTCTCGAAAGGACTTCAAGAAGATGACCTGCCTCCTCTGCAACAAGGATCACAAGGCCACCCAGTGCACTACGTATCTCACAGCAGCTAAGCGGAAGGAAGCTGCATACAAGAATCGCTTGTGCTTCAACTGCCTCCGACCCGAACACAGGACGAATGAATGCAAGAACAAGCACAACTGCTGGGTGTGCAAGGAGCGACATCACACGGCTTTATGCGAGAAGTCAGACGAGAAGTCAACTACAACGTAGTAGATTAGCCATACCTTCCACCTTAGTCAATAATTATACTTATTACTTGCTTTGTTGTTCTCACTCTCTATTATAAGATTCCCCATATGAAGAACGAGTAGTCTGGTTCTTTCTCTCTCAACCATTCAATCGTTAGATTAGTCAATCCGTCATAATTCTTGTATGTATCTTTAGCCTTACTCTATTCAACCCTTAACCTGTGTAGTATCTACCTATGTAGTTCACTTCCCGAGGTGGAGTGTCGATGAACGATGAATCATCGATCATAGTGTATCATTGCTTCATTGTCCTTCCGAATATTCAATAGATCTTTATCTATCCCTTATGACTGCCCCTCTATCTGTCTATGCTCTCTTCTTTATCATAGTCTATCATTTGTTATTACATTCCACAGACACATTTATCCTGTATATAAGCCACAGGCCAGTATGATAAATATTCTTACCACTGAATCGCCGCGTGTGTGACTTTGAAAAACACAACAAAGCAATGGCGCACTGTATCAACGCAATCTGGCTACTAATCGATTTTAAATCACGCCCAAATCGATATCCCGCCTGCTCGTTCGCCATTCATGGAAACAGTTATTCAATAGAAATTTAATGGTCGTAATTTTTTCTCAAATTTTGTAAAATCATTATCGATTGATCGATCTACTTTCTACTAATATCGATATTATTATTATATTATTATATTCCTATTATTATTATTATCATTATTATTATTATTATTATTATTATTATTATTATTATTATTATTATTACTAATATTATTATTCCCCACCTGCTTATTCGGTACGACCGCCTTGATCTCAGCAGCCTTCACCGAGTGTTGTTGTGGATCATCTCCAGCAGTCTTGTCGTCGTCGTTGATGAGGGCCAACTGGAGGGGTTCGACGTCGGTGGCCACGTCTGTCAGAAGGCCGACGGAGGACGCGGCGAACGACACGAGTACCGTGCCGAAGATGCGAGTCGTACGTCTGAACACATGTTTATTTATTTATTTATTCCATCAAATAGGCCATATCGAACATTCGCAATGTCAACTAATAAATGCCATCCTTGAAGAATGCGCATTTTTGAATTTTGAAATTACTATATGCAACGAATTGTTCAAGGCAATACATTGAGAGTAAAGTAAGCAGGGCCAAACCAGTAATCAACAGGCTGGTAGCGCGAAATCATTCTCTGTCAAACGCACTTCCCTCTGACACTTCTCCACTGATCCAAATTCAAAGTTGCGTGCGTTAATATTCTAACTGATGGATAAACAAATAAATAAATAAAGTCTGGACACTCACTCATTGGGCGCGGCGCCCTTCTGCCACACGTGCAGGTACTAATTCATGGCCGCCGCGATCGGCACTCTCTGCTCCGCTATCGTCGCCTCAACACACACAGTACCATAGTTCGAAAAGTATGTTACAAAGTACCAAGCCTGACCAAATTATGAGCCAAAATTTCACAAAATCGAAAAACCTGACCGGATTTTGAGCCAAATTTACCAAAAAATCGAAAAACTTTTACCGGATTTTGAAAACAGATAACTTAGCTATTCGACCTATGCACACAGTATTAGATGCAGACGCTATCCAAACTACCGTAACCAAGTACTACTGCATCCCGATTACTGTAATCTATCCATGGGTCGAATAGCTAGGTTATCAAAATCCGATCGGGTTTTTTTTTCGATTTTTCTGAAATTTTGGCTAAAATCCGGTCAGGCTTGGTACTTTGTAACATGCATTTCGACCTATGAATCTATCCTACCTATCACGACTACCGTAATCCATTCACTGAATCTAAAGTACCGTAACCCCCCATACCTGCATGAGGTTCATCGTAGATCCGCCCATGCCTCCGCTGCTCTCGGCAGCCAGCATCGACTGCGAGCCCCAGTCCGCGTTTGATTCCTGCGACGAAAAATAAATAAATAAAACGTAATAAATATAAATAAATAAAACGAAACGGATACACCGTGACTCTCATCATCGATCAATGCTACAGTACACTTAAAGGGAGCGTAACCACTCTCAACGGTCTCTGCATAGCGGTACACTATTTCTCTGTTCTCTACCAACGAGACAGCATTGCGCGTCGAAGAGACCATTGAGAGAGGTTACGCTCCCTTTAAACCTACCGTACCCCGTACCGTATGTCATATACGTACCGTATGCCTCTGCAGTCGTCCGTCTCCAGTGTTCGAGGGCGCCAGATGGCCCATGCTGCCCATGGGCGCGCCCTGCCCGCTCATGCTGGTGCCGCGGGGTCGTGCACGCGCCATGCCCACGCCGAACGAGAGCGATGCGGAGAAGGAGAGGGGCACGTTCGAGCGAGAGAAATCAGCCTCTGAAAGGGTAAAAATGGTAAGGGTTACGGACAAAGAGTCGGAGTGCATCTTCTGATCAGCGATATGCAAAAAATGGTGACCTAAAAGCATAACCCTAATCGCCAAATCACAATAGCTGATACAGTAACTTCGAGAAGAATACCGTAAGATACCGTACCATTGAATACAGTAACCCCGAGATACAGTACCATTGAATACCGTAACCCCGCTCTCGTACCATGGAATACCGTAACCCCCCGAGATACCGTACCATTGAATTGCGCACGATGTTCATCGCCGCCAGTGTACGCGCCTCTGAGCGGCTGCTTCAGCGAGAATGCGCCCGGTCCGAGGGATTGGGTGAACGGCGACCGAGAGGAGAAGGCTCCTCCTCCACCACCGTTGCTCGTCCCCCCTCCACCACTCACTCCTCCGCCCATCGTTGCCGACTATGGATCCTGAACGGGGAAACCATTTGCATTTTATAATAATAATATTCATTATTATTATTATTATTATTCAATCAATAACTTAATGATTGATCTACCGCGTAGTTTGACGATTCAACGCCAATAGCAACGATATATTCTCGTCACGCAACTACTTAATTGTTTAGAAAATGCAATTTCAATCCATTTTGAAGATGAACAGAGCCAACGTAAAGATCCCCTGCCCACTGTACTCGATCGTATTACACAACGGTACGGGGTACCGTACCCTATCAACAGTGTACCGTACCCTATCCAATGTGTACCGCACCCCATCAACAGTGTACCGTACCCTATCAAAGGTGTTGCTCCTGGCGATGGTAATACTTCCAATGGCATCTCTCAGCTCATCCACACTCGCGTTCATCTTGGGCGCACTCTCAGCTGGTCGGATGGTGAGATTGCGAATGCGCGACCGCTGCATGTCATTCTCCTCCTGCAATCAATCAATCAAGCCAATCAATAAATCAACACGCTAATCAATCAATACAAATCAATCACCCGTTCAATCCCCTCAATCTCCATTCAAATCCTACATATAAAAACAAAAAAGGACACTTCTGAGAAAAAAATCAATCAATATATCAATCGCTTCTCACTTTGTTGTAACTAAATTCATCATTGACTTACGGTTCACTTACAATAAAATAATCATACTGTTAAAAAAACAACCCATCTATACATTAAAACATCTAATTGATACAACCTTTCATAACTTCATGAAACACAAAGTCAGCAAGCATCTCAATCATATTTCATGATTTTTTTTTGGCCAAATACGACTCATCCCAACGTAAAAAAATCGATAAAACAATAAAAAAAATTTTTTTATTTACAATCACTTATTAAAAACAATCATGCATACATGCAATTCGATAATTATCATTCAAAATGAATATATATCTGCTATATCTCTATCTTTTTTCGTGTCAATTTCAACCATAAAAGAACAAATAAACATAACTACTAGTCTAGAATCCTCCTCTCTAACATCTTTCGCACCCTCTCCCACTCTTCCTCCGCACCCTCGCCCCTCCGCACGCCCACCATCGCTACCGTACTCTTGACGTCGTCATTTTTGGCAATTTCAATTTTGCCAAATTTGAAGTCTTCATTTTTGGCACTTTCAATTCTGCCAAATTTGACGTCGTCATTTTTGGCACTTTCAATTTTGCCAAATTTGAAGTCTTCATTTTTGGTACTTTCAATTCTGCAAAATTTGACGTCGTCATTTTTGGCACTTTCAATTTTGCCAAATTTGACGTCTTCATTTTTGGCAATTTCAATTTTGCCAAATTTGAAGTATTCATTTTTGGCACTTTCAACTTTGCCAAATTTGACGTCGTCAGATTTGGCGAATTCTGAGTTAAGTCTTTCTGCTAATAATGAAAGCGTCAAAAATGCATTTCGAAATTTTACATCTATTGCCAAATTGGACGATGTCCGAATTGGCATTTTCGAATTTTTCGGAAAACGCCAATTACGACATCGAAAATATTGGCAAAACGGAATTTGAGAATACTGCCAACATTGACGGATGCAAATTTGTCATCTTTCCAATCCTCTCAACTTTAGCCCCAGTAATCTAGTCTGCCAATTATGATCCCATCACATTTGTCAGTTCACTGTTCTCAACCTCTCTGCCAACATTGCAATGTTCATTTTTGTCCATCGACTGTATTTTATCGAATGTCAATAATGAAGTTTTATAATTTGGTTGACGTTTCACATGCCAAATAAGCGCTTTGCACATCTGACAGATAGTATATTCGCTGTTCAAGTAACAGGTTTAATCTTCGACGCATATAAGTGTCTGCCGCGCCACTTCGAAATCGCAAACGCAAAATAAAAGGCGCCCATTTGGGTGAAAAAGATTCTTTTACTTTTATTTAACTTGAGAGAATACGATTTATGCATACTCTCTGAAGCCAAATGAATATCTTTTATTTGAGGGCTCGTAGCCCTCAAAGAAGGCCACCCTACTGTATCCGCACTCTCTTGTGGTAATGTTTGGGGTTATAATAAGCTTGTCTAGTCTGTCATTCACGTGTCTTACATGATCTATTTCTATTTTGGCATCTGCTCATACGCTGAATCGGAAAATGAACAGCGCGATTTACGAACTTACAGTGTAATCAATAATATGTGAAATAAATCAATATCATGGGTGAATAGTACATTTATCACACAACCACCAGTACGGAACGGGGAGAGAAAAATTATGTTCGGGTTGTTAAGATTTGTGTGAGAGCGGGGGTGAAGTATACGTTACGGATCAGTTTTCCATTCATAACGAACTCGCGAAATACAGATTACGATGGTCTTGATCTTTTCCTCTGGGGGCACAGCGGCCAAATCGTTTTTAAACGTATGCACCAACCCAATCAATAATCGATAAACACAGGTAGCCAAGAGGGGTATCGTCGGTACAAAAAAAAACATGCATAGTGTGAAATCGGGGTGACTGGAAGCAACAGCATAGGTATGATGAATACAATCTTAGATCTACCGTATATAGTCTATTTAAAAATATATATATATAATATATATGAGAGAGTGCAAACTACAACCATACAAAGTACAAACTATAATATATGAATATAAAATCATAATCACAATGTGATGATAGGTACATCGAAAGATAGTTGCATATACAGAGTATAAACATGGGGGGGGGTTGGGATGATGCAAAGTTCCAGGGCAATATATCGCAAGATTGGAAAATGAGTACAAGATGATGATGCATAAATAAAAATAATAATAATAATATTATTAATAAACATTTGAATATTAGTAGAAATCGATCGATCGAAAATTCATGCTGAATACGGTATACAATGTGTACAAATCGTGTGGGTGTAACAATCAATCCATAGTTTTGGAAACAATGGGGAGATCGGGACTTGATAAAAAAGGGGGAAGCCTGGTGCAAGAAGGGGGCGGAGCTTCAGACCCGCACTTGGGGCTCGCAAAAGTACTTGCCCGCAAGCACCTTTTTGCGTAGCATTGACAGATGGTACGTGTCGGAGGAGGGAAGGACCAGAGAGGCCGAGGAGACACTACGATCGGATATCTGCAACTGTTTTTTTTACAATTTAATTTTACCATCTTTTTCAAAATTATAGGAAGAATAGAAATAATAAATATATCATTCAATATCAATAGAACAACAACGATAAATGTTCATTTAAGAGTTTTTTTTTGAAATTTTATTTAATTATTATACATCAAAAAGAAAAAAAAAGGTAAACCAAAGAACAAACCAAAGCACATTTATTACTATTACAATTGAAACACGAAATCACCCCGACAATCACGACTAAAAAAATTAAATAAATAAATACAAAATATATATCTCACCTGGAACTGCACATTCGTATTGGCCGCCGGTGGCGCGCCAGAAGCATCCGCGAGGTAGACGCGCGCCTTGAGCGAACCGACCGCTTGTCCGCTCCGGCTCATTTCCGCCACTCTCCAGTTCAGCGTACACGTTGTAGCGTCCCTACAAAGATCAAAGATCAAATCCTCCCACGGTAGTATACTGTAGCAATCAATCAATCAATAAATAAATCAATACTGCATCTACCGCACCATTCGGCCGTCGGTTCCGACACGACATTGTCGACGATGGCGGGAGCTCCGAGCTTGGTCGAGAAGTGTACGGCGGTCAGGGATACGGTATCCGGAGCAAGGAGTGGACAGGCGTCGTTCAATCGATAATCCACTCGGAGATCAATGTGCGAACGACCCATCGGCTGAAATTAAAGAAGAGTTCATGAGACAACAATCAAAAATCTATCAAAGATACGACGGAAAATCCAGCTCTAAAAGCAAATTACGCAACGATTATTCAACTGGTTTTACAACACGCTGACTGAACATAACGCTGGAGTAATGCCTGTATTTTGCGTAATGTACCCAGGGCATGAAAACGAAACGGCCACAGGGGGTTTAAGGGAAGGGGACGAGAAATGATATTATAGTTGTATTAAAAAGTGATTCTGAAGATATTGAGCGTATAAAAATCACTTGTTTTCTTTGTTCGTATGACTATTTCTTGTTTTGCATACTTCAGAAATTAGAAGGATCTCTTTTAAATATCGAATCCGCGCGGCGAAGGTCAGGCGGGTTAGGTGAGAGGAGGGGGAGAGGTAATCGAAGGGAAGGGGAGGGAGTGCACACGCTCGTTGCCTCGGTATTCACATACAGTTTCTTATGCACGTACATTTTACACGGACAATATGTAAACAATCGTCCATTTACTCAGATTTATTGAATTTACTGAATGAATGAATAAATTTTTTTTAATTTACTGGATCTTTTCCTCTGATGAGACACTCACATTACTCGCACTAAACGGCTCGTCTCCTGCGCCCGTCGTCTGTAGCAGCGTCGTCTTCCAGTAGGCGGTGAATATGAGCGGGGGCTCCGCGGCCACACCCTCCGATGACAGCTCATACCGTAGCACCTACAGTAATCACAGGGGGATATTATCACACTGTAAGAGCCATTTATCAAACGCAAAAAAATCAATAACACTATAGGTCGAAAATTATGTAGCAAAGTACCAAGCCTGACCGGGTTTTGAGCCAATATTTCACAAAAATCGAAAAACCTGACCGGAATTTGAAAACCGATAACCTAGCTATTCGACCTATGGCCCAAATGGAGTAAAAACTGTCATACCTCAGCATACATTTTCGCCCCACTCACAATCAGTTGTTTTTGCGAATTACAAACTGACCCGAAATTAGAACAAAACTGACCCGATCTACATCTCAAGTACTCAAAACTGACCCGATCTTAGGTGATTCTTACTAATCTCGATCTCCCGCATATTCCTAGATGGGTCTCGAGTTTCAAAACTGACCGCATCGACAAAAAGTGCTCACTCACAATGTGGGTGCTCGAAAATGTATGTACCTCAGCGTTGAAGAATGCCGCCGTCGGCTTCTCAAGCCGCTTGCTCTGCAGCCACTCGGCCAGGGCGGCACGATCAAAGACGAAATCATGACGATGGTTGTTCACTGGAGACGCCGCTGCTGATGCGCTCGAATCGATACCAGACACGAGCTGAATCAATCAATCAATCAATAAATCAATACAAAGCAACGGCTCATTTTATCGATTTCTATCCGCAATTCATTGTCAGCTCCGACCGCTACACACAAAGCAATCTGGCTGCTAATCAATTTTAACAAATCGATATCTCGCCTACTCGCCTTTACAATTCATAGAAACAGCTCTTAAATCAATAGCAATTTAACGACCGTAATTTTTTCTCAAATTTTGCAAAATCATTATCGATTGATCGATCTACTTTCTACTAATATTCAAATGTTTATTATTAATATTATTATTCCCCACCAGCTTATTCGGCACGACCGCCTTGATCTCAGCAGCCTTCACCGACTGCTGTTGTTGTGGATCATCTCCAGCACTCTTGTCGTCGTCGTTGATGAGGGCCAACTGGAGGGGTTCGACGTCGGTGGCCACGTCTGTCAGAAGGCCGACGGAGGACGCAGCGAACGACACGAGTACCGTGCCGAAGATGCGGGTCGTGCGTCTGAACATACAATATTATTATCATTATTATTATCATTATTATTATTATTATTATTATTATTATTATTATTATTATTATTATATACAATACTTTATCCTATCAGCATAACGGATGCAGGCAGGATACGTCCGAACACATACATAGGTCATATCGAACATTCGCAATATCATCTAATAATTTTTGCATTTATCGATACATTAAATACGTAAGTTCGACCAATTGTGCAAGACAATAAATTGAGAGTTAGGTAAGCATGGCGAAACCAGTAATCAACAGGCTGGTAGCGAGAAATCATTCTCTGTCAAAGATTCTTCTTCGCACACTCCCATTCCAAGCTTCAAACGTTAAAGGCACACCCAAGTTAATCATATTCTCCGCATTGGCAATGCGCTCTCGTAGGCAGAGAACGAGAGAGTGTGACCAGAGCGGAGAGTTGTAAATTAGCTTGGGGTTTCAGTTTAAAACATACTACGTGGAAAGATAAAGATACTTCCGCCCTCCCCCGCCATAGATACCATTCAGAAATGGCCTCATGACTGGGGCAAGTGCCACCGTCCGCCGCTCATTAATGCACACCATCTAGCTAGAGCAACTAATACTACTATGGTGTATTACACATCATGTTCTGATGGATAAACAAACAAATAAATAAATACATAAATAAACAATATTTGTAAACTCACTCATTGGGCGCGGCGCCCTTCTGCCACACATGCAGGTACTCGTTCATGGCCGCCGCAATCGGCACACGCTGTTCCGCTATCGTCGCCTCAACACACACAATATAAGATGCAGACATACATTTTCGGTGACCTCACCGAATTATTATTATATATAGTTGGTCGAAAATCGTTATTTTTCGCTAAATTGTAATCTTTAACATAAAAATGAGCTTTATATAGTGGGTCAATCCTCACACTGTGAGGGTATGAAAATGTATGGACGCAGCAGACATTATCCAAGCTACCGTAGCCAAATCCTACTGAATCTTGGTTACTGTAATCTATCATATCTATCACGACTACCGTAATCCATTCACCGAATCTAAAGTACCGTAACCCGCCATACCTGCATGAGGTTCATCGTAGACCCGCCCATGCCTCCGCTGCTCTCGGCAGCCAGCATCGACTGCGAGCCCCAGTCCGCGTTCGATTCCTGCAACGAAACGGACATCATCGATCAATCCTACAGTACAGTTAAAGCTACCGTACCCCGTACCGTATGTCATATACGTACCGTATGCCTCTGCAGTCGTCCGTCTCCAGTGTTCGAGGGCGCCAGATGACCCATGCTGCCCATGGGCGCGCCCTGCCCGCTCATGCTGGTGCCGCGGGGTCGCGCACGCGCCATGCCCACGCCGAACGAGAGCGATGCGGAGAAGGAGAGAGGCACGTTCGAGCGAGAGAAATCAGCCTCTGAAAAGGGATAATAAGGTAAGGTTTACGGGGAAAGAGTCGGAGTTCATCTTCCGATCAGCGATATGCAAAAATGGTGACCTAAAACCATAACCCAAATAGCCAAATAACAATAGATGATACAGCAACTTCGAAAGGAATACCGTAACCCCGAGATACCGTAACCCCCCGCTACCGTTCCATTGAATACCGTAACCCCGAGATACCGTACCATTGAATACCGTAACCCCGAGAAACCGTACCATTGAATACCGTAACCCCGACTACCGTACCATTGAATTGCGCACGATGTTCATCGCCGCCAGTGTACGCGCCTCTGAGCGGCTGTTTCAGCGAGAATGCGCCCGGTCCGAGGGATTGGGTGAACGGAGAACGAGAGGAGAAGGCTCCTCCTCCACCGTTGCTCGTCCCCCCGCAACCACTGACTCCTCCGCCCATCGTAGCCGACCACGGATCCTGAATGGAAAACCATTCGCATTTTATTATAATAATATTTATTATTATTATTATTATTATTATTATTATTATTCTTATTATTATTATTATTATTATTATTATTATTATTATTATTATTATTATTATTATTATTGTACTGCCATATCAATATTCTACATATTTCAATCAAGTCAACAACTTAATGATTGATCTACCGCATAGGTGGGCGCGTGAAAGCGAATTCTTTTTGCGCACAGCCTTTCCTTCCCTTTCCTTTCCTCGCAAAAATTGGAAAATTTCCAGTCAAATATGCTAAAACATGCCCATGCGCATAGCCTTGCCCTACTATTCCCCGGTTTGCGCACAGCCTTTCCCCCAGCGTGCCCACATATGATCTACCGCGTAGTTTGTCGATTCAGCGCCAATAGCAACGATACATGGTTTCATATTAAAAAATCTTAATGTCACGCAACTACGAATTGTTTAGACAAATTTTCAATTCATTTTCTAGACGAACAGAGAACATCCCCTGCCTGCTGTATTCGATCGTATTACACAACGGTACGGGGTACCGTACCCTATCAAAAGTATACCGTACCCTATCAAAAGTATACCGTACCCTATCAAATGTGTACCGTACCCTATCAAATGTGTACCGTACCCTATCAAAAGTGTACCGTACCCTATCAAAAGTGTACCGTACCCTATCAAAAGTGTACCGTACCCTATCAAAAGTGTACCGTACCCTATCAAAACTATACCGTACCCTATCAAAGGTGTTGCTTCTGGCGATGGTAATACTTCCGATGGCATCTCTCAGCTCATCCACACTCGCATTCATCTTGGGCGCACTCTCAGCTGGTCGGATGGTGAGATTGCGAATGCGCGACCGCTGCATGTCATTCTCCTCCTGCAATCAATCAATAGAGCCAATCAATACAAATCAATCCCCCCCCCCCAATCTCCACTCCAATCCTACAAACAAAAACAACAACAAAAAGCACACTTCTGAGAAAAAAATCAATCAATATATCAATCGCTTCTCACTTTGTTGTAACTAAATTCATCATTGACTTACGGTTCACTTACAATAAAATAATCATACTGTTAAAAAAACAACCCATCTATACATTAAAACATCTAATTGATACAACCTTTCATAACTTCATGAAACACAAAGTCAGCAAGCATCTCAATTATATTTCATGATTTTTTTTCGCCAAATACGACTCATCCCAACGTAACAAAATCGATAAAACGAATTTTAAAAAAATATTTATTTATTTACAATCACTTATTGAAAACAATCATGCACACATACAATTCGATATTTATCATTTAAAATGAATATATAGCCGCTATCTCTCTCTCTCTCTCTTTTCGTCTATTTCAACCACAAAAGAACAAATAAACATTTATGTAAATGTATTGTATATTGTATTGTATTGTGTATTGTATATGTAATGTATTTATGTATTTAATTATAAATACTACTCTACTATCCTCCTCTCCAACATCTTTCGCACCAACTTCCACTCTTCCTCCGCACCCTCGCCCCTCCGCACGCCCACCATCGCTACCGTACTCCTCGTGCCGCACACCACCGCCAGACGACTTCTCTCAATCGTCGTCTGCACCACGGGCACTCTGCGCTCTCTACACTTCGCCAGCACAGCACACCACTTCTTGTCTGATCGAACTGCTTCGTGTACATCCCCCGCGAGCACTAGGACCCTCTCAACGTTCACAATATCCCTGTTCACATCGTTCAGACCAATCAATAATCGTCGATTCGCTCTCGCTTTGCTCTCACTCCGCTTCCACGCTCTCGTCTGGAACGACGCCAGCTTGGTCAGATAGGCTATGAGCGCATTGTCGAGTTCCGCTGATGAGGTCAAGGCTATTGTGGAGGGTGGTGCAACATCGTCGGGTACGGTATCTCGGAAAATTGTGGTGGGTGGTGCAACATCGTCGGGAACGGTATCTCGGGATATTGTGGTGGGTGGTGCAACATCGTCGGGTACGGTATCTCCAAGAGCTACAATAGGCGCGTTCGCTGTCGAAGATGCTGCAGCGGAGTCGGCCATCATGCCCGGAGGGCATACTTCTGCTTCAGGATCGCTTCCCGTGTCCGCAGGCGCAATCACAAGTTGAGAAACGGTAGACTGGTGTACGGTAGCTTGGTCGATCTGCTCAGCTCTAGCTACCGTAGCCGCAGTGTCGAATCGCTTGATCGTACTCTTCAACCTACTGTACTTCTTCTTGCGGCCTTTGGGACGAAGTGAGGGTCCTTCTGGAGCCGCATTCACATCGTCTTCATCGACGATGACGTCATCTTCAACATTCTCCTCATCTTCCTCCTCCTTCATCTTCTCCTGTCTTCCCTGCAGATGGCAGACATCATTGGGCTATCTTTGGGCACATATCCATACGCAGACAACGATACAATTCTGATGAGCAATCCTCTCGTCATTCATTTACAGCCTTCTACGTACGTGAAAAGCACACATACCGTAATCACCGACCGTAATCAAACCAATTTCACTTAAGAATTGATTGCCCATATCTACCGTAACCAACCTAAATGTTACCGTACCTCTTCATCCTCACTAGACGAACAGCTCGCCCATGCCTCGCGCACCTCCGTCTCATCGACCTCTTCGTCCTTCGAGCTGAACAATGGATTATTGATTTTTTTCAGATCAAAGATCAAAGATCAACCGTGATATCACCGTACCGTATCGTGTAGCCCTCCTCGTCGAGCGTCGGTTGCGTGGGCTCGAGCGAATGGGTCAACAGGCATGACTGAAATGTAAAAACATAACTGTTAAATTACATAAAGGGAGCGTAACCTCTCTCAATGGCCCCTTCATTGCGCACATTATTTCTCTGTTCTCTAACAACGAGAAAGCATTGCGCGTCGAAGAGACCATTGAGAGAGATTACGCTCCCTTTAATCACCCCAGATAACTCTGATGTGAAAACAATGTCCATCACGATGATTCGATGAAATTCAAGCCGTCATAGTAGCATCGTTGTGCCAATGTTGATGGTACTTTAAAACTACACCCCAAGCAAATTTGAAACTCTCCGCTCCAGCCACACTCTCTCGTCATCTTTGTCTACTACAGAGCATTGCCAATGCGGAGAGTGGAAATTAGGCTGGGGTGCGCCCTTCAAGTCCATTTGTTTCAAAACACAAAACTCACTGGCTTATCCTCGCTCTTCGAACTGCTCGCCGTGCTGTAAGTGTCCTCGAGTCTGAAACACGGAACATATGACATATGATAAGGACTATGAGACATAACATACTATCTGATTGGCTAAAGTGATGCGCTTGGCACAGCTAAAGCTTAATATGTCATGACATGTTCGATATAGCAATGGCCCAATTGAAAAATCAAGAAAATCAATATTTAAAAAATCGATAAATCATGATTACCCAACAATTTTTTTCATTATTTAGCCGAAAATTTTTTGAAGTAAGGCTGAAAAATCCATAACACATTAATTTGTGGCTTAACAAAGCTTGCATAGCAGTTAACTCGATCCAATCAGCTAGAATCCCATATCGCAAACATTCACAGTATAGCTCACACTACAACTCCAGTACTCACCCAGTGACTGCGTCACCAGCCACAGCAGCCGGAATGTCCGTCTTGGACTTGTTGGAACGACGTGAACGCGCAAACTTGTTCAGGAAACCACCGCCTGAATCATCAATATTGTATAAGATAACGACGATATTTATCGGTTTTGCAAAAGGTCGAATAGCTAGGTTATTGGCTTTCAAAATGCGGTCAGGTTTTTTCTATTTTTGGCAAATTTGGTTCAAGAACATACTTTTCGACCTATGCCCCCCCCCGGTCTCGGTTTATACCACTTATCGTCATAATAAAAAATCAATAATAATAATTTATCTTCGTCATAGGAGCGAAAAGCAGTTGAAATGAGATAATTGCGATTCGATAGTGAAATGGTTCGCCATCACGTTTATTACATCACCCTCCGTTTCAACCATATCACATTCTTCTTAATCAGTTAGCGTTATCCCATCATTGGACACTTCACTTGTTTTATATTGCATGATTATAGAATATTACTAGAGTACGTTCGCAAGCTTTAATATACGGTACTTCTTATTTAACTACATTCATCTGTTGTACCCGTGACAAACACGCGCAATTCGGTGACAAACAACTCTCTTCTTCCTTCTGCCCCCCCTTCTCTCATCCCATTTTTATCACTATTTTATCTCACTTCTTATCATCCTCCATATATTTTTCTAACACCCACCGTAACCATAACCCTCTCTGTTCCACTCGATTTCACTGTGTCCTTCTCTCTCTCTCTCTCTCTCTCTCTCTCTCTCTCTCTCTCTCTCTCTCTCTCTCTCTCTCTCTCTCTCTCTTTCTCTCTCTCTCTCCTCTCTCTCTCCCCCAACCCCCTATCACCTTTTCTATCCCTCTCACTATCTCATCTCAATCATGTTTATCAGCCAACTTTCGAAAGCCACGCCCACTTTTCTAAAAATAGAGCCTCGCACTTCCGCTAGCATGTGCAGCTTCCGGTCCACTTTCTCTCTTTTTTCCTCATCCAAGTTTCAGCAACCATGTAGGCTAAAACTAGATAATTAAATATTATTGTACCACACGGATGGCCCTACCAGCTCGATCGGCAAAAGGATAACCATAGGTCGAAAAGTATGCTACAACGTACCAAGCCTGACCGCATTTTGAACCAAACGTTCCCAAAAATCGAAAAAACCTGACTGCATTTTTGTAAACGGATAACCTAGATATTCGACCTATGATGATGACAACAGTCAGATATGTTTCACCAAACCCGTCTCACCTCCGCCGCTCTCAGTAGGCACTGCTGCAGCCGCAGGTGCTGCAGTGGCTGCGGGAGGATGCGAGTCCTGATCCGAACTCATCGAAGTAGTCTTTCGTCGTTTGCCTGTAATATAATAATAATAATAATATTAATAATAATAATAATATTAATAATAATCATAATAATAATAATAATAATATTTATTATTACTATTTGAGCGGATCTATGTTAAACGATGAAAAGAGAAAGATCATAAAGTGAGCAAGAAGCACCCGGTGAAATCGTGTTGCGCATTCCCAACTAATTCCCATCAATGCGGCACTAATTGATGCTTGAAGACGTTTTAAAAAAATATACAAATATCACTACTACAAAATGAGAGCACAAACAACGATGATGGTAGAGGTACCCGCTGGATTACTGTTTCAGATGTCTGATATATATTTTTAAAAAGCACCTGGCAGTAACATGGCGAGCTTCTGCCTGCTGCCACCCAGCGAGGCCGAGAACGAAGCACTCATCGACGACGACAATGACGTCTCCTTGTCGTCCTGAACACAGGCTCATCATTTTTTTTGTTTGTTTATTTTATGTAATTTATATTTTTAAATTTATTTTACAACCCACCCCCCCCCCTTCCTAAGCATTATATGAATGTTTACTGAATAGCTATTACTATCCCGAAAAAATCTTTTTTTTAAATCAAACATGCTCAGCTTAACAAAGTTTGCTTCGCTCAGCCAGTCGAAATCAACAGAAAAATCAATAATAATAATCAAAAGTGAATTAATGCACGCACACCAATCAATCAATCAATTTCACTGTCATGGGTTTTTCATCATATGATTTTATTCATTTCACATTTTACATCAAATTTTGAATATATACAACGGTTATTATCATTATTATTATTATTATTATTATTATCATTCCATCTAGCCCCCCCCCCCCCCCCCACTTACTTCATCCAGACTGACCGCATAGTAGAACGACAGCGGGTTCGTGCACATGTCTACACATGGGTAATAATAATATTTATTATTATATTATTAGACTAAACAGCGCAACAATCAACAACTACAATATACAAAGAGACATTGCGCACCTTTAAAAGCTGCATAAATGATCGAAAAGGTAGTTCGATGGTAGGAATTCGGAATAGGATTCACGACGATGCACTGACACGTGCATGGGAAGAAAGAAAATGCGACGAATGGATGGAGTATGCGACAATGAGAGGAAGACTAGGAGACTGATAAGAGCGAGCTAACAAACGCTGCACCATTAGTAAAGATAAGGATTGGGAGGGGGAAACCACGGTGCAGAAGAAGACAAGGCGGAGGGACGAGTGAAACAACTATGGAATGAATGAATAAATAAATAAAGTCCATGTTCCATATCACATAGTGTTGAAGAGTTCTTTGAACAACTTATTTGCCACCAAATAAGAAATTATTGCGTGAAGAAGAGATAGTTCACATACATTTTCAGCGCCCTCACCGGATTTACTTTTATATAGTGGGTCGATCTAGAAAAATCGTTATTTTTCGCTTAAAATGTAATCTTTCGCATAAACAATGAGCTTTATGTAGTGGGTCATCGTGAAAATGAGGCATATACAATGGGTCGATCTTCACACCGTGAGGGTATGAAAATGTATGATAGTTCAGAGACACTCGCATGTACAATAGAATAGTGCTAAACTACCAGGCTCAAATGAGGATATACCACTCGTGAGTTGGGCAAAAAACAAGACTAACAAAACAACGCCCAACTTTTAAATAACACTCAGCGCTATAAAACTGCTTAAGAATCCAAAGTAGCAATAAAACAATGATAACAGATCACACATCAAATGCAATTCGAAAAAAAGCTAATGAGATAGCACGAAATAAGCGACTCCAGCAAGGTTATGGGACAAAAAAACAATTTTCTAAAAGTTAAAATCAAAGTATCAACACTCGACAGCTCTAAAACTGTCCATACTAATCACCATTATCATCGCTCTCCACTCACAAGAGTGTGACTCTCTGTCTCACCCCCCCCCCCTCTCCTCGTAGAGGGTCACTTCTATCATTTCGCCTATCTAACTACCCTCCCCCCGTCTTCCCCACCTATCACTCCCCTCCTCCCCATCGACTTGTTCGTTCGATCTATCCCTGTACTAGTTACTCGCTTGATCTCTAACCTCTGTGGTGTATATGGACGTTGTTTACGTGCGCGACGATTGACAAGTGTGACTACACCGCACACGTTAATTGGCTCTCACTCATTAGAAGCAGATAGTACAGTGTATTTGGTAAACATAGACGTAGCGGCCGCAAACACCATGAAGTTACTGATGATATTGCTATTTGGTGTTTTAAAATTTAGACTTGCATGCACATATTAAAGTAAAAAAATTACAAGATATGAACGTCATATTATACACTATTTATTGGTATTTGCTTTCCAAGTTATATCATTACTGTGCATGCATAACATACACATCTACATTCAGCTAATTAATATGCACACTATATGACAGCTACATCTATCGGCCTAATGCTTCTTTCAAGCAGCATACATAATAATGTAATTAAGTTCACATCTTGTATTTTTTTAAACTTTAATATAAACATGCAAGCCAATATTTGTGCATTATAAACAATTCATACATTACGCAGCGGCCGAAACACCATTATCAATGCATGAAAACTAATGTTTGTACATATACCAGTATTATAACTTCACTAATGCAAGGCAAAGACTCAAAATCGCTGTGCGATCATCCGAACCAAATATTTGCCAGCGGCGAAATCGAAATCTTCATGCTAGATATTGAAAGGTTACTCTGCGCTATGATCTGTAAAAATAACTAGAAAATACAGCAAATTTTGGCTCAAAATGCGGCCAGGCTTGATACTTTCTAACATACTTTTCGACCTAGGAGCAGCATTAAAGCTTTCATATCTGATTTCCGTGCACAATCCCCCCACTCCTCCCACCGATCACGAGACAGAAGATCGAGCATGTTATCGAGAACCGTGTGAAACCGTTCCAATCTCTCATATCCGGTGAGTAGAAACGAATAAAAACAATCCCCCCTTCCACTCCCAATCGTCACCAATACTCAACCGGTTATCAAACACAACAATTTCCGCTTGTTGTGTAACTTTAACATACTAAAATGCCCAGTGATGACCATTTTTTCGGATTACCGAGTGCCGAAACAAATCGATTCTTATCAATCAATAACGAAGCAGCTCACCCTTCTCTCAACACTGCAGCTCTCCTCGTGTGGTGTGGTAGAATTCGCCATTATCGATTGATCACAGCCCAAATCAACCGTATTCGTCGTGGTGGCATTCCTACTGTGCCTGCTCGCGTCGTCCATGGCTAGCAGATCCAGCATCTGTTAGTATTAGTGATTTACACGGAAAACATTCCGAAGATTGATACATTATGGGAGAGCTTAATATATGTGAACACCCTGCAACCGCAACTCACCTGGCCGAATACCAGCCAAACGAGACCCAACATTCGACAAACTAAAGTGCAAAATATCGAGTTTTCACGCGCTGTCATAGTCCCCCGGGTGGAGCAGGTGAAATCTGGTTTCACGCTTCCCATATAGGCATACCTGATTGGCAGCGCTGGCGGGGATTGGCGCGTGGCCGCCACTGTCCACGCTCAGACTGTCCGAGTGGACGGTGGACGAATCGTGCAGCAGCGCTCCTTCAATGATAAAGATTCACTTATTTGAGTATTCGTAATGATTTTAATTTTTTTAAAATTAATTTTATAATTTTAAAAATCATGAATGAATGATTTACAGCGCCCACATTAAATGAAAGTGGGAACATTTATTGTGATATAAAAATCGATTAAAAAAAAACAAACCTGCTACCGTATCGTTGGACTCGAGCGATTCAAACGTGACGGCCACTGCAATCGACAACGCAATCATTAACAGTCTTTGACATCACACTCATGTACAAATAGTCTTATTTAGGACAAAGATCAAAGATCAAAGTACAAAGCTCAACCTGGTCGGTCGGTGCCCGTGCTCCATTCCTCGCAAAACTTGTCCATCATCGCATCGACATTGAGTTGCAAGAGCGACTCGCGGTATTGGGAGTGCACCTGAGCGAAACAAACAATTTTTAAAGCATTCATATTATTTGGCATCAATATTGCAAGTGTGTGGGAGCATTTTAAATGGCATATAATGGCCTGTTGATTGTATGTGTAGTGTGTCCACGGATGCACTGTGTTTGCAAAGTAAGCATCGCTTCCATCCAAACGTGAGCTTCCTTTGTGGAAATCAAAATCGGGCGCAACAAACGGTTTGGGGGACATTGCCAACTTGAGGGGTTCCCTACTCAGTTGATTTTCATACTTTGAATGAATGTAGGCTAAACCGGGTTAATCTTGGTGCTAGCTAGCGACAATGCCGCCCGCGCATGTTCCCTCACATCCCGGTGAATTCACGTTCCACCAATGGGATAGATAGACGCTTATTGTTAGCAAGAATGATAAGATTGAAAACCGAGAATCACCTGCAACGTGGCCGCACTCATGTCCTGCTGGTACTGCGCGAACGCGAGCAGCTGATTCTTCAGCGTTGACAGATGCGCCCGATCGTGTGCCTACAATGGAGTACACAATCAATGCCAAAGATCAAAGATCAAAGATCAATAACCAACAAACTACAGGATCATGAAAGACAACGATTGTTATTCGGCAAAACGTGAAGCAAACCCTAGATCAGTTCGAAAAATTCAATTGAATAAGAACCTCAAAAGCGTCAGCGTTCATTTGCATTTTCTACGGAAGCAAAGCCTAGACCAAATATCAAAAGAATTAATTGAATAGACATCTCAAAAGCGTCAGCGCTCTTTTCCAAGCTCTACGGAAGCAAACCCTAGACCAAAGATCAAAAGAATCAATAGACACCTCAAAAGCGTCAGCGCTCTTCTCCATCTTCTGCTCGTAGTCCACCCGCACACTCTCGTACTTGTCCACGTACGTGCGATACTCCTCGCGGGCACGGGCCAACTTCTGTTCCATCTGAATATCGATCGATCAATTCATTCATTTATTGACATACATTTTCAGTACCCTCGCAGTTTATTTTTATATAGTGATCACAAAATTCATTATTTTCGCTTAAAAATCGTCATTTTTAGCTTCCTCTCGCATCAAGTGGAAGAAAATGGACCTTATATAGTGTGTCAATCCTCGTATTGCGAGGGTATGAAAATTTACGATTTATTGATTGATATCCAATGTATAAAAATCCATTTAAACCAAAACAAATTATGTATTCAACCAGTTTCTTGTATGTGTCCTAATATGTATTGTTCAATACGTACCCCCATAATAAAGAATTATTATTATTATTATTATTATTTTAATAAAAACAAAAACACATATACATGGCACCTAGCACCGCCCCATATTGACATAAACTTTCAAAGAATTCACTTCAAATCATAATTACTTCACGAATTCGTAATTTTGCAAATGGTTTTGATGAGAATTGATCTTGAAAAGAGTAAGTGATTCAATAACAGGTCATAACCGAGTGATCATTCGCACTACACTTTTATTTTATTTTTTATTTATTTTTTTAATATTTATCTGTATAGCACACCTTGGTGAGCTCCTTCACACTCGAAGTCGGATCGCCTCTCAACTTCTCCAGTTCCGCACACCGCGACGCGTACGTCTCTTTTGCCTGTTTATTATTATTAATATTATTATTATTACTATTATTATTATTATTATTATTATTATTATTATTAATACCAACCTTCTGCAAACACGTGGTGGTGGTCTGCATGAGCGACACTGCATCCACAATGTCTCCTTCCTTCACCCGTTTCTTCGAATGCGCCAGATCCGCACGGTACTTGGTCAGTTCACGCGCTTGTTCCTGAGCGATAACGACTATGAAATTCTTTATTTATTGAAATGTACATCAATAAACATGCATGCCCTTAACGGTAAACTGTAAATCTATACAAAATAAATGTTATAGGCTGTTCTATTTTATACTAAATAAATATTATTAGAGTTTTGACCACTATGTCTTAATACTACTGCATAACGCTTACAATCTAGTTCAATCAATAATCATCAATGGTTAGCAATATAAATATGATATCTTATTAAAGCGTTCAACAACAAACATGGAATTGAGAAGTATAAAGGAGAGCCAGTTACAAAAGGTCTCATATTATATATCGACTACTATCAGTAAATTATGAGGATCAACGATACTTAGAATACAGATCAAAATTAAATCAATATATTGTAATGGAGAAACCTCTGTGAGACAACACCTCTAACAATTGCCACTCTATATAGTTGTTTAAAATGAAATGAATAAGACAATATTCTATTGATTTTGAAAGCCAAAACGACAACCTCTGAAGCAATACTTTTTCGCTGGTCTGGCTTTCAAAGAACACTGAGTCAAGTTTGAACAAAAGTTTACAAAAGAGCAAAATCGAACAAAATAGCATTAATAGTAAACTGTAATTTACCGCAAAACTAACTCAATATAGGAAAGACCAACCTGAATGCCTCTGAGACAGGCAGTTTGGATCTCCTGAAGTAGCTCGAGTGTGCCCTTCGTCAGGGACCACGCGTCGAGTAGCTGTGATGATGTTGTCGAGTACCCGCTCACCTGGAGTAACGCAATTCTATCCAATTCACAGAGAATTTGACAAGTGTGCCTTTCTTGGCAGCCAACTTTTGACCAAGTTTTAAACCAATCACAAAACTGGCCGCCAAGTAAAAAGTAGCAATGAATCAATTTGTTTCTCCTGCATACATGTTCTATTCATTTCCTCTCACAATAAGCATCTTTCTCATCTTTGAAAGAGCAACATCGGTGTTTCATCATTGCTTCGATATTACTTCAATGAGTAATCATAGAACGATTCAAGCAATAAACGAGAAAAATCACCTCATCTACACTATTGCTCTAGCTCTAGTTCTATTATTTTTTCTGCTGGAATAAAACGAAAACATCTAGGCGCCAACCTTTTGCAAGGTCTTATTCATACTCCTCAGGGCGTCTTCCTGCATGACCGCGTGTTCCTTAACGAACTGTTCCAATTCAGCTGCAGCCTCATCGCCTTGCTTGAACCGATCATATAGGGCTTGGTAGCCAAGGTGCTTCTCGCCCTAAATACGATTGTTTGAACGAACAGAACACGAATTTGACGCGATTGAAGAGAATGCAACTCCCTCTCTCCAATGCTTTCATAGTTTACAGATAAGCATGTCTGAAACGACGATAGACAAGTGTGAGTAAAACAAACCCAGAACTGCTGGCTATACTTGAGACCACAGCTCATGGCGTAAGAAATCGACGACGATTGATAGAGCAAACACGCAGTGGTCAACTCCGGTGTTCCCCTATCACAGATCGATTCGCCTTTGTGAGCGACGATCACGTTTTTTTCATGCGATGACGACACACACTGTACACATCCCTATTACCACTAGTGTTTGCTATTCATATACAAAATGTATCTTAAACCGATGAAACAGTATTCTGTGAGACAACTCGGATTGTGTAGCAAAATGGATTTATTCAATCCCACAACAAACACAACAAATGAACAAGATAGACGAGGCTCCTTTATACAGGAAAAACCATCTACTCCTGGACGGATTCGTCGGTGTGCTTGCCCTTAAGGAGACCAGTAACCTGGGCTCTTCCGGCGGCTTTGCGCTCGATGATCTTTTTACGGTCATTGTCCATCTTCAGCTTGGTGATAGCGAGCTGTAATATTATCGCATTAGAAAAGGTATCTGACGGTAAGTGAAAAATAAGCAGTATGTATTGGGTCAGGGCATTGAAAAAGTTTAAATCACACTGATTCATTGAGATTCCCACAATGCAGAACATCATTCCCGAAATATACAAATGTAAGAAAACAACAAAAAAACACTTACGTTGGAAGGGTGGACTCCGATGTGGACAGTGGATCCGTTAGACTTCTCACGGATGATCTTGTCGATGTGGACGACGAACTTCTTACGGTAAACGCGCATAACGCGGCCAGAGTTACCCTTGTAGTGTCCGCGGGTGACGGTGACTTCATCATCCATTCTGAAGAAATTCTTTTCGTAATCAACATATATAAATCGAATTGAAATATCATAGACTCACACACAATCCAGAAAACACATAATACTCAAAATATTACAAAATGTTAGGAAATTAATTTTAAATGTTCCAAAATTAACAAAATTCTTTAATTTTTTCCGAACCTGATGGGGATGGAACGGATTCCGTGCTTGGAGCGGAGGTCCTTAGCAAGAGAAGCGGACATAATCTTCCTTCTGATGTGAGAGGGGGCTCCGAAGTGACGCTTGCGCGACTTGTTTCTGTCAGCCGACACGAAGGAGTTCTGCTTCATTTTACCCTATAAAGTCCAATTCCTAAATATCGTAAAATAATGAATATCAATAATTTAAACGAAAAATAACGAAACATAAAGCAAAAAATCAGCAAAAGGAAGAAGAAAAATAGGTACCAAAAGAAAAAGAAAATTTGTGTGCAAACTACCGTATACTGAGTTTCCGGCAAATCGTTTTAAGAGTCAATGAACAACGAGATTACATTGTGGCGCTGCTTGTTTCACAATTTATAAAATTTTATTTGTTATTTTCTATTATTTATTTTTATTTCTTAAATTTATATATATTTTTGTCATTTCAGGAGAAGAGTCGACCATGTCTAAACCGGATATTAAGGACAGAGACTTCATGTATCGCCTTATTATTGGGTTCGAAAATATTTTAATCAAATTTGTTTGGTGTTGAACATTCTTTTTAACAGTTCCCGTCATTCAGGCAACTTTATTATGATGGTCACAAGCAACTGGCTCTTGATTTGTCAAATTCTATTGGAACCAAGCCTCCGCCACCTCCATCAGATAAGCTTTTCCGCTTGGTTTCCGTGGCAAAGCAGTTTGTTGATGATTCCGATGTCCGAGAGCAAGAGAGTATTATGCAGGCCAGTTTTCCTATTCCTAGAATCGTATTTGTATTTCTATTATATTCCATTTTCAATTCTAACCTCTTGCATTTTGTTAAAATTCATACTTTCGTTTTATTTTTTCTCTATTAATGCTCCTTCTAATTAATATTTAACTGTCGGTGTGTCATTAGTTCTTAATTTTAGATGGATAACGTCTCCGGTGGTATTGATCTCGAGTTCGACGCTGACGTCGTTCCGATTTCGCCCGAACCATGCCAATACGAAACGATATATCTAACTGCACACAAGGCACCCTGTCGAGCTGCTGCTTTCAATAATGACGGTATGAATCTAATAGAAGCTTCGGCTATGCTAGAGGAAATGTAGTCTACTTCCACTATCATAAAATAAGTTGGCAATTAAATTAAATAATTAAGTAACTAAATTATTTAATTAAATAACTAAATTAAGCAAATTAACTTGAAGGTACTCTTTGCGCTACTGGATCGGTGGATACATCGATAAAGATTCTCGATGTGGAAAGAGTTATTGCTCGTGAGGTAAGTATTTATTTATTTCGTACTCACTCTGGTATTTCAAAACTTAAAGTCTACTTAAACTTTCACTTTAAGTACACTTGCAAGTCTACTTAAAGCAGTTCTTTTTGGATTTATTGGTTTGCTCAGTCTTGTCAATATAACATCCTTCTGATTTGCTAAGACAAACCATTTCGTTAAATGCAAATACTGGATCAACTTCTTTAATGGATATGGAACTTGAATAATAAATGCGAATTAATTAATAATTATATCATCATTATCTATAATTATATCATCATTATCTGTTAATTCAACCTTACTACCTCGATGTATTATTGTATTTATGTGTCCCTAATGCATTTCTCTATGTATCTTATTGTCATTTTTACCTGAAACGCTCATAAAGATATTATTATTATTAATAATTATTTCACATTCTCCTTTTTAGACGGGCGGCGATGTATCGGAGAATGGTCCTGACGCTTCAAATCCGTGTATACGCACGCTATATGATCATTTTGATGTTAGTTTTACCATATATTCTTATCTTAAACGTAGCGGCCGAAACATCATGAAGCACATTATTACTTAATAGCTTTATTTTTACAATTATTTTAAATACGTGCATGCATATCACTCCTGCTCATTGATTTACTTACTAAATTAATTATCTCGCATTCACAACATATTTATTTTCATTTTGAAAAAGACAAAAATTGTCTTTATTAGTTCTTAAAACAATTTGGATCTCCATATTACTTTCTATATTAAAATCAATAATCGATCGGTACAGGAAGTAACCCATCTGGTCTTCCATCCTCGTGAGCCAATCCTCGTTTCTGGATCGCGCGATCAGACCGTCAAAATGTTCGACTACTCCAAAATGGCTGTGAAAAGGGCGATGAAGACTATTCAGGTTTGATCTTTGATCTTTGATAAACAAGTAGTACCTGTCTTTGGTAATATGAATTCCTTATGACCCAGCCCATACATGGACAGAGATCACGGTAATTTCTACGAAGAGGGTGACAAAATTCTATGGTTGTGTTTTGGCTTTAAGTTCGATTTCTTTCAAAGAAATCCTAAGAATTCGTGAAAAAGTTAGAGAAAATAAATACATTTTTAATGAATTTAATTCACGAAATCGCCCGAATTAATCAAATAACACATAAAAATTTTGCGATATTAGTCAAACTGACCGTTAATTGTCCTATCCACCGTGATATCTCTGGATACCGTAACCTCCATTTCTATTCAGGAAGTGTCAACAATCTCGACGATGTCATTCCATCCGGGTGGTGAATTCCTCCTAGTTGCCACAGAACATCCCACCCTTCGTCTGTACAATGTTGAGACACTCCAGTGCTTTGTTGGCTCCATGCCAAGTGATCAACACACGGCACGAGTTGTTGATGTTAGTTTACTTTATTGATTTGTTTACTTTATTGATTTGTTTACTTTATTGATTAGTTTATCTCATCGGTAGATCAAAAGAGGAAGTCGTTGTACAATAACTGAAGAAAAAAACAATGCGTAATTTCGATGAATGAAGCAATGCACCGAATATTATCCACGTAACGTCACAATAATAATATAATAATATTTATTGGGTTTTCGAAAAACTACGTTACAGAAAAAGGGAAAAGATGTTAGAGTCATGTTGGATGTATTGAATAGAGCACACAGTGGTTTTCATCTTCTGTGATTATAAGAACGTTCGACGATCCATTTGATATGTTTAGGTGAACTACTCTGAGAACGCACGATTGTATGTGACCGGATCGGAGGATGGAGATGTCAAGGTGTGATTATTATGATTAATAATAATAACATAATGATAATTTATTCACCATAAATTAGCAAACGTGCTATAAGCAATAAAGGAATGTAATGACTTTAAAATATTGTCGCTTTAGTTTACGCCTAAAGTATAGCTAGGAAAATATGTGATAGTATGCCTATTAAAAGGCACTCTCCCTTACAGCGGAGGGGTGGCAGTGGGGGCATGGCACAATGTTTCAAAATCATCCTGGGTGACTCATATTTAATGGTTGGCGTCCCTAGGGGACGTATACACTTCAGTCAAAAAATTGACCCAAATTATCGATTTTTGATCTACCAAAAGTCGAAAAATCAAAGTGTGATTTACATGGCATGTTATATACCGTTCGATAGAGAATCCCAAGTTATATAAGAATACCAAGTTTCATAAGTTTTCATAGCTCCATGTTCGAGAAATATTCGATTTTCCGAATTTTGACAAGATTTTTTTGTTTTGATCTCATGGCTTGCTATGTTACTATTATTTCCAGGGCCTGGATTTTTGATATGTTATGCAAAAATGAATGAGCTATCCGAATATCATACTTATTTGGACCAGCTATATGCCAGGCATAGTGATATCGCCAGTCAAAGTGATGAATTCTAACGCCCAAACGCCGACGCAGGTTCGAATCCGGGTCCAGGCCGAATTTTTGCAAATTTTTTTTCGGCTCAAATTTGACTTTAAATTATACTTTCATGCGTTTTATCTTGTTTTCATTAATTTGTTGTACGAAATAGCCATGTTCATTATCAGAAATAATAAAAAATCGTATAACTGATATTTTATCGGCAAAAAGTCATGGGACGGACGAAAATGACGGTTTTCGGCAGTGCCGCTTCTTTAAAATGCAATACTTTCAATTATCTGATAAAAGAAAATAAATCCACACTTGAACTCTTCAAATCTCGATTATCGTAAACTGTTTGAAAAATTGTTGACAAAGATCAAAGATCGAAGTTCAAAGATCGAAGTTCAAAGATCAAATACCAAAGTTCTGCAATAGAGTAAAAACTTTTTTGAACATTTTCAACATCCGTCGGAGGTTCGAAAATGAGATTTCATCCATCAGTAGAGTCGTAGGGACGAGAGTATTGCGATGAAAAAATCTTACTGCAGATACAGTATCTTCAAAATTCATGGGACGCGTTTTCATTTTCTATGAATTTTGATTCAGGAAATCAATCAAGCTGATCTTTGAGTCAATATAAGCAGCTCATCAAAGAATACAACCATGATGTTGGTGTAATTAAATTTGTTCACTGTTGCGTAATGATGACACAATCGAAGTAACCTTTTTAAACACGTATAGTTATTTAGTGAATAATATTGTTCTTCTGACACAGTTTGAGAGTGGAGGCATCTTTTTTTTAAAATTTTTGCCCCAAAATTTAAAAACTCTTCTTCTAGATGCACTAACGACCCATTCTAACAAGGCGAGTCGGGTTGTTCGGCCCCGGACTTCGGGATGGGACATATACCATTCGCTGGGTAAAAATATGCAAATAACCCACGGGCATTCTGCCAAAATTGTCAACATGAAAATCATTGTTTTTCGGATGCCTATCGAATGGTATATGTCCCATCCCGAAGTCCGTGACCGGCCAACCAGACTTCCCTTGTAAGTGCCAAAATGATGCTAGAAGCGAGTGATCTTTCTATACAGATTATGGTAGTCATGGCTCTTTATTCGCCTTCGGGAAATAAACAAACATTTTTGGAAGGACGGATTTTGAGATTCTAAAATTATGATTCTTCCGCAGGCAGCTTTGCAAATTATCAAATAATGATTTAGCTGAATTTGATTTGGTTATGATTCCTTTCAGACCCGCAGCAAATTTTCTTCTGAGGTTTACTCGATTTCAGCACCGAGCCTTATTGTTAGACTTATTCTTTTTCTCTTGCAGTGCTCTTTTACGATACGCCTCTACTGATGAAATCCGATAGATGTTGAAAATGTTCAAAAAAGTTTTTACTCTATTGCAGAACTTTGGTATTTGATCTTTGAACTTCGATCTTTGATCCTTGTCAACAATTTTTCAAACAGTTTACGATAATCGAGATTTGAAGAGTTCAAGTGTGGATTTATTTTCTTTTATCGGATAATTGAAAGTATTGCATTGTAAAGAAGTGGCACTGCCGAAAACCGTCATTTTCGTCCGTCCCATGACTTTTTGCCGATACAATATCAGTTATACGATTTTTTATTATTTAAGATAATGTACATGGCTATTTCGTACAGCAAATTAATGAAAACAAGATAAAACGCATGAAAGTATAATTTAAAGTCAAATTTGAGCCGAAAAAAAATTTGCAAAAAATTCTGCCTGGACCCGGATTCGAACCTGCGTCGGCGTTTGGGCGTTAGAATTCATCACTTTGACTGGCGATATCACTATGCCTGGCATATAGCTGGTCCAAATAAGTATGATATTCGGATAGCTCATTCATTTTTGCATAACATATCAAAAATCCAGGCCCTGGAAATAATAGTAACATAGCAAGCCATGAGATCAAAACAAAAAAATCTTGTCAAAATTCGGAAAATCGAATATTTCTCTAACATGGAGTTATGAAAACTTATGAAACTTGGTATTCTTATATAACTTTGGATACTCTATCGAACGGTATACAACATGCCATGTAAATCACACTTTGATTTTTCGACTTTTGGTAGATCAAAAATCGATAATTTGGGTCCATTTTTTGACTGAAGTGTATACGTCCCCTAGGGACTCCAACCATTAAATATGAGTCACCCAGGATGATTTTGAAACATTGTGCCATGCCCCATCCGCTCTTATGGAGAACGCGTTTTAATTATTGATCAATAATCAATCAATCGATATCAGGTCTGGGACGGTATCTCCAATCGTTGCGTGGAAACGTTCTCCCGTGCGCACGATGGAGCGAAGATTTGCTCTGCTCGATTCTCCAGAAACGGAAAGGTATGTCTTGTATGAATTCTCCAAATCGAATTTAGTTTGCGAAATGTGCGAATTTTTTTAATATGGTACGAAGAATGAATCTGCTCGTGAACGTTTCTATTCTATTTCAATTTCACAAATAAAGTGGTGTTTGTGATAGTTTACAGGTGACAATGACAGTACAATTGTTTCATACTTTCGAAGAGTGTTTTGTCAAATCATTCCCGTCGAGTGGTGTAGAGGAAACATAATGAAAATGAATCATAGGTTATGTTAATTGAATCTGTGATCTATTCCGCCTCTCTTGCACATCAATATATAGAGAGTTATATTGTTTAAAAAAACGTTCTGCAGTATCTGAATTATCGATTAATTGATTGATTCATTACAGTATATCCTCTCGTCGGGCCTGGACTCGATCGTGAAGCTGTGGGAGCTGTCGACCAATCGGTGAGTAGTCTGCTTGCAAAAGAGGGCAACAACATCTTGTACATATGTCTAAAAGTACGTGTACGTCGCAATTGCGAAGCCTGTCCGCATTTTGAGCTGAAAATTCTCGAAAAAAGAGTAACATAGCTATTCGACCTATGATCTTGTCCAATCTGAAGCCCTGTGAATTCTTGTCTTACCATTCTTCCATTACCTCAAAGCTGCAATGAAGAATTGTTAATGTGTCGTGAAAGCTTGTCGTATGAATCGACTAAAATCAGTGAAAGCTGGAATTATACAAATGGAATCCTTTTATCTCGTTACCATTATTTGGCATATGCACGTTGATAGATATATTGCGGTAATTTATTATTAGGTTGTGCCATAAGTCTTTTTGAATTTGATAGTGTTGTGTTTGCACTTTTGTTTCTCACTCCGTTTTAAACAGAGCTCTCTGCGCTGGTGCATATCACTAACTAGTGTCCCCCTCTACATAACCCATATCACGTTCGATTCAGACTTCCCTTTAAATATGAGTATGCCTCGCCCGATTGTCCAAAATATAAATCTAGCTCATACATTGTCATACCCTCGCAGTGCGAGGATTGACCCACTATATAAGGCCCATTTTAGGCCACTTGATAAAAAATGAAGCAAAAAAGGATGATTTTTATGCGAAAATAACGAATTTTGTGGATCAACCCACCCTATTTCGAGAATTGACCCACTATATAAAAATAGACGGCGAGGGTACCGAAAATGTATGATCTAGCTCTGAAGTTCAATTTGTTCACGGCTCTCTCTCGCTTGAATTTTACAAAAATCAATCCACAACTAGGTTATGTGTACCCCACATATGTGCTCTCCAACCATACGCTGGCCAATTGCTTACGTAAATTTGAAATCAGAAATTATCTTATAGGATAGAGGAATGGTCACTTCAGAATTATGAGTTGAGCAACTCGTCTTAAAGGAGAGCGAGTCATTTGATACCACCCGTTAAATGTTAGCCACACTTGGGTCATCCACGCCCACCATTTCGCTAGAATTAAGGAATCTTGAAAAAGTCAAAAAGTTGATTAGACGAAAAGTGGTCATTTAGCGGGAATTTGAATAAAATTGCGGATTGAGACCGCTATCTCTTTTATTTTTTCTAAAAATAACAAGCGCCTGAGTTGACAATCTGGTCGCTTGGTTGAAGGGATGGAACATTCGCAATAACAGTGCGCATTATAGCCAGTGAATTTGGAAAGGAGAGAATCCAGAACCGATCACGAAACCTGAAAACATCAGGAAATTTAGATACCCTAGGTTCAAAGAAGTGTGAAATGGGCCACTGTACTGCATGCGTGCAGTTGAGGTTACTGATATAATCGGGGACCTCTATTATAAATAACTACAAGATTTGAAACCATAGCTCATATCGCCGCGTCCACAGCGGTGTCAAATGTTTCTTCGTCGCGGCTCCACTCGAACTGTCTAAGTAAAACACGTTATAGTAGGACAGCCAAATTTTTCTGACTCATACTATCTGTGCCTCCTTACTCTCTGGACCTTACTCTCTCTGGTCGCTACTTTAGTTAAGGTGTCCAACTTGCTTTAGTAAATGAAAAATTTAAGAACTAAGAAGATATCAAAACTTGGGTGGTCTCACAGTTTGTAAAATAACCCAGGTCCTTCTATAAGTAGTAAGCCCATTGTGTGGCTGGAATATAGCAAAGAGTCATCGACCATAACAGCGAATAAATTCCTCCTCAATGTCGTCGTTAAACTAAGATAATTCAATTTGAAGTTGCACCGCCAAATTCAAAAAGACTTATGGCACAACCTAATAGAATAATAATAATATTATAATTGCGCAGATGTCTGATCGCGTACACTGGAGCCGGTTCCACCGGGCATCAGGAGCATCCGATTCAAGCGAGTTTCAATCACAATGAGGATTACGGTATGTTGGTTTTATGTCGTAGGGATTACGGTATGCATATTGTCTGGGGGAATAATGGCTGAATTTTTGGGAAAAGAAATTAGTATCTTATCCCTTATCCGATGCGTTAAATTGAAGAAATTAATTATTATTATTATTATTATTATTATTATTATTATTATTATTATTATTATTTTTATTATTATCAGCGCCCGATGGTGCATTTGATGCAGTAACGTGTTGTTGGCAGTAGGCGAAAATAGTTCAAACTGTCAAGTTGGAAAAGTTTGGCGACTAATTGGATCATTTGCAGTGATGTTCCCGGATGAACAATCGGGCTCGCTGTGTTCATGGGATTCGAGAAACACGGACCGAAAACGTCTGCTGGCTCTTGGTAATTTAGCATTTTTGAATGTTTACTTTAAAAAATAAGCTTTACATCATCCACAAAATCCAAGTTATCGTGACCTTTGGCCTTATTCAATCATTGTCAGTTCCAAGCGTAGTCTGTCCAGTACTTACCGTAACCTAATGCTGATACCGTAACCTAATGAGGATTCCGTAACCTAATGATGATACCGTAACCTAATGCTGGTACCGTAACCTGTGTGTATTCGTTGCAGGACACACGGCCGCCACGCGTATCTTTGTCCACTCGCCCACGATGCCTGCCTTCATGACCGGATCGGACGACTTCCGAGCCCGATTCTGGTACAAGAAGCAAGCATAAGATATACCGTATCCTTAAGAGTACAGTATACAATCCAAGAAAACTACAGTATACCCTGACTTTGTTGGTGTTTGGAGGTACTGTATGTCCTATTTGTAATTTCTACTAGAGTTGTCGCTATCTGCTAGAGCAATGTTCATTCCCCGTTTTCCCCTTCGTTAAAGTTGTACAATTAACTAAATAATAATGTTTAATTCTCTTTATCGATTGCAGAAAGTAATCGATTAATATTTATATGTTCACAAATTGTTTTTGTTTTTCGTGTGTGAAGTGATGATCTCGATAAATAATGAAAGATTTGCATAATAATACATTGGGAAAACGTTACAATATTCGTTCATATACCGTACTTGGAATGTCATACTGTAATAATAATAATAGTAAATTATAACACGCTATCTTAGAAAATCGACATAGGTGCGGTATCGACGAAAAATAGATTTTTCTGTTTTATGTGTGATAATTACAGGCTCAATGAGTGTAGTTCACTGGTACTTGGAAATTCCTTCCAATTGAAAATTTGCTTCAGGGGGTGACCACACAACGATTTGGCGCCTTTTCCTAAAAAGTTTATTTCGATGCCAATCGATTCTGGAATGGGCGCAATGGACTCCTTGGCTAATTCTAAGAAACTACTGCTAAGGAGAGTTTTTCGATCAAAGGTCAACGAACGCTGGAATTCGGGAATTTTCGTAATAATTTTCACATTAAATTAATTCTCACTATTTTCCCATGGAGAAAGTAAACTTTTTATTTGCTCAATCGCTTCTGCATATTATATTACACCTTTAGTTTAAAAAGTGTAATTTATAAAAAATGGGAAATTTATGTACGAATCAATTTTGTTCGTTGGACTTAATTGTGGTGAGGATTGGCGACGTTCCCTAAAAAGTTTATTTCGAATCCTATCGATTCGTGAGTGGGCGCATTAGAATTCTTGTCAAATTCTAAGAAACTATTGCTGAGGAAAGTTTTTCGATTAACGGTCAACGAACGCTGGAATTGGGAATTTTCGAAAAATAAAGTTTACATTAAATTAATTCTCACTATTTTCCCATGGCGAATGTAAACTTTTTATTTGCTCAATCGCTGCTACATAATATAACATATCTTCAGTTAAAAAAGTGTAATTTATAAAAAAATATAAATTTGTGTTCGAATCAATTTTGTCGTTGTTGTATGAATTATGGTCAGGAATTGTGGTAAGGGTAAGAATGCGAAATTTCCTAATCGATTTTTTGTCGCTTTTCTGCTAGTTTCGTGCGTATATCAACGCAATAAGACGGGTATTTGACTGTTCATCCGGTAGTTCGGAATGCAGCTGCAGTAGGGCAGTGTTGCTCTCTATTCTAATCATCATTGTGATGTAATTTCTATTCTATTCACTTATTCGTATACGTGCTAAGATGTGTAGCAGCGATTGAGCAAATAAAAAGTTTACATTCGCCATGGGAAAATAGTGAGAATTAATTTAATGTAAACTTTATTTTTCGAAAATTCCCAATTCCAGCGTTCGTTGACCGTTAATCGAAAAACTTTCCTCAGCAATAGTTTCTTAGAATTTGACAAGAATTCTAATGCGCCCACTCACGAATCGATAGGATTCGAAATAAACTTTTTAGGGAACGTCGCCAATCCTCACCACAATTAAGTCCAACGAACAAAATTGATTCGTACATAAATTTCCCATTTTTTATAAATTACACTTTTTAAACTAAAGGTGTAATATAATATGCAGAAGCGATTGAGCAAATAAAAAGTTTACTTTCTCCATGGGAAAATAGTGAGAATTAATTTAATGTGAAAATTATTACGAAAATTCCCGAATTCCAGCGTTCGTTGACCTTTGATCGAAAAACTCTCCTTAGCAATAGTTTCTTAGAATTAGCCAAGGAGTCCATTGCGCCCATTCCAGAATCGATTGGCATCGAAATAAACTTTTTAGGAAAAGGCGTCAAATCGTTGTGTGGTCACCCCCTGAAGCGAATTTTCAATTGGAAGCAATTTCCAAGTACCAGTGTACTCCATTCATGGAGCCTGTAATTATCACACATAAAACAGAAAAATTCATTTTTCATCGATACCAAAAAATATTCCAGTTGTTGAATTCTCTCAGATAGTGTTTTTTATGTATCGCTTAATTACTTAATTATGTGGACCGTATCGCTATTTACAATCAGATCTCGCTCTTGCCTCTTGTGACTGTCTAGGGACTAGGGACTAGATGTGGGGATATAGTATGGCCTAATCTAACAAATTCTAGTTTAAACATAGTCTGCTCCTAACAAAATCTGCGCCAGTCTCCTGATTCGTCGTCGGCCTCCTCGACCATCACCCATGGGCACTGGCTCGTTCTTGGCTTCGGAAACCTATAAATCAATAATTATTGATTTTCCACCGTAACCACCCTTACCATTTCCTCCATCTTGGTGCTCTTTTCTTTGACAGCGTCCTCGATAGTCAATTGGGGCACATCGTGCGCGCTGTTTCCATCCAAAGGTCCAGTCATGGATGAGAAACCAGAGCTGGGCCAGAGGACCATGTCGTCGTCCCCTTGCTCCGCTATATCATCGATGCCGTTGCCGGAAACTTTCTTCTCGGCAGTGGCGAAGGCTGACTCATCGATGGAGGCGAAAGGCTCAACTGGAGCGATCTGGAAAAATCAGCAAAAGAAATTGCCACTTGCAGGAATCGAACCTGCGACCTTCGCTTTACGAGAGCGACGCTCTGCCCCTAAGCCAAAGTGGCGGATGGGAGAGAGCGCAGTAGAGTGTTAGATGAGGGAACCAACCTCGCTCTGATCATCGGTCTGCTCTGCTCCTGCCTTCCCGGCCATCTCCATGAACTCTGGTAGCACAAGTTCTGCAGAAGAAAATATCTTTGAGAAATATTTTTAAACTCTCACACATTTTTTGTTATATAGTATACAGAACCTAGGGCAAGTTTAGTGCTAGATGCGTTATGTAAGTTTCTTTTGACCGATGTGGACATACTGTGCTAGTCAAACAACGTTTTTGTTCTATTTAGTAGAAAGTTCGCACTCTTTGCCCTATTGTCTCCCGTCTCTCTTAGCTCTATCCATCTTCACCACATGGAGACGAGGTTAACCATAGATAACTCTATCTCTTTTGTGTTGTAATCAATCAATCGATCGATAATTGATGTACGGTAACACCGATGTAAAGCTTATCAATACTTTGGAATAACAATGGAAGGTCCCAGTTTCAGTTTTCAGTGTTGACACATTTATTCAAGAGGGGATGGTGTGCATGGCTTTCCTGTCACTCCTCTTTAGACTCCTGGAAGCTCCAAAATATTTTAGTAAATTATCGTACTCTCACTCACCCAGTAAAGGTTATTCAGCCCGTTATTCAAGGTACCCCCCAGGACTTCGCGTGCCTTGAATAACGGGTTGTACCTTTACTTTTACCACTGACCCTTGGGGAATAGTGGTTCTCCGTGCAGTGCTTCTTCATCCAGCGGGACTGCCACTACGTCAACAGGCTCGGGAATGTGCAGAGGCAGAGGACGAGCTCTGAATCATTCATGTTTTTTTCATGATTGACCAAATTTTGAGGTGGATTATTGATTTATCGATTGAATATTCAGTTCAATTACGGATTTATTAGCATATTCATTTGTTGATTTATTCAACATTTGAATTATCGATCGATAACCTGTATAGGGGTGGAATGGGATTGGACGGATTGCCTCCTGGAGGGTAGAATGGAGAGATGCCCAGACGAGATGAGGTACCTTCCTCAATTAGAACAGTTACAGTTACAGTAACCTATCGATTGTACTCATCGATCTGGGATTTTCGGTTACAGTGCGCTTTAGAGTACCGATTGAGTTCTATGATTCATTCGCGCCAGAGAATGCGGTTGTCAGATTCGGCCACAGTATGGTTCGTGATAGTGATTGATTGCAGTAATGCATAATATACGGATTGATATTTACCTTGCCCAGGATCGGGATGACCTTGCCGACGAAGGGAAGATTATCGTACGAGGCATCCACATAGGAGTAGGGACCTATAGATTGCCATTATTGATTGATTATATTGAATAATTAATCATCATTATTGATTGATTAATGGATCTGGGCTACATTGGCTCCATGGCTAAACCGGAGATTACAGTTGTTGTCTCTAGATCAAGCCTACTTTCGAGTTTGGTTTTTCTGGATTACAACTACGGTATACTTTATCAATCGCTAACTACGTTCGTAATGCAATACTGTGACTTAGTTGTTGCAGTTCTTTTCGCTTCTTCTTATTTGATCATTAGTACTGTCAATTATTTTCTTTTAACTCTAAATTGAAATATGCGATAAATATTTATTATTATTATTACGCTCACCAAAGACGCCCACGCCGGGACCGTAGGCGGTGATCGAATCGACGAATTGCTTGGCAAGATAGAGGTCGCGTGGATCGAATATCGACGTGGGATCGCTTTGCGCGGAACATAGAGAGGCCACGGATAGTAACAAGGCGCGTATCAACATGCTGGAACGGTGAACTATCGACATGAATAGCAAAAGAACATGCACGAGTCCACTGGGTTTCACAGATATGAAACGGGTGAACAGTTGAGCTATGAAAGTGCGGTTGAAAAATAACACTAATATTACTACTGATGATGAGCGTGAGCGAACAAATGGGGAAATGCATGGAACGTGTGCATGGTGTAACAAGCTATAAATAACTAAGGAACCACGGATGGTATGGGATTAAATGAGGACAATCTCTAAGCAGTGAGATGGACAACAAGCTATCTATGTTCTGGCTTTGAGGGGGAGTAAAGAGAAAAAGAATGGTAGAAGGCATTGCTTTAGATAGATTGGGACAGTGAGAGAGGGCAGAGAGATAGATGGAGAGACAGAGGTAAAGCTGGTATTTGTGCGAAAGGGTAAAGTGTGTTGAGGATTGTTCCTCTGGGGTGAAATAGTAGATGACAACCACCCCGCCCTCAGGAGATTGAGTGTGAGTTGGTTATGCACTCAGTCAATAGATCCGTCTCCAACAATAGCCAACGTCTTAAGCCCCCCCCCCCTCTTTCTCATAGCGGAGCCCCAGTATTGTTTTTGCACTCCCATCCTATTTGACCCTACATTTGAAAACCTTTCGCGCCGAAATGCAAGAAATACCGTGTGCTATAACTTGTACGTCCTACGTCTGTGTCTGAAATGTGATGAAAGCAGAACCGAAAGTCCTCAATATGAATCATATCAAGCTGTTTGTTTGGTCTAGCTGCTGTTTGCAGTGTGTACATGACTAACTACTTCATGACACCACCATTTTTTCATGACACAACTAACATATGTACTCAATGGGGCTCAGACCGGGTCAGAAGCCACCTAATGTACACATACACGAAAAGTATCAATCATTCTCACCTACAACCTATGTAATCAGACGAAGTATGCGTGTACACTGACACTGGATGCAGTAAGGTTAAACATATTCTGGAAAGCATATTGATTCAAAATAATTGAATGACCCTTATCAAGCACAGATAACCATTGAGGAAGAAAGCATATTAAATATATTACATAACAATACTTGATTGAAATGCAGATACAAACAATGACGAGTATGGATTGATTTGGGATCCCAAAGCGGATATGGAGAGATTGAGGAAGGGATGGATGGTGGTGGTATAAAGAGGGAGATAGAGAGGGGGAGACATGAGGATCAAGTTTCTTATCCCTCCCTCTCATCGTGGTGGTAGTTGCGGATCCGCTTATGTCCCTCATTATCATTCTTTTGTCGATCATACGTGATAAGATCAGAGAGAATGAACGAGAATGAGTGTTCGATATCGGACTTGAAGGGATCGAGAACAATATGACAATGAGGCCATATCACCGATATCGCTACCTTAGCGACGGACATCCATCAAATACCTTTATGTCCTCATTTTCCTGTTACGTATATTATGATGGAATAAAGAATAAGAATAAGAATAAGGCTCATGGCGTTCTTCCTCGTTGACCCAAACAATGAGTCTCCTTGGTAGAGTGCATGAATTACGAGAACAAGAGTTATCGACACTCTCTCATGATTGGTAGCGATTCGTAAAGGACGTCTCGAGAGAGTGTTATCTTTTTTTTGGTTGTAAGTTCCGATTGAGGAAGTGCGTAAGAGCTAGAGGTGCAAAGTAAATGGTGCAAAGATGAAAAGGAGAAATAATAGCTAGGGTAGACCATTCCAATTGCAATGACAACTTTTAAGGTGATGCGAAATTTTTTAAAAAAATCTCCGTTCTAATCTCAAAAAGTAAGCAGCAATAAACGAAGAAAACAGAAATTGAGAAAGTGGGGAAAAAACGAAGTAAAAAGTGGAGCTCCACTTTGGAGCTCACTTCCCTAAGGACGAGAGGAGCTATCATCGATCATATAGGGTGGAACCTCTTCCATGGTGTAATCGACCAATGAACGATTAATGAGATGATGACTTATTGAATGGGGCTGACTTTTATGCCGTACTTACTGTCCAAAACAAGAAACCGACGAGGGCAATGATTTTTTGACATATAGCCCTCTTGGCGATTTCAGGCTCCGCCCCTTTTATTCAATGCCTTGGACACTTCCCCTAAGATTCTGGTCTCTTTTTTCGTTACCTTACAATTCAATTCTTTAATTCAATTCTTTATCCTATCAGCACATTAAATGCAGAGGGGGGCAAAACAGGGGGAATCTTCTTATCCACAAGATTTATCCTTTCGTCTCTGAGAGAATTCATCTCCATTCAAGAAAACGTCCGCACATGAAACTTGATTAGAATAGTAAAATAACCCACGAAAACTTTACGTTGTTCGTCCAATAGGCCTGCTTGACGAGACAGAAATACCGCTCCTGACTTTCCAAAGTCTTCTAGGAGGGGACTCAACTGTTGGTCCTCTTCTCTTGATGGAATTGGCGAGTGAAGTCGAGAGTGGAGAGAGAATAGTCCAACCGACCGAACCGCAGAGAGAAATGGCAGAAGAATGAAAAAAAAAATACCTTACATGTAATATTTTTTTAAAAGATGAAATTTCTCGCAGTAAATATAACAAAATGAACAAGATCACTACGAAAACGATCGATTGTCTTATTACATGAAAATCATTTTTGTTTCATTACAGTATTCCTTTCCACTGTAATCTATCACATACATTTTCATGCACTCACAGTGTGAGAGCTGACCCCCCCCCAATATACGGTTCTTTTTCAGGGTCGACCCACTATATGAAGCTCATTTTTATGTGAAAGATTACAATTTAAGCGAAAAATAACGATTTTTCTAAATCGACCCACTATATAAAAATAATTCGGTGAGGGCACCGAAAATGTATGATCTATCACATTTTCAGGGTCGCTAAATGCCATGGTGGTCATCGGTCACGATATCCACCATAACGCTCATCGTCTCAACACTCCTCTTCGGCTATGGCTTTCTCATCGGTGATTTGACGTCTGCGACGAGTCCCACCACGAATACTGTAGATAATCGATCGTATGCAGGTACGGTAGCGATTTGGCTTGCGGTTGATGAATCGAAATGAAGGAGTAGAAACGGATAGATAGAGAACTGATTGTTTTGCACCTAGCGGTCTATGCTTGAGACATCATATTCATTGAAAAAAAATAGAAAAAAATTTAATACATGATCTTGAATGAAAAAAAATGTTTCATGCTGTTCTTACTTATTGATTTTCATTGTTGATCTCCAATCGATCGATAGCTAATCTACCGTAGCCCCCATTCAGGATGCTCACCGCGGGTCCCGCCACTCCGACGTACCGTACTCATGGTGATAGATGCCTGGAAGTGGTCCTTTCTATCCAACCATACCGACATGGTCTACATCAGGTTTATCGATTTTCTGCGCCTAATCAATCAATATTATTGATTCAATAACATGTTTTCGTACAGAGACTCCATTGAGACAGGCGCATCTACCGTACTCCGTGCGCGCGTACAGACGCCCACCGTAACCATGCCACGGATCAAGGTGAGCGTTCAGGTTGCTACTGGAAATCATACATTTTCATAGCCTCATCATGCGAGAATTGACCAGCCATATATTTAATTTAATTTATCATACATCGAAAAGATACGACAACATTTGAAGAACATATGGCTCATTTTCAGTCACTTGATGCGAAAATCTAAAAATGATGTTTTTAAGCGAAAATTTCCAAATCGAGCTGCTATATAAAAATGGCGAGGGTACCGAAAATATATTACTGGAAATTTGTTCTTTGCGAATCACTGAGTCGGTAATGATATGGAATAAAGATGTATTTTAATATTATTGATTAATTTTTTAATGTAGGCGTTGACATCGGGTGCGGTTCCCTCATTCTCCTCGCTTCTGCTTAACTTCCATTCGTCATCGACTAATGAGGACTCGTGGGTGCGTCGATTGGCGGCCACTGGCGCCACGTGAGTAAGACAGGGACATAGGTCGCTAAGTTATCGGTTTTCAAAATGCGGTCAGGTTTTTCGATTTTTGGAAAATTTTGGCTCAAAATGCGGTCAGATTTTTCGATTTTTGGCAAATTTGGCTCAAAATGCGGTCAGGTTTTTCGATTTTTTGTGAAATTTTGGCTCAAAATCCGGTCAGCCTTGGTACTTTATTACATACTTTTCGACCTATGCTCGTATTGTGACGAAGATAATAAGGAGAGTCCATAATAATATCATAATATCATATCATAACAAGATTCCTCCCTGTTTTGCCCCCCCCCCCCTCTGCATTTAATGTGCTGATGGGATAAAGAATTGAATTGACAATGCATTGTAATGCGGCGATTCGCCCATTATATACGGCTAATTTTCTGGATCGACCCACATATATGGTTCATTTTGTGCGAAAAAGAACGACTTTTCTAAACCGACCCGGGGTCTTTTGGGGGCAAGGGTACTAGTTCACGAGTATCGTATTACTAGTATCTAGTATACTACTAGCTAGCTAGCTCACTAGTATAGCACTAGTATCGTTCATCGTTGCAGTCAAGTCTTCTACGGCGACGACACATGGTTGAAGCTGTTCCCCGACGTCTTCGAGCCGCGATCACAAGGAGTCACGTCGTTCTACGTAACTGATTATACCGAGGTATGAGTGATGTTTGATCTTTGCCCGGGGGGGGGGGGTAAAGTTCAACATTGCTTTGTCCAAAAAAAACAGAGAAATGCCTAAATATTTTAGCATTTGCAATTGATCTTTGGTCTTTGGCTTTTGATCTTTGGTCTTTGGCTTTTGATCTTTGATCTTCTAACGAATCGCAATTAAGGTGGACAACAATGTCACGCGCCATCTGGAGTCAGAATTGTCCCGTCAATCTGACGCCGCTCACATGCTCATACTCCACTATCTTGGATTGGACCATATTGGTGATCTTTGATCTTTGATCTTTGATCTTCTAACAGATACTGACTTTGATATTTGATCTCGTTGCAGGTCACAGTCTCGGTGGCGAATCGACGAAGATCCCGGTAAAATTGCGTGAGATGGACGGCATAGTGCGCATGATTAATGAGAAAGTGGTAAGTGATCTTTGATCTTTGATCTTTGATCTTCGATCTACATAGATCAGCGGCCGAAACACCTATCACGTTTCTCTAGGCTTAGTATTACTATTAGGCTATCTAAATAATAGGTTAGCAAATTTGATCAAATTTTATATTTTATCATGTGATCTTTGATCTTTTGATCGTTAATCGATTATTGATCGATGTATCCTTGCAGCAGCAATCGGGCGACAACTATCTCTTCATGATTGTTGGAGATCACGGAATGACCAAGGTGATACCACTTTTTACTGCAATTTTAATCGATAATAATGATTGTCCGCGACGTGCCATTGCTGATGCGTTGCGTGTTTTCTTTTATTAGCTAGCTCTGTCCACAGACATGGTCCATGGTTATCCCTTTGATAGACCCACCCGCAAAGTTTTGAAAAAATAGGATACCCACCCGCAAAATTTCGAAAAATATCGACTTGTAAAAATTATTGATTAATCATGTCCAAGAAATTTGAAGGAAAGAGTATGGTAGCAAGTTGAATAAATGAGTACGAATATCAGAAGAGTACGATATTTAAGAGTTCAGTGAAGTGATAATAGTACGCTGTGTCGGAATTTAACGTTACCAAGAACTGAAATATGAATTGATTAAAAAAATTTTGATTTTTCGTTTAGAGAGTACCGACAGAGAACACAGTGGACAATAAGAAATATGAAAATCATAGTGGGAAAGTGTTGTATTGAGGGGTGCATTTTCAGGCACGATTATCGCGTACTGAATTTATTTTTTCTATTTCCTTGGTCTTTGCATATAAAAATTATTTTTTGCGTCATTTCTTGTCGCGTACCGACAGAGATTCCAATTTTCCATATGGAAATGTTAAATGAACGCGTCAAACTCATTTGCCAGAGCGTTATCCCACCGTAGGTACCATGGGATAACGCGCTGGAAATCCTCTTAAAAGCAATAATTACTAAATTTCTTGAGTTTCATGTTTTTCTCTGTCGGTACCCCATAAGATTGAGATGCTATACATGTAATATAGTGCAGTATTGAACGAAATCGTATATTATTAAAATCAGTTCTCGTTCTTACTGTAAGTTAACACGGGTCTTCTGTAAAAGTGTAGCAAAAACGGCCGGGTCTGCCACTATGAATTTTTTTTGTCTCCGATTTCGATGAAAGTCGGTCAGTGTGTGTAGTTGGGGGCCATGAGAAGGCCTAGCCACTTGATTTGGCCAAAATTCCAAATTATCGATTTTTTGTGATCTACTCTGAAAATGATCATAACTCGGTTCATTTTCATCGTACAGCGAGCTGACATATGTCATTCGAACCGTATTATAATGCTCTCAAAAAAAGTATTTCATGACCCGTTCGCTGCAAAGTCGTCTTCAGGGCGAAAAACGCGAAAAACACATTTTTTGAAAAAAAAATGTGACATGTTCTCGAAAATTTTCTCTTGAGTACACGCGTATTATTGCAGAAAATAAGTTTTCAGATGACGTACAAAGTCGGTATGTTGTTCATTTGCCGTATCTCTGTCCCCCCAATACCGTTTAATAGAGTACACGGGACAGCCATTTTTTTAACTTTTCAGCAGTTTTTTGATCGTATCTGTCTTTAAAATGGTCTAATCTACTATCTTAAAAAAGCAAAATGATGCTCTCGGAAAGGCGAATAAAAAGTTCTTTCATGATCGAATAGCTATGCCAACCCATTTTCGAGTTATTCGAGGAAAACCTCATCAACACCGATTTTGTCGGCTATTTCATGCCAGTTATGGAAAAATTGTTGCAGAAACTAGAGTATCAATGATGGATTTCGCCCTTGGACTGTACAAGAGAATACTCGAGGAGGTTCAGCAAGGAGTCGGAATCGGCCCACTGTCGGAATCATTCAAGGAATACGAGAAATCACCGAAGCATCCGAGACCCATAGGATGGGCACTTCGCATTCGGAAGAAGAGTGCCCCATACGACTCTGTGTAAAGTTCACCTCTTCGTTCCTTCAGTTATTTAATAGCTTTCGGGCACAGCCAAATAGATATTTGGGCAGAGCCTTCGGCGTACCAAATGAAAAGAGAGAATGGAAGGGTTGCTTTCCGGTTTAGTTATTGCCGAAGCAATATGCACAAGATAGTTACTACTCGCTAGCAAGCTAGTAGCATACACAAACAGATAGTTATCACCAGCGCACTGATGATATACACAAGGATAGTTACTATTAGCAAGCTAATAGCATACACTTAGATGAAGGTAACAATTTGATCTAATCGAAGATATCTACGAGCAGCCTTCACCTCTAAAGATCAACGAGAAGATATACATAATAGAGGGTTGGGCTCATACATTATGCTAAGACCAACAATTTTTGGCTCCGCCAACTGGTCAGATTTCACCAAAAATTTTAAAACTGGTCAGATTTGTCAAAAATCGCTTATTTTTCGCTTATTTTCACGTAAATAACGTGATAACGTTTTTACGACAAGATAGGAGTGACATAAACATAGAAAAGTGGTCAAAACCCGAACGAATAAGCAAACAAATTGTGGTAAACCACTTATCAATATTTGCCCTATTGGCAGCAGAGATGTGCATTTTTAGTTTTTCGCTTTTCCGATACTTTCTCGAAATAAATTTTTGCAGATACTTCCCCGAAACAAATTTGCAATTCTTCCGTTTCAATATATCAATAGTAAACTTTAGCGCATTGATATTTTCGAAAGAGCAAATATTGTTTAATTTTTTTTGTTTTTTTTTCGAAATATCCTTGATTGGCAAAATTCAGGGGAGTCGCATTTCGGTTTCTTTTGATCTCTGAATGAATGGTACGAAGGAGTGGTGTCCAAAATGAGACGAAAGAAAACTATATAGTTAAATTAATATTATTAATAGATGCACAAGAATTAGTATGCATGCACTTTAAATACGGTATAAATAAGTAATACCGCTGCAGTATGAATAAGTCTATGAGTGACACTCAGTGTCCTACCATTCGTTACATTTGCCTTGCGTGCCTACGCCGTAACCTCCTCTGTCCTTACGGCGGAGGTTACGGCGTAGGCACTAGGGTGGCGAGAACCAGTCACTACTTACTAGCCCTAGTAACAGTCTCTCTCTACACAACCGAGAAAGGCACATTTACGACCTCTCGCGCGACGGTTAGTAGTGATGAGATCATCGCAACATTAGTGACTTATTTTCAGCTACTCTTTTTCTACTCCTTTTGGGATTTCTCGGCTATAAGTATTCGAAATTTGTAAATCTGAATATGTTTGAAATCTACAAGCTAAGAGCTATTTACCAAGTCTGCAATTGACTGTCAAAGAACACTTTTTTTCAATTTTTCGTGTATGCATTCTTTCAAATCGGATCGGAATCGGACGATAATATAATTTATTTCCTTTATCAATATTTTTATATTTTCTTTTTTTTTATTTTTCATTGTTATTCGAATTACTTTAATAAAATATTTACTGCAATGCATGACTTGAAAAATTGAAGAAATTTAAAATTGTCCTTTTGCAGTCAATTTTAGGCTTGTAGAATAGCCCTTGATTTGTAGATTCCAAAATTATATAGATTTGCATATTTTGATTACTTAGAGCCGAGAAAAAAAACAAAGAGTAGAAAAAGAGTAATATTTCTACTCAACCGTGACCCCAACGCACGGCTGCCACAGGGGACAGAAGAGTATCAGAGAGAGTGGAAAAGATTGCGCACTAGTTGGAGAGAGATAATAATTAGTGACTAGTGACTGGTTCTCGCCACCGTAGTAGGCACGTAAGGCAAATGTGCATTATAAGGGCAAATAAACTAATGCTCAGAGTATTTTTCGGCAGCTTATTGTTAGCATGTTATTTAATAGGGTGGTTTACGAAAGCTCGTTTTCCCCTACAGTAGTTTTTTTTCCAGGATGATCAAGTGCACGAAAGGGACGAGACAAGTGGAGAAAGAAATAGAGAATTGATTTTTTTTTAATTAATGTGATAAAGATTAAAATTGAAATAGTTTTATTGTGAACTGATGTGATATAGATTTATCATGAGCTGTAATAAAGGTTTGTGTTCGTGCATATGAAGGACTATTGAATTGAAAGAATATAAAGAATTGCGAAATACACGGTATGACACAACAAGAGAAATCGATCGGCGACAGAATTAGCAGACAAAAAGTGTCTGACATGTCTGCGCTCTAGCTTTTTCTTTCTATTCGCTGTGAGACCCAACAACAATTCCTGCAGAATTCAGGCATTAATCAGGATTTTTCAATACTTACTAATTACTGTAAGATTGTTCTTTTTCATGATTCAGGAATGGCGCAAATTTTTTCAAATCTGTATTTTTTCTTATACGGAAATGCCTTCGTGATCACGAACTACGCTTTTGGTTTTCTGTATACGGTATGCGCTAAAAGTTTAAACTTCCGCCCACTCTTTTCTCCGGTAGGTGTGTCACACCGTGCTATAAAAGGTAAAAAGGGAGAAGAAGGAAGAAAGCTAGAAGAGTTGCTAGAGTTGTACAATGATAATTACTGATAATAGCATTAAAACTGTGATTTACTTATCCTTCTTTACGTCAAATATGATCAATAAGAGGCCTATCAATTTTTGAACTGTAAATTGGACAGTAAAGTTGGTTATTGAGAAATGTGCACCAACGGTCGATCGATAATTCTTCTACTTGTCGTTGAAGAAGATGATGAAGTTTATTTCCAAGTACAAAAAATAAAATAGAATAAAAACTATTTGAACTCATACGGTCATTTAAAGCCACAAAACTGATCAGAGCTGACATTTGAAAAGATGTGTTATTGAAATATATATTTTTCTACTTATACGTGCTCATAAATAATTATCAAAGTAAAAGAATGTGAGTAAATATGCCTCCAACAAGCAATTTCTTATATTCAATTTTTTGAGAATGTTGGTAGGCACATCCCCGATTTCAGTTTGTTTCATTACTTCACATATGATCATTAAGAGAATAATGGATTTTTAAAATGTAAATTCAACACTAAAATTTGATATTCATTGATAAATGTGCCTATCAACATTCTCAGAAGCACAAGTATTTGAATATCTGAAATTACTACTTGGAGGCACATTTACGCACAGTTCTTGTTTTTATCATTAATTATGAGCACGAATAAGTAGGAAAAAAATATTTCACGGATGTCACATCTTATCAAATACAAGATCTGACCACTTGTTTACCTTTCTAAATCTGAAATGACTACTTGGAGGCAGTTTCGAGTGCAGTTCTTGTTTTCATTATTAAATATAAGCACGAAAGAGCATGAAAAAAATATTTCACGGATGTCACATCTTATCAAATACAAGATCTGACCACTTGTTTACCTTTCTAAATCTGAAATGACTACTTGGAGGCAGTTTCGAGTGCAGTTCTTGTTTTTATAATTAATTATGACCACGAATAAGTAGGAAAAAAAATATTTCGTTGCTCTCACATCTTCCCAAATACCATAATCTGACCAGTTTTGATGTTTAAAATGAACGTATGAGCTCAAATCATTTTTATTTATTTTTTTAATGCACATAAAGTGAAAGTTCAGGCAATTCTACACATTTTGGAAAAAAAAATTTTTAAAAAAGGATTCGAAATAAGTGAACTAACTGCCTACAAACAATTGTCCAACAATACTATGGTAATGTCGTACATTGGGCCATTGGGCGTTTTGGCACTAAACTCAATGAATAACTAACTTTAGTGTCCAATTTATATTTTAAACATTTCTAGTTCTCTTAATGATCGTCATGACGCAAAGAAACATACGTAAAACAGACTTTTACATTAAACGATATTAAAAATTCAAATAACAAATCACAAATCTGACCTAACTCTACCTACCGTAATCTGACAACACTTCTACATCTCTTCCCTCTTCTCCTTCTCTATTCATTTCTCTTTTACTTTTTATTTTATTTTTTATATTCTTTCAATTCAATAGTCCTTCATATGAAAATTCTCGTATCAATTTCAACCTTTATCACATTAATTCACAACAAATCTCATTCAAGTTCAATCTTTATTATATGTTTTCATAACAAATAAAATATTTCTTTCTCTCATAACTCGTCTCATGCGCGAAACTTGACCATTCTCGAAAAACTGGTCAGATTTTTCAAATTTTGAAACTGGTCAGATAGCGACATTGTTGGGGTTTGAAAATGTATGGTTGGGCTGACCCCTTAACACTCTGTTGCCAAGCAGATGGTGGTCGATCAATTCGAGGAATTCTACGCAGCCAGGAACAAGCTGAGAGCAGAAGAAGTCGAGAAGAGAATGAAGGCCAGAACGGATATCATGCCCGCAAACCGAATGTCACACAATCAGATCAAGAACTGCATTCGGACTCTGCTAGCGAAAAAGAAGGAGGAGACAGAGAAGAAGCTGAGCACTACAAGAGCCAAGAGAGATGTGGCACTGGCTATGGATTTCATCAAAAACTGGGAGAAGGACTACGATGAGGAGGGAGGAGGAATTGAGGATGAAGTGAAAGTACATGAGGATGATCTGACTATCTCCTCCAATGCAATCTACAACTGGATGAAAACCGAGATGAACACTTTGTTCACGAATGAGGCCCCTGACTTGTCTACATCCCTCGTTTTCGATCAGTGATGTTGATAATTGCATATTGATTGCTTGCTTTTATAATATTTTTTTCATGTATAATATAAAATAAAGTCGATTGGGTAGTTTTTAGCTGTACAAAGAATAATTTCCTTTCCGTTCATTCATTGGAATCGATGAAAATAGAGAAAGTGTAGTGATTTTCCTCAAATAACTCGAAAATGGGTTGTCATAGCTATTCAATCGTTGAAGAACTTTTTACTCACCTTTTCGAGAGCATCATTTTCCTTTTTTCGATTAGTAGATTGGACCATTTTGAAGGCAGATACGATCGAAAAACTGTTGAGGCGGAAAAAAATGACTAAGTCCCGTGTACTCTATTAAACGGTATTGGGGGGACAGAGATACGGCAAATGAACAACATACCGACTTTGTACGTCATCTGAACACTTATTTTCTGCAATAATACGCGTGTACTCAAGAGAAAATTTTCGAGAACAGGTCACATTGTATTTCAAAAAATGTGTTTTTCGCGTTTTTCGCCCTGAAGACGACTTTGCAGCGAACGGGTCATGAATCACTTTTTTTGAGAGCATTATAATACGGTTCGAATGACACCTGTCAGCTCGCTGTACTATGAAAATGAAACGAGTTATGATCATTTTCAGGGTAGATCACAAAAAAATCGATAATTTGGAATTTTGGCCAAATCAAGTGGCTAGGCCTTCTCATGGCCCCCAACTACACACACTGACCGACTTTGACCGAAATCGGAGACAAAAAATTTTCATAGTGGCAGGCGTTTCTACACTTTTACTGGAGATCCGTGTTAAATAGTCTGACTGGACTATGCCTACTATTGCAAACTGATTTTATTTTCAACTATTTTGTGTACCCACCCGCATTTTTTTGTTAAAACAACCTACGTTACCCACCCGCATTTTTTGGCCGTGGGATAACCATGGCCACTAAGGTAAATCTCCGCAATGTTGCTACGACATTGTTTTGTTAAGGCATGTAATAGATCAACAATCGTTAAATCGTTAAATCTACAGGCCGGTGGTCACGGCGGTTCGTCTCCCGACGAGACTACAGTACCCATCGTGATGTATCGATCGATATCAGGGGAAGACGAAGGAAGACCGAAGACGAAGACGACATCGATGGATCACGGTATGCATACCTACTAATTGTTAAATGATTTTGATCGGGAAAACAGTCGGTAAGGTAAAAAAGTATCCCCTTATTCAAGACACACGACGTCTGATATTGAGTGAGATGCTACGATAGTGGTAATTCTCGCTGGTAATAATTCGTAGTTCTTAATTGTGATAATTCACAATTCATTTTGTGTTACCACTAGTAGACAAGGGCGATTAGGTATTATTCTTTAGGCGACATTAAACGTTATTTATTTATTTATTTAATATTCAATAGATAAGGTTATCGTCCTTTCCGCTCTTGCAACTCTGCTTTACTTTCATCTTTTTCTCACTGGTATCCTGCTCTCGACAAAAGCCAATTTATTTCCGTCGCGTTCATCGATTTCTCAAAAGCTTTCGATTCAATTCCAATTGATCTACTCTTATACAAATGCTCGCGTCTGGGAATTCAGGGTTCACTTCTTAATTGGATTCGTTCGTTTCTATCCAACCGTTCTCAAGCTGTTGTTGTGGGTGATTCTCTCTCTGATCCCTTTTATGCTCTATCAGGTGTCCCACAAGGTAGCTGTTTGGGGCCACTTCTCTTCTCCATCTATATCTCTGATCTTCCTCTCATTCTTCCTCACAACGTACGATGCACTATATATGAGTGTTAGGGATACTCCCTATCTCCATATACCCCAGGCTAACCGCCTCCCCTATCCCCCTTTCCCCTCTTCGACCCCTAAACCCATTGCCCTTATCTTAGAATGATTTTTCACGTTAGTGTACTTTTTCTGTCTTAGAATTCCTTTGTCTTTCTTATCATTTTAATCTAATTAGTATTGCATATAAATAGAGGCTTTATGCCTCTTTCATTTGGTCTTCCTTGCTCTCCCCGTTCTTCTCTCGCCCCCTCGCCCTCTTGATTGTAGTCGTCGCCCGTAAGTCTGTCCACCGAATATTATTTAATTGTGGTGGAATTTGGAGATAAAGCTTAGATTGTGATCTTGAGTCTTGGTGCGTTAACCACAAGTTAAAGAACCCGGCCATTGTATAACCTTACATGGGGGCCGAACCGACCCTTGTGTGTTAGTACTGAGACTCTTGATTTCTTATCTTCTGAGTTGATTCAGGATTGAAGTGTATCCGAGGAGAGGATACTGTATTGAGATCGATTGGACCTATCATCGTTACCGACGCATCTAGCCTAACCAGCTAGTTGATCCCGGTCGATTGATATTGTACCCGTTTGGTGAACGTGGTTGGAGTTGTTGAGCACGGAGTGGTGTGCGAGTACTTTCGTTACCGACGCATCGAGCCTAACCAGCTAGGTGATCCCGGTCGATTGATACTATACCCGTTTGGTGAACGTGGTCTGAGATATCGAGGTGTGTGTGAGTACTTTCGTTACCGACGCATCGAGCCTAACCAGCTAGGTGATCCCGGTCGATTGATACTATACCCGTTTGGTGAACGTGGTCTGAGATATCGAGGTGTGTGTGAGTACTTTCGTTTCCGACGCATCTAAGCCTAACCAGCTAGGTGATCCCGGACGATTGATACTGTACCCGTTTGGTTAACGTGGTTGGAGATTTTGAGTTGTGGAGATCTGAGGTGTGGAGATCTGGAGGTAGCCTTGAGGTGCTACGGTCTTGAGTTGTGACCTTGAGGTGTTAAGGTGTGGTGGTGTGGTGGTTTTGAGACGTTGAGGTGGGGAGGTGTTGTGGTCTTAAGAGACCGGCTCGGTAAGACTCGAGCATTTTGACCCTCTGCCGGACATTCGCGAGGACTTTCGATCTGGCCCTCAATACTTTCATCATAGACACATACCGGGGGGAGACCGATGAAAGTTATAGTGAAAATGCCCTTAGGCTCAAACCCGGCTCACATATGTCGCATAAAATAAAAAATTGAAAAATTCATAACTTTTCAATCGCGATAGCTAGGACTTTTATTTCTTTTTATTGGTGAATAACATGTCATGCACTCTTACAAACACAGTTGAGCAGTAATATCATGTCGTTCTGGATATGTTTTTTCGTGTATGATTTTCCGATTTTTCCTCTTCCATCCTCGTTGAAGAGAGACGGCAAGCATTGACATAGTACATATTGTAGCCCTGACACTTCTGTACATGATGGTCACATTCCCTTGGAAATCCAACTTTTCTGAAGCATCGAGAATTGCAACTGAATGTGAGATATGTGTAATTTGTAAAAATCGAAAATTAAATTTCTTGTAAATCGCAAGAGTAGTAGGTAGCTTTATTATGTCATTTTACTTGTAGTGATGTGCCTACACAGAAAAAATATACTAGTAGACTCAGACTAAATTTTTAAAAATTTTTAAAAATAATTATTTTATTTTTATTTTTTTCAACCCTGACATTGAGTCGACCGTCAAGGCAAGTTGATTCATAGGGCGGATGGTAGCTGATGCATGTCCGTTTGCGAAAACAACTGCCACGAAAAGAATCGTCGTTTCGCAGATCTAGAATTTATTTTTTTAATTATCAAACTTGAATATTTATATGTTTCTTTCACATAAATCGGTTGGAAGGTGGCGTATGGCAACCAAAGCTGTACCATTGTTATCAGTAGGAGTGTACTGTACTGCACTACCGTAACCGTCAGGAATCACGAACTAACTTTTTTTCAGTCGACCCATGATTCACAACCATGACCCCGGGTTCATGGTTGAGAATAGCTGAGGTCGAAAAATTCATGATGATCCCAGACCAAATACTATTTGGCAATATATCAACAGTGAGCCAACTTCTAGTTTTCTGGATACCGTAACCCAAAATACAGTAATCTAGTTACCGTACCCTATAATAATGTGGTGAAATTCTCGGAAAATTCAAGTGCGTGCCTTACAATTACTGTAGTTTGGGTTACGGTATCCAGAAAACTAGAAGTTGTCTCACTGTTGATATATTGCCAAATAGTATTTGGTCTGGGATCATCATGAATTTTTCGACCTCAGCTATTCTCAACCATGAACCCCGGGTCATGGTTGAGAATCATGGGTCGACTGAAAAAAAATCAGTTCGCGATTCCTGACGATTATGGTATTCAAGTACAGTTCACTCCCACTGATAACAATGGTACAGCTTTGGTTGCCATACGCCACCTTCCAACCGATTTATGTGAAAGAAACATGTATTTTTTCAAGTTTGATAATTAAAAAAATAAATTCTAGATCTGCGAAACGACGATTCTTTTCGTGGCAGTTGTTTTCGCAAACGGACATGCATCAGCTACCATCCGCCCTATGAATCAACTTGCCTTGACGGTCGACTCAATGTCAGGGTTGAAAAAAATAAAAATAAAATAATTATTTTTAAAATTTTTAAAAAATGTAGTCTGAGTCTACTAGTATATTTTTTCTGTGTAGGCACATCACTACAAGTAAAATGACATAATAAAGCTACCTACTACTCTTGCGATTTACAAGAAATTTAATTTTCGATTTTTACAAATTACACATATCTCACATTCAGTTGCAATTCTCGATGCTTCAGAAAAGTTGGATTTCCAAGGGAATGTGACCATCATGTACAGAAGTGTCAGGGCTACAATATGTACTATGTCAATGCTTGCCGTCTCTCTTCAACGAGGATGGAAGAGGAAAAATCGGAAAATCATACACGAAAAAACATATCCAGAACGACATGATATTACTGCTCAACTGTGTTTGTAAGAGTGCATGACATGTTATTCACCAATAAAAAGAAATAAAAGTCCTAGCTATCGCGATTGAAAAGTTATGAATTTTTCAATTTTTTTATTTTATGCGACATATGTGAGCCGGGTTTGAGCCTAAGGGCATTTTCACTATAACTTTCATCGGTCTCCCCCCGGTATGTGTCTATGATGAAAGTATTGAGGGCCAGATCGAAAGTCCTCGCGAATGTCCGGACCATGCTCGAGTCTTACCGAGCCGGTCTCTTAAGGTGTTAAGGCACTGAAGTATTGAGTAGTTGAGGTGCTATAGTAAAGTATTGTGATTAGTTATCGTGTGGTGATATTGATTGAAATTTCTTTTGTGTGATAGGGAGGATATGTTTCAACAGACCGACTATAAACAAATGTCGAATGCGGATATGTTTGTGAAGGCAATGGAGTCAGCATTGAGAAAGAATAATGAACAAGCGAGACTATCTATGCTACCGCCTTTGGATAATTTTCATGCCAATAAAGATGAGAGATTTGATATGTTCAAGAGGCAATTTACTTTGCGTTTCAAACATTTAGATGATCATTCACGCATTTCTTGTTTTGAATCATTCTTGAGAGGAAGAGCTAGTGATATCTGGAAAACTATGCCAAGTACTATACAAAGGAGAGAGAATTATGGAGAGATAATAGGCTGGTTTGAGGATAAACTAGATGGAACATATGATGCTCGGGTAGATGATGTCGTTGGTTATAATAAGGAACATGTGTACGGAGTGAATGGTATTCTAAATCATTCAAAGGATGATGGAAGACGGGTTGATAAGTATTATGTTGATAATGTATGTAGGCGTGATAATGACTATCTAACTCGAAACAGTAGATTAAATAATAATATTATCGATCAAAGTTTTCCTAGAGTGAGAGATATGAGTGATGATTTTCATAACGATATTTGTTCGAATTGTGGTGGAAAAGGTCATGTTGCCAATGGATGTCCATCTATGGTGTATCATGGTTATTATGGTTATGGAATGAAGCGTAGAAGTCATCAAGGTTACGGTAATCAAAGACGATACGGTAGAACTGAACAAAAAGTCAAACTATCGAATAGGAGTGATGAAAATATTGGTCATTTGAAGAATTTCGTGAATTGTAGCAATAGTAAGATTGATAATCTTCCTGTAATTGGGAAGAATGATTTGTGTGCATTTGGTGGTAGTAGTGGTAATAGTGGTAATGTAGTGACAAGAGGAATAACAGAAGAAAAAGGAGTTGTTTGTGATATGAATGAACTGTTTCACTTATTTCATGAGTATGAATTTAATGGAGATCATTGTATGAATGGCGAGAGTATTATGTGCAATAACCATGAGAATAATGTAGCTGTGAATAAGTACAAGGAAGATACAGTACCAAATGTGCTTTTGCAAGATCCTAATGAGCGGTTGAGAGAATTAGACAAAGTGGTAGAGAATCAAACTTCTGTAAATGAGATTAAGACACCGGCTCAGTAAAATTCGAGGGTTGAGCCAGTGACCCCGGACATCGACCTCACCGATTTGGCCCAAAATTTTTTTATGGATACCCCCATGGGCCCCCATCACAAAATGGGTATTCATTTGGGCTGGTTCCTTGAAACACAGATGTGGCGGGTTTTCGAAATTTGAAAACTCGATTTTCACCAGAAAAAAATGGAGCGACCTAGGACCAATGTTAGTGTCGATTAATTATAAGTAGAAATAGACAACAAAAACTGGCTATACGACGGTCCGGAGATCCGATCGCAAACTGATTTTTTTACCTCCTCAAAACATTCTAAAATTATTTAAAATTTTAAAACAAAAAAGTGCAGTCCAATTTTTGCCTTATCTTATAGAGCAAAAAATTCCGCGTCGAATAAGGGAAAAAAATCAAAAATCGAAGGACCCGTCTTTTGAGATAAATGAACCTGAAGATGACCCGAAAATATTTTTGTTTTCAAACCCCCTCATGTTTGTACTCATATTGAGGAGCTCGTCGAGTAGAACAACTTTCATGTTGAACGTTTTGTCTGAAACTTATGTACAAGAGAGTTACACACGTTTTTCTGCTAATTTTGAGTGAAACGAAAATAAAATATTTTTAAAACAAAAAAGTGCAGTCCAATTTTTGCCTTATCTTATAGAGCAAAAAATTCCGCGTCGAATAAGGGGAAAAAATCAAAAATCGAAGGACCCGTCTTTTGAGATAAATGAACCTGAAGATGACCCGAAAATATTTTTGTTTTCAAACCCCCTCATGTTTGTACTCATATTGAAGAGCTCGTCGAGTAGAACAACTTTCATGTTGAAGGTTTTGTCTGATACTCATGTGCAAGAGAAATACATGAGTTTTATTTATTCGCACGGTTGTTCACACAATTTTGAGTAAAACGAAAGTAAAATATTTTTTGTGTACAAAGCGATTACGCCTATATTGTAGAACGCAAAAATCCATACCTACTTTATTGTTTCACGAAAAAAAATTGTAGACCCCCATGCTGAAAAAATGGCCAGGAAATTAGTATTGGAAAAAAAAGTTGTCGAAACCTTGCCATGTTTATACTCATTTTAAAGAACTCGTCAAGTACATCATTTTTTATGTTGGTCGTATTCTATGAAAGTCGTTTGTTCTCAAGATACAAGCGATAATAAATATTTGGATCCAATAAATCTTAATTCATGTATTTCTCTTGTACATGAGTTTCAGACAAAACGTTCAACATGAAAGTTGTTCTACTCGACGAGCTCTTCAATATGAGTACAAACATGAGGGGGTTTGAAAACAAAAATATTTTCGGGTCATCTTCAGGTTCATTTATCTCAAAAGACGGGTCCTTCGATTTTTGATTTTTTTCCCTTATTCGACGCGGAATTTTTTGCTCTATAAGATAAGGCAAAAATTGGACTGCACTTTTTTGTTTTAAAATTTTAAATAATTTTAGAATGTTTTGAGGAGGTAAAAAAATCAGTTTGCGATCGGATCTCCGGACCGTCGTATAGCCAGTTTTTGTTGTCTATTTCTACTTATAATTAATCGACACTAACATTAGTCCTAGGTCGCTAAATTTTTTTCTGGTGAAAATCGAGTTTTCAAATTTCGAAAACCCGCCACATCTGTGTTTCAAGGAACCAGCCCAAATGAATACCCATTTTGTGATGGGGGCCCATGGGGGTATCCATAAAAAAAATTTGGGCCAAATCGGTGAGTTCGATGTCCGGCACTTCCTGGAATCTTACTGAGCCGATGTCTTAAGAGGAATAAGGATGAAATGGATAAAGGTAAGGTAGATTATCGGAGTGATAAGGACATGAAAGATGAAGATGATGGAAGTAATGTGGTCAATCAATATTGTGAAAAAGAAGAAGAAAATGGTCAAATTGATGAGAAATTGTGTATGGTAGAACAAGTGGCGTCTGATCATAGGAAGAACACTTGTGTCAATGTTGGATCAGAGAACATTCAGGAAATAATGATTTGTGATGTTTCTAAAAGAACTAACGAAGATATCAGTATAGGAAAAGGTGTAGATCAATACAGTAGATTCGGTGGTATTCAATACAACGGTGTGTCGCGATACGGTTGTTGGAATCGTATAGAATGGAAAAGAGTCCGTGGTAGACTGAAACCTCGTTATAATCAGGAAAGAGGAGATGTTAATGGATGTAGAAGTTTCATGTGGAGAGGATATGCTGTGAAGAGTAACCTGAAATACTGTAAGGGTACGGTGATTGACAGGGGTCGTGAAGAAGATTGCGCCATGTCCATCTGTCCTTCTGGTATGGATAATGATTGTGGATATCCATTGAAAAGTGATGGTATCGATCAAGATACGGTAAGATTACGTAATGAAATTATATCTCCATATCAAGGATTCAAAGGAAGAAATAAGACTGTGGAATTCCGAGGAACTACTGGATTCGTTAGAAGATCGACTAGAAGAATGAGAAGACTCGTCTATGAGCCAGGAGGCTCATTTTCGCAGGAGGAGGGAGATGTTAGGGATACTCCCTATCTCCATATACCCCAGGCTAACCGCCTCCCCTATCCCCCTTTCCCCTCTTCGACCCCTAAACCCATTGCCCTTATCTTAGAATGATTTTTCACGTTAGTGTACTTTTTCTGTCTTAGAATTCCTTTGTCTTTCTTATCAGTTTAATCTAATTAGTATTGCATATAAATAGAGGCTTTATGCCTCTTTCATTTGGTCTTCCTTGCTCTCCCCGTTCTTCTCTCGCCCCCTCGCCCTCTTGATTGTAGACGTCGCCCGTAAGTCTGTCCACCGAATATTATTTAATTGTGGTGGAATTTGGAGATAAAGCTTAGATTGTGATCTTGAGTCTTGGTGCGTTAACCACAAGTTAAAGAACCCGGCCATTGTATAACCTTACACATCTATATCTCTGATCTTCCTCTCATTCTTCCTCACAACGTACGATGCACTATATATGCTGATGATGTCAAGCTCTATTCCTTTAATGACCCTTCTTCACTTCAAACCGCATTAGACTCTCCATCAGTGGTCTCTAGACTGGGGTCTATCCATCTCTTTATCCAAAACTGTAGTAATGCATTTAGGCAACAGACACCCTACCCTCGATCTTCATATCAATGGTATCAAACTTCCTGTAGTTAAAGAGTTCACTGATCTCGGTATATCATACGATAATCGACTATCTTACTCATCTCATATCCAATCTATTGTAGCCAGAGCAAATTCCAGATGTGCATATATTTATCGCATTTTTCACACCTCTAATCTCAAGCTTTATTCACGTCTTTTCATCACTTATGTAAGACCTATTCTTGAATACGCGTCTGAATTGTGGTCACCTCATGAAGATCATCTAATAAAGCTCATTGAAAACGTACAAAGGACTTACACTCGTCGCGTTTTCTACAAATGCAAGCTACCGTATGCTTAATATCCTGATAGATTATCATTACTCAAACTAGAGCCTCTTGAATCGCGCCGCAAACTATCTGATCTTTGTTTTACCTATAAAGCTACACATGGACTTATTGATCTTGACAATCCTTCTTTCTTTATTCCCTCTATAAATACTAGATCTTCCCGCAGACACGCATTCCAATATCGTAAACACAATGCTAAATCTACTCGCTTCTCGAACTTCATATCAAATCGTGTTGTTAGTAATTGGAATAAACTTAGTAATAATTCTATTATCTGCCCCTCAGTTAAATCTTTCCGGAAATGTATAAATTTGTCGTTACTCGAAATGTAATAATTAATTGTTATTTCTTTGCTACCTAAGTTGTGGCATCGTATTTTATGTAATTCTTACGATATCAATTATTCGCTATTATAATTTATCCTTGTAATGCATAAATTATTATTATTATTAGATAGACACATCATTGTAGATGCAATCGACGTTGATCAGATAGACGTCGCTGCGTCCCTTTCTCATCTACTCCGACTACCTGCGACTGAAGGCTCACTCGGCCTGTCGTTCCTGCATCTGTGCGGTTGGTGCTTTGATCTTTAATTTTTGATCTTTGATTTATCGATTTCAATTTTTTTCAATTCAACGAATTTGAATTTCAATAAACACGCATAGGTCGAATAGCTAGGTTATCGGTTTTCAAAATGCGTTCAGGTTTTTCGATTTTTGGCAAATTTGGCTCAAAATGCGGTCAGGTTTTTCGATTTTTGTGAAAATTTGGCTCAAAATGCGGTCAGACTTGGTGCTTTGTAACATACTTTTCGATCTATGTAAACACGTGTACTTTGTTCAATGTAGACGATCGAACAATATATTCTTCATGCCTACAGTAATTCTAGAGTAATGCGTGATCGTTGCAGGACTCTCTGATGCTGTGTCCGTGACTGCTCTCAATAGAGACATCGAGGCGTTGCTGAGTAGAGCCAGCGAAGGAGAGGAGAGAGGTACGGTAGTCGTTATCGATTGCTTTTAAGAAAAATACAAAAAAGTAAATATTGCTTAATCTAAGATGGCTGTAAATCCGAAAATAAAATATATATGGGTGTGAAAAATACCTTGAGGAAATGAATAATAGCCCTCACTTCATATATAGGAAAAGGTGAAAAAAATTGTAATAAAAATCAATAATATTGGATGAATGATACAGATTCTCTGGCCGCTTGCTCCCATTCTCTCAACAGTCTGCTAGACAGTCATTGTGAGATCAAAGATCACGAAAACTGGAGGATTACGGTGAACCGATGCTACGCAACCGTGAAGAATGTCCAGGTGGGCACGGCAACTTGATAATTTTTTGCACAGCCTAGTTCTGGAGAAGATTGAAAATTGAACTATAATAATAGGAATAGGTCGAATTACTAGGTTATCGGTTTTCAAAATGCGGTCAGGTTTTTCGATTTTGGGAAATTATGGCTCGAAATTCGGTCAGGCTTGGTACTTTGTAACATACTTTTCCGCCTATGATAGTCGGTTTATCCGAGAGTGATGGATGATGTCGGCAGAGGCCAGCAAAGTTCGGAACAGCCCGCTGCATCTGTGTATCATTATGCAATCAAGTGTTCGTATCGAACTATGAATGCGATGATGTATCCAGTTTCGATAAATTACATTACTTTATTTGGTACTCATACATTTTCGGTACCCTCGCCGTCTTTTTTATATAATGGGTCAATTCTCGAAATAGGGTGGATTGATACATAAAATTCGTTATTTTCGCTTAAAAAAGCGTCATTTTTAGCTTCCTTTTTTATCGAGTGGCCTAAAATGTAATGGGTCAATCCTCGCACTGCGAGGGTATGGCAATGCATGTTTGGTACTCTTCTATATTTATAATAGTTAGAGAGCGAGATGGCATGTAGATCAGAGAGAGAGTAGGGAAGGGAGGAAAGGGGGACTCATTATGTGTTTAGCAGCTAGTAGCTAGGCAAGTTCACAAGTGCATTTTATGTCAATGGTCCTCTAGTTCTCGGACTGCAACATCATAGGTCGAATAGCTATGTAGGTTATCGGTTTTCAAAATGGGGTCAGGTTTTTCCATTTTTTGTGACATTTTGGCTCTAAATTCAATCAGGTTTTTCGATTTTTGTTAAATTTTGCCTTAAAATGCGGTCTGGCTGGGTAGTGTGTAACATACTTTTCCGCCTACGATAGTGGGTTTATCCGAGAGTGATGATGTCGGACGAAGTTCGAAACGGCCCGGTGCATCCGCGTCTCATCGTGCGCTCAAGTGTTCATAGCGAACTGTGAATGCGATGAAGTATCGATATAGACCTCTATACATTACATTTCAAATACAAGCACGCCAATGGTCCTCTAGTTCTCTGACTACACGAGAACATTATGAGGCGAACCCCTCTCTTTCTCTCTCTTTTCATCTTTGCAGGATCGTCTCATCATTGGCGCGTCCCAGTTCAATGATCCCGCGATGATTGCGGCTATCGTGATCACGATTACGGTAGGCAATTATTGATTTATTGATCGGCTGCCCCTTTACCGTAACCAGTACCGTGGTACGTAACCTCAAAGATCAAAGATCAAGGATCGCGTAACAGCGATCGTTAATACCGTAACCGTACATTTGACGATTGTACTCACTGGAGGTGTCGCGTTGATACGTTGATAAAATAATAAATGAATAAATAATATATCGTAATGCGGTGTTACATTTTCAAAACGTGCGCAAACCTCCGCCGTAACGACGGAGAATTTACGAAGACGTTACGGCGGTGACTACGGCGTGCGCACTTTTGAAAATCTAACACCGCATAACCGTAACAATTGTGTGTACCCGGTTACAGTCGCGTTGATACTTTCATTAAATAAAAAAAATAAAATAAAAAATATCGTAACCGTAGCAATTGTGTATCCATTGCAGGCATTGGCGGTGCAGCTCCATTGGTCCGTGCACCCACTGCGCATTCGATCGATGGCAGCCATCATCCTTCATACACTGTCCTTCTTCGCGTCGAGCTTAATCGAGGAGGAACATGAGATATGGTTAGTGGACGGGTCAAAGATCAAATTTGCCCCCCCCCCCCGGTTAGTCCCAAATGCGCCAAACGATGGCCCAAATGTGGGCTAAACCTGTGTGTCCGTTCGTTACTTGTGGGCAAGTGATATCAAAGATCAGGCGCATGGTAGCCGACGATCGATGTGCTGCCTAATGTTTGTTCAGCGATTAAAATCTTCTTTTAATTTAAAAAAATACCTTGTCGATTTATGATGTGAGAAGCGCTCCACTAGGTTCAGAACGACATTAATAAATATAATAATAATAATATTTTGTTATTATTTATTTATTATATGTATTTATTTATTTATTTATTTATTTATTCATCATTATTATTTACGACCCCCCCCCGTTGAGTCAATGTTTCACTGTGCACACTAGTGCTCTTATCAAACAATGAATTCGATTCTGCATCACCAAAAAAAAAAAACCAAACGTGACGTCATAAGCGTTGCCAGGAACGTCTGTCAACCCCTCCCTATTTTTCGTCAATTGTGTCACGTTTGTCGGCAAATGATTTGTTAAGCTCCATGGATACGGCTCCTGACTCAGTAGTCCTGAGGCGGTTTCCATGAACGTTGGCAAAAGTGGCGTCAAAAGCGTAGAGGGGGGATCTGTGGCAATCGCCTCCGCCTACGCTTATGACGTCAGATTTGCTGCCAAACGATTTGCCGGCGTTCATGGTTACGGCTCCAGGTACTTCCTCCTGTCATCGCTGCTCGTACTCGACTTCATCTCGCACCTTCGACACAACTCACATGGACGTCTCCTATCGTTCTCAAGCCTGGCTCCGCCCCTCTCGGTCCTGATCCTCCATCGCGCAGCCATGGCCTTCACCATGCATCGACGACGAAGATGGAACCTGCCCGAGGGTACGGTAAGTTACGGTAGATTACGGTAGCCGATCGATATAATAAATTTTGTAAATAATCGAGAAGATTACAAATGGAATAATGTAATGAGACATTGATTTTCTCTGCAGATCTCTATCCACCGTCGCTTCTGGCAGATGTATTGAACGTTCAGTGGTTAGAAGGCATTGGTCAGGCACTTTCGGGATTACTGTAAGTGTTTACATATTGATCATATCCTACCGTAATCCTGTCAATGTACCGTAGTAGCCTCTGCCCGATCCGGTAAATTTGTATGATTATCGTTCCAGGACCCATCCGGTTGTCATGACTACGGTAATCACGAGTGCACTAGCAATCGATAGTGTGGGCAGCTCTCGATTCCTTCGCGCCCTCCCACTGTCTAGTGTTGTGCTTCGCGAGTGTGGATGGTGCAGTGCGTGGTGCACGTCGTGCGTTGTGTGGACGACGTTTGTCGTCGGAATCGTCGCAACTATCGGAACGAGAATATCAGGAACGAAATGGTAATTGCGAATTTTATTTATTGAAAATCTCATGATGAATAGTGGCAAACAGCGATAGTCTTCGATCTTTGATCTTTGATCGTTAATCTTTAAATTGCCATCCTCATATATTCAGTCCCTCCCCTCGATGGTCGATCGTTCCACTCATCGTTTCATTGTGTCGCCCCGATCAGTTGTGCATCCTCCTACTGGCGTACGGTATCGGACGGATACTGTCACGGTGGACAGGTATCGATTGATTCGTCCCTGGTGGTACTCGTCGGTAGTCACACAAGTGTATTGATAATGGTATCACGATCACGATATATATCGAAATATTATTATTATTATTATTTATCAACATGCGTATGCACGAAACGAAACACATGAATATGACGTGTGAAAATTGTGTGAAGCATAAACGAGAGATTCGTAGGAGGGGGTAGGAGGGGAAATATCACGATATATCGACATAAAGATCAAAGATCAGTTACTGCAGATTCGTCCGATCTCACGGCGACTGCACTCTCGGCCGCGTTCTTCTATCTGGTACTGTAGGTGGCATGTTGATCTTTGATCTTCTATTAGATGCTGTATGCTTGATCTTTGATCTTTGATCTTCTATCAGTTACTGTATGTTTGATCTTTGATCTTTGATCTTTCTTGATCTCCAGGGTATCGGCAATACACTCTCATCGATCGATATCGCACCCGGATACGTGGGTCTGGTCGAGTACTCCGAGGTCATTGTCGCAGGGCAGATTGTGCTGAGCGTGTACGGACCGTGTATTGTCATGATTGTGGCATATCTCAGGTATACGGTAGGGGTACGGTAGTTGGTATACGGTAGGGATACGGTAGTGAGCATCGATATCCGTGTGTGTACGATAGTTTATGTATTATTCATGCATGCAGTACTACGGTATAAAAATTCATGTCAGAAGTGTACGGTAGTTTATGGTTACGGTATAGATGATTACGGTAGGCCATGATGATTCCAGTAATCAATCGATATCAACCACATCGGCTCTGGCGTCTGAATGGACAATTAGAAGGACCGCATCGTTATTAGGTAAGAAATGATTTGAGGAGAAAAAAGCTAATTATTAAAGTAATATTTTCAATAATCTAACAAATGACAGTCTCGGTACTCATCTACCTACAACGTCGGATATGCGGTGTTTTCAAAACTTGCGCACGCCGTAACCTCTGCCGTAACGACGGATATGTTACGAAGACGTTTCGACGAGGTTACGGCGTGCGCACGTTTTGAAAATGTAAAACCGCATTAGAGATGCTAGATAGCAAATGAAAGAATAATGTGATGCATATTTATTTTTTAATTTGCAGGTTGCCAACTCGCCCTCTTCATCTTCCGATCTCATCTATTCGTGTGGAGTGTGTTCGCTCCCCGATTCATATTCGAAGTTGCCCATCTGCTTGTGACGTCATTATTATTGGTTTTCTTGTCATCTAATCGATAATTTGTTATGAAAATCTGAGATATCATAGAATTTTGGCGATTATGTGATGTGTTTCTGTGATTTCCTGTACATATCATTAATGCGTAATTATTTTCTGCTATGAATATATTGTTGTTGTTTTTTAAAAATAAAAGTCTGAATTATTATTAGAATTCGGTTGATATACATCTCCGCACCGGAGCTGACAGATTTGGATTTGACAAAAAGCGGGATGACATGTTTCCCTAGCTCTAGAAAAAATTGCAAAAGATTTGTCATCCGCAGGATTCGAACCTGCGCCCTCCGAAGAGGACTGCGACCTGAACGCAGCGCCTTAGACCACTCGGCCAGAATGACACATGTGTAGAACTCTTGATTGGTATCTATGCGCATCTATCACTGTTTACATGTTACAGATTATGTTATGTCTCTCTCTCTCTATGGTGTATTTGAACATTCTATCACAGAGTTCTCATGACTTTCAAAGCAAGAACGACCGCTCAACATACAAACTCTCTCGAATACAATGGTCTCTCCTTTGTCTTGCTTTGGAAGAAAAATGGCTTGGACCAGAATACTGTGCTATGTACATATATTCTTGTGCCTAACTCAAAGACAAGTCATCGAAGTCTTATATTTACAGTAGAAGTCGTTTCAATTAATATTGGGGATTCTAGCCATTCCATAAATCAATTCAATCATTTCTTCTTCTCTCTGCCTTCTATTTTTTATGGTCACTGCTTCATTTTGCTTGCTAATGTAAATCGACAAAATTAACATTAAAGCATTAAAAATAATTTTATCGATTTTCAGATTTCAGTGCAATAAATGAGATCTCGGCATTCTTCGTGTACGCGACCTCTAGATAAACCATTAAAGGGAGCGCTACCTCACTCAATGGTCTCTTCATTGCGCACACTATTTCTCTGTTCTCTAACAACGAGAGAGCGAAGAGCGTTGAAGAGGCCGTTGACAAAGGTTTCGGTCACTTTAAGTCGGACATAAGACTGCTCTTAGAGATCCTACTGATGGTAACATCAATACCTACCCATCCTAATGATTCTTTACGAACACGTTCCTCTTCGAAGATTCATTTTTTATTTCCCGATTTCCATTCCATGGCTTTTGCATAATGTTCTTTTATTCACAGCATGAAAAATTAGAACCTAATTTGCAAAAATCGAAACTAGATTTGAGTAAAAAAAAATTAGAAAATTTTGTGCCATAATTAGGTTCAAATTTTTATCAAATTAAGCTTCAATTTACTAAAATTAAGTTTCTTTTTTTTGTGAATTAGGAAACGTTTCCTAATAATTTCTTTCGTACAATTATTGACGAAAACATGATACAAAATTACTTAACAATAAATACGACATGGAAATACGAGAAAACAACATTCAACAAGGTGATTTCAACAACAATAATATAAATCGCGAGTCTTGAGTCTAATTTTATCTTCCTCATTTCATCTTCACAGTTCTCGTTGGGGGAGCAGAGTAAACGTGTCTTGGGCTCTTCGCGCGTATGTCTGCAATATAGAATATTGAAAGATGATCTTTGATCCTTATCACTCAGTATAGAAACGGAGTCAGGTCGTATTCATACATGTAGACACGCTGGGGGGAATGCTGTCCTTCAATATCCGAATATTCCAAATGGCCAATTATGTGTCAAAATATAGTGTATTATCATATACCACCTACGTTATTCTCTGCGATGGTTTGAGGCATAGATGGGCATGCTGGTGGAAAGGCTGTGCGCAAGCCTGGCAGGGGAAGGCAAGGGAGTGGGCGCGAAAGGTAAATGTAACGACGCATTACACTACCCAGTTGAGGTATAGTGACTTATACATTCTATCGTTTCTCCCAATATTTAATATTTACAGTTGATAATAACTTATAATACTTACTGTTCTCCAAGGCAGTATAATCATTCACACAATCTAACAACTTCTCATCTTCTGAATATTTAAATGACCCAGGCATTATCATCTCACGAGGATATCACGAGCAGATACTGTAAAATGAACACCATTCCTACTCATCGAGTATCCATTCTAATAAAAACAATCAAAAAATATATAGATAATGTCATAATGATTATAAATACCTGGTCTTTTTCAACCATGAGATGAGAAGATCTTTCACTGATTTCGATATAATCCATGTGAATAGAGAGGAATACTGTCGAAGGGACGCGAGTGTTACAAACTTCTTATACCATTTTGTGAATCTAAACATTCCTTCGTTTATCAAACAAGCCAATCAAAACGAGAAAAACTCAATACTCAATACGTCCGATCATGATAAAGAAATTAAAGGAGAGATTTCAGTAGATAATAAATAATATACCTGAATACACTAGCTTCACGAGACTTGAAATGATTCATTAATAATGTAATCGAAAGTGGCTATATTCACAATAGGAATACCCGTACCCTAGTAGAACACCTAACAGATGATTAGCAGATAAAATAAGGTTGCGAACCTCTTGGATAAATGATAAAGAACAGGGTAAGCGTAAAAGAACAAGACTTTATTCGAGAAAATACAGTCAACGATTGGTCAACGAAACACAATGATGAAACCAATTGTGATAGCGAAGATCGTGCTAGAACGATCCTATATTATCCTCGAAACATTCAATACAAAGAAATAACACTGCAACAATATTAAAAACCGATAAAAACACAAAACAATTTTAAAATCGCGTTTTGAATAATTTGCTCCACGAGTAATGAGTTCCAGAGTATTACGGGGGCACACTTTATACTTTCCTAATTAGGGTCCTTAATCAAATTTTATCTAATTAGGTTCCACTAATCACTTTTTCATCAAATTTAGTTTCGATTTTTCATGCTGTGTTGTTCGATCGCATTTTAACATTTTTCACTGTCAAATCATTCACGATGCGGTTGACTGTTATGATTGATTCTATCAATGAAGAAGTAGAATGCGCCTCTGATTGTCTTCTAAGCCAGGTCTTTGCTCGAATCGATACTGACTTTCCTGATTACGGTACCATCATCACTTGTAATGGAATTGACTGGAGGTTGTCGAAGAAGGATTTGGATGCATTCACAGTGGAGGTACGTACAGATTCGCTGCGGGAAATAAGTCATAATGGTGAATTCGTGTCTTTTCACAAGTTTACGTTATCAAAACGCATTCTTCGTTATCTCTAAAGTGCACGATATCTTTATCGATTCATTCAGACCATTGGAGCTGTCGATGGAGACATTTTTAAGGTGGAAAGAGTGAACTATAATGAGCCTCCATTCGAACTACCACTGTTGGGCGATAAAATGCAGAATTTGGTTCGTACATATTTATGATATTATTCATAGCGAATGCGAGCCTCATTCTGGGACGGGAAATGCACTACGGTCAGCGTTACAGAAAGGAATGTGCCGTGTCCGAAAATTTTCCTTTTGTGGCTGTTAAAGTGTTTTATAACATTTTTTTTGGAATTTGCGAGTGCGAAACAATAATCATTTCCCATTTCATGATCTAGTTACTAATCTTTTCAATCATGCTTAATTTGTTAAAAAAACTTGTTATTTACAAGGAGTCTCATAGGCCTTAAGTCGGCGAAAAGCGACGGTTCATAGCTTATTAGAAAGCCCTTTCTCTGTAGATGTGCTTAAAAAATCCTGAAGGGCTCTGTACCCGGAGTAGAAAAAATTCAAAGTTTGGGCAATTTTTGTAACGAAATTGTCGTCTAATGGCGATGCAATTGCCGTGCAATAATGTGGTAGTTCTGCTCGCTACCTCTCCGAACTAGTGGTGGCGCAGTGGTAAAGATGCCGCGTACAAATTGCGCGGCGGGTTCGATCCCCGCCGACGCGACTTGTTTTGCACGATTTTTACACTTGAATTTTTATGTTTTTAAAAATAATTTTCTCCTACTTTTCTTTTTTTGGCCCGCTCGATGGAGCTGCAGTCGTTGCCCATGCCGAAGCCTATATAGCATAAATATTAGCAAAAAAGTAGGAAAAAAGGAAGTATCTTGAAAGATTCTGAAGAGTGTTTAGCTAAGGAATAAATTGGAGAGGGAAAGAAAGAAGAGTAGATCAGATTATAGATGTATTGATTGACATCATTTGTTATTCAAATCTTTGAGTGTTGTTCTTTGTTTTAGCGAGAGATTTCTAAAATAGTTGAATCTTTCAATCAAAACTGACAAACTTTAGGACAGATTGGATGCATGAATATCAGTAAGCACATTGGAAAATTATTTTTAAAAACATAAAAATTCAAGTGTAAAAATCGTGCAAAACAAGTCGCGTCGGCGGGGATCGAACCCTCCGCGCAAAAGTTGTACGCGGCATCTTTACCACTGCGCCACCACTAGTTCGGAGAGGTAGCGAGCAGAACTACCACATTATTGCACGGCAATTGCATCGCCATTAGACGACAATTTCGTTACAAAAATTGCCCAAACTTTGAATTTTTTTTACTCCGGGTACAGAGCCCTTCAGGATTTTTTAAGCACACCTTCTTAATCTACAGAGAAAGGGCTTTCTAATAAGCTATGAACCGTCGCTTTTCGCCGACTTTATTTTTAAAAAAAACGAATAAATAACAATTCAGGTTCGATCGATAAGAGTGAAAATGAGTCCACATGAGCAGAGATTTGAATCAATGATGGCGATTGAAAGTCAACAAGTTTATGATAAGATGAGAAATGATAAGAAGGTAAGCGCGTGATGAAAATCAATAATCAATAATCAAGATGATCGATAAATCAATCGATTAAGTTTCTCGCTCGCACCACATGGTCCAGTCCGTGTGTGGCCCGATATCTCATCACTCACCCTGAAGACTTCGGTGGATTTCTACTTGTGTACAAGAAATGGAGACTGGAACAAAGAGTTTAAAAAAACGCTAAAAATATAGTTTTTTAAACTAATAAAAAAATATTTGCCAACATATTCTAAACATAGCCCATTTAAAAAGGGGCTTCAAAAACCCTGGTCTCTCCGATGTTTTGTAGTGAACAGAGGTAAACATTTTCCAGAAAGGATTGGATGACAGAAAGCGGTCGGCTATGCAACAAACCCCTGAAATATTCACTCCAACACCGGTGTCTAACAATTTTTCAAGTGTATAGAATTGGCCAAAATTATATGAAATTTTGTTTGCCAAATGCGTCGCAAACTTCTGGAGTGTTACCACATATAGTAGCAGACAATTCACGAGGAAGAAAGAGTGATTGCGACATTATCGTTTAAAAATAATTTATTAAATATT